>JAVSCE010004293.1:0-36205 GCA_032199065.1 Smutsia gigantea
GTATTAATTTGCATGTAAGCTGGAGGATGAATGGGAGAGAAGAAAAATTTGAGGCAGCAATACCAGGATTTTTTTTCAGTAATCTAGGTAATAGATGATAGTGCCTTGAATAAAGCTAGTTGTTAGGAGGTGGAAATAAAATGACATGTTTGTGATGTACTTCTGAAGTCAAACTGATAGGAATTAGCATATGAATATAGGTTTCAAAGAGATGAGATGATAAGTGTGATACTAAAGTTCTATACTGAGGATTGAAAGAGTGTTTCCCTCATTAAATGAGATGGGGAATATAAAATAAAGAGTTAATGTGGAAGGATGGAATACATGGAGTTCAGGTTTAGGCATGATGTTTTAGATTTCTGTAAACTCTCTAGGTAGAAATGTACAAGAAGCCATCTGAAATATTCTTTTGGAGCTTGATCTGCTTGTTCATTTAACTGCTGGTCTGCCTACCTGCCAGCCTATCTACTTACCTAATAGTCTTTCAATTGCCTATTCTAATACCATTCTATATTGTCTTAAATAAAAAATAAGTATTGTCTCAGACTTTGATTTTGTATTCATACAGTTCCATTTACTGTAATAGTTGTGGTGACCCAATTTTAATATTATTAATTAAATTACCCCTTTCTGCTTCTTGTTAAAAGATATTTCATTAGCCCTATATCTTTAATGTCCTTTGCTCTTGCTACTTAGCTTCAAAAGTTGGAGTTCATAGAATAGTTAGAAGACTGGATGATGCCATAGCTTTGCTTTAAATGGTGGTTAAGCCAGATAGATACACTGCCCATTCATCATGGATTATTCTGACCTTAAATATAATAGTCTATTCTCAGCACTACACATAGGATTATAAAGATTATTTCACCCATGCCCCAAGATATTTGAATGATTTTACTGTTAAAAATATGATGCTCTTGGGAATAACCAGGCCATAGTTATACCAGTACAATATTTGTAGCAGCCATATCCCCAGTCCTGCCTTAACTTTAATTTGACCTAAGAGCTTCAAGTTCATGATTTTTATTGATTTATGTATTATCCAGAAGCATGAGGTGTAAGCACTCTTATTTAAGCACAGAATTCACAGAATACTTTGAGTGTAAATTTCATCCAGGATTAGCTATTTTAAAGGAAAATGATTTCTTCTAAATTCTATCCTATTTCTAATTTCCTTATTTTCTGTTCCTCACTTTTCTAGATCACATAAGACAACACACAAAAGAAATATAAAACTTTCCATTAATACTAATTTAAGCAATGCTAGTAGACTAGAACATGTTCACATTATAATGGCAGCCTGCTACTACAGAAATGTCAAGACACAGCTTATTTAAATGATGTAGAATAACTTGTATAGTCTTCCTAAAATTTAAAACTATTACTATTTTTTCTTACTAATAGGTGTAAGTAGCTTTTTGTTTGTTTATTCTTTGGTTGTTATGATGCTATTTGGCCATGCGTTTGCAAGATAATAAATACAATTTATCACTGATTTCTTTACTAATTTATTTCTGAGTGTTGCATGCAAGTCAAGCTATTGTAGGTCAAATCCTTATTTCCTGTAAATGTTTTGCAATAAACTAGAATCTTGTTACCAGGAATTCATTTCACACTATGAAAACATCAATACTGATTGTGAAACTAAAATGAAATGAATTTATATATATATATGTATTTACAAGCATTTCTTTTATAAAATCAAGCACAACATCAATATAGGATATACTTGATTAAATAAGCTATAATTCATTATAGGATATAATCTCTTTGAGGAATATTGCTTTCATTGAACTTATTGAGGGTTTTCTTTTAGAAAATTGCCTTCATAAAGTTTTTAAATGATACATAACTCTTCAAAGTAAAAGTTAAAACTAAAAATCAGCACTCTTTCATAACAGAATGCTCCCATTAGCCCCTACCCCTTCAGTCTGGGTCCTGGAATAACATGAAGCAAACCTGAACCTTACTGGTATTCTGGACCAGAGCTCCCTTAGCAGACCCACAAACCCAGTAGTCAGAAATGACTGTTTGTAAACCACTGAGTTTTGGGGTTGTTATATAGCCTTATCTTTGAAAAGCACCCTAATGGATCATTCTTGACTTAGTAAAAGAGCAGAACTTAGAAACAGTAAATTTCAGTCCTCAAGAACTGCATTTACATGAATTATAAGATACCCTTTACAAAAACATAAAACATTTAAAGAAATAAAGGTGCTATTTACAAAAATAGGCAAACAATGAATGGGAAACTAACAGGAATGAACACACATGTTTAGCAGAGGAACTCACAAATGGAGTATCCAGATGTGGGAAATGTAATAGTTGAAATCAAAGCCATTGGAAGAGTTACATAGCAAATTAGATACAATTTAAGTGATAATTTAAGTCAATTGGTGAAGTAAAAGATATTTTGAAAAAATTAAAATACAAGTAGCAACACAGACTAAAAAATGGACAATATGAAGAGCACATTAAAAAATAATGAAGATAGAATGAGAAGACTAGCAATGCAAAATGTATCTGAATAGAGAATCAGATGTAGGAAATCAAGAGAAGGAAGTAATTTTTTAAATATTACCAGACATAAAAATAAACATAAATCCAAGGAAGAACAATATATGGCAAACTGTAGGTGAAAAAAAATCCACATCTTGACAAGTTGTAGTAAATTTGAAGAAAGACATGAGTAAAGATCTTAAATGTGGTCAGAGGACAGATGGCATACAAAGGATTAGCAATATTCATATCAGCTTTAAAAGTAGAAGAATTTGAAATACCTTCTACAAAGTATTGAGAAAAAATTACCATTACTTTGGAGTTTGTATTTACTAAAACTATCAAATAATAGGGGCAGAAGAAAATATGCACACATATAAGCAAAAACAGGACACTTACCACCACAAAAAGTGTGCTAAGGAAACTTTAATGGATGCAGAAGTAAATTGATCCTAGAGGGATACTTGTGATACAAGGAGTTTCAAAAGTTGAATATGTAATAGAATTACAGACAGAGGTGAAATCAATCTAGATGAATTCTGAACTATTTCTGCTCATAGTCATGGGATTCAGAGGCCACATGCATAGAATTCAAATGAGGTGGCTTTTATCTTTTGATCTCCTAGCATCCACTTTCCCTTCTCCAAAATTCTTAAATTTTATTTGGGATGATTTGGTTTTAGGAAAGTTGACTTTATCTTGACTATGAGGTTAATGATATGACCTCTGATAAATTAATTAGTATCTGGTCAGATTTACTGAAGAATTTGTGGCCTAAGTTGGTCTAATCAAAGAGAATCTGAGCAATTTAGCTAGAATGCCTAATACAAAGACATCCACTTCCTTACTGGTTTTAAATGAGGGCTCAAAAAGTTCACAAGGGAGTTTTATCAGGTGTCTTAGGACAATGAGGAGTGTCAGTTTTAGTGTTTATAACCTAACTGAGCTGTGAGGTCAAGCCTTTTCTGAAGTTTGCAACATCTCTGGATATTCAATTATATAATTCAATAAATCTCCTTCATTATTTAGGAAAACAAAATTTGAGCCTCCGCATGCCCATATCTTCTTTCATGCCCACAAAGATGGATATTGCCTCTCACACATCTCAGAAAATTACTATTAGCTAGGATTTATGGTGTGTCTAGATGAGGATGTGGTTTCATTTATCCTGTTTTGAAAACATTATTCTACCAGGAATTATGCATTTTGTTCAGTTCCTAAAATTTCAGACAAATGATTAGAAGAAATGCTTTGAGGAATATGATAAGTCCAAGAAAATGTCTCATAGTTGGTGACATTAACAAGTCCCCAAGGAAATAGCCCCACCCAGGTAACAATATAGTTAAGCCTACAGTTGCCATGTCCCACTCACTTCATATCAGTACTTTAAAACCCCACTCTTCTTTTAAAAGAAATTTATGATTGAAACTTTAAACACACACAAATGTAAAGAGAATAGTATAATAAACACCCATGTACCCCCTACCCAGCTTCAGAAATGATCAGTTTTCTACCTTCTTGTTTCATCTCTTTATCCTATCATTTTTGGGGGGATAAGGGCTGAAATTTTTTGAAGCAAATCTCAGATGTCACCATATGCTTTACACTAATGTCTTCAGTATGTATCTCAAATAAAAATTTACATTAAAAAAAGATAAACACAATGCCATTATCATACTCTCCAGAATTAACAAAAATCCCTTAAAAACTTCCAATACCAATAAATGTTCAACTTTCTACAGTTGTCTCAAAAATGTATTTTAGCAAATGTTTTAAATAGAGACCCAAAAATGTTCTACAAATTACATTTGGATACAATGTCTCTTACATCATTTTTAAATCTATGAATTTCCTTTTTTTCTTTATTTCTAATAGACTTATTTTTAGAGTAGTTTAAATTTACAGAAAAATTAAGAAGATAGTATAATTTCCACACACCTCACACCCAGTCTTCCTTATTGTTAATACTTTACATTTGTATATTTGCCACAGTTAATGGACATATATTGATACATTATTATTAACTAAAATACTTTTTTTCAAAATTCTTTTATTTTACCAAATTTCTTTTGATATTACAGGAACCCATTGCCTTCTTCTCTAATTTGTGTCTAAAGTCCCTCCGCCTCTCTCTTATAAAGACACCTGTGGTGACATTCATAGAGCACCAATGTAATCTAGGATAATCTCCTCCTCTCAAAACCTTTAACTCAGTCACATTTGCAAAACTTTACTGTGTAAGGTTATGTATATATATATTTCAGAAACTATGATACTTTTGGATGGCCATTACTCAGATTAGTACATAGTTGTTCATGGAATTCCGTAGAGAAGGAAAAAGTTTTCCTTAACTGTTTTAGAGTCCCTAGCTGAGTCTGAAAATTAAACTGAGAAATACAGATTCCTAGGGGAAAAAGAAACAAATTTATTTAAGTTTTACATGACACAGGATCCTTCATAACGAAGTTACAGCCTGAAGAAACAGTTAGACCTGTGTATTTTTTATTCTAGGTTTGAGGAAGAATGGACAATCACAGAAGAAAATGATAGGTTAAGGAACATGAGATAATTATAGTAAACTTGGGAAAACTTAACAAGAACTGTTTGTTAAGATTCTTCTCAGCACCCTTTTGTCTTCATAGATAGGGATGCTTCTGTTCTCCAGGTGTAGGAAGGGCACCTCTCACATGAGGGTTTTAAGACCTGTTTCAAGGAAAGGCAGGGGAATATCAGAATAACTCCTGCTCTGTCATTTTCTCAGACTCTTTCAGCTTAAAATATTAAATATGCCAAGATGCCATATTTTGTGGTAGCGTGTCTGAATACTATAATTCCCAATCTGAAACTTTCCCAAGAAGTTTCATAGTCCACAAACTGAGTAGATTGTCTGATAACCAATTGAACCAGTCTCCCAATCCTAGGCATTTATACAGAAACAACAACAAAAAGCAAAGGTTTAACGATTAGAAAGAACTATAAACTCACTATTTGGTCGTCAGTCCAGAATATTTCTAGATATTGTACTCAAAGCATATTCAGATGGAAGTGAGGGCAGGCAGTTGCAATCTGGCAGAGTGCTTATTTGTAGATTGAATATCTGGTGCTGTTATCAGGTGTTCCAGTGATCTTTGAGTAGCCTAAATAGCAGCAGACATGAAGGTTTTTGAAACATGAGTTGTGATTTCCCTGAAGTTTATATCAAGTTCCTAAGGTTCACCTTGCAGAGCTTTGGAAAAAGGACAGTTTTAGGTCTAAATGGTTCCAAGTCAGAACAAAGAAAAATTATAAACATTAATTTGAAGAGGTGTAGCCAGATATTGGAAGAAACTAGAATTTAGGAACCAGTCTAGTTTATAGGTAGATAACAAAATCTCAGAGACAGTGAACAAGCCTAGAATCTGTTTATTCTAATACACAAAGGTGTGTTATAGTTTCCTACTGCAACACAAATTTTTGGCAGTAACTTCCATTTCTATCAAAGCCAATCACAGTAAGACACAGTATTTTGTGTTTGCAAAGTAAGTCTAGTCTCACTAAACTTGACTTGATTATTTATATAAGTGAAACAAGAATAGTGATTGACCATATAAACTCTTTTAAGTCTGTTTTGCTGGAATTTTTCAAAGGTATTTCAGATTGGATTTTTAAAAACCTTTCAAGCCAAGATAAGGAATAGTAACCAGACTTCACCTGCACTATCTATAGATTTGGGTGAATTTGTCTCTTCTTGAAGTACCTAAAATATCCCTAGGTTCCTGGGTCTGCCAGGAAATGACCTTCCTCATTCACCTGTTAAAGTTTGGATGCCAGTAAGCAAGATACAAGACAATTTTTCCAAAGGCCTTTAAAGTTAAACTTAATTGCTTAAAACTATCTGGTCATATCTGATTCTATTCACATCATTCTCAAATATGACATTCCAGTCAAAGCCTTGGTAATATCACCAATATGTCTGTTATTTAGTACCACCCATTTGCTCCTAAGAAGATGTTTCAGGTTTCAAGTTCCTTCTTGACTGTAGTCACTGCGCCAGGAATGGGGTTTATGGTAAGACTGTGTCTGTACCTTTCCTACCCACTTTAATGTGGTTTCCCTCTCAGCTTCCCAGTGTGAAGTGGCCACTATGCTAGGTTTAAGTTATTCTGAGAGGAAATTGTTCCACATATAGCTGTAGATATTGTGTGCCTATAGGAAGAAGTGACTTCAGGATTTTCTACTTCCCCAGCTTAAAAAGTCTCTCTTAAGCAGCTGAGTATTGCAGCTCTTTCATCTTTAATCCATTGTTGTTATACTGGAATCTTGTTGGGGTTGTTGTAAGGTGTGGGGAGGGAAGAAATTTGTAGTCTTATGATTAAATCTCAGTCTTTGAGTGTGACTGTGTCTCTGTGCTGTGACTTTCACAAGTGTTTCCTAACTTTTGGTTTTGCCTTCCTAGTTGAGAAAGCAAAGCTGGGGAGCGGGGGAGGGCGGGAGCTGAATTTGGAGAAATACCACACCTCCAGGTGGCATTAACACTCTGAAGAGGTCTGTTTCCCTCATAAAGTCTGTCTGTAAAGTATAAGCTTTTGTAATGGAGAATGCACTGAAGGTATTTCACAATGTTTATTCTTCCCCTTTCCCTTCCTTGTTTCTAGGGTTATCATTTTGACCTTTCACAATATGAATATGTTGGAAATTCCTGTTGAATGATCTTTTCATATTTTTGTATCTGTTTTTCTTTGAAGTTGTTGGATGTTTTAATCTGATATGTGTGTGTGTGTGTGTATCAGATAACATCCAACTTGATATATATACATATTTATAATAATGATATATATATGTATTATCAATATTCCTTTTTTTGCAACATAAGTTACAAATATTTTCCAGATTTTAGTGTATATTTTTACTTTGCAGGTAGTTTTTATGTACATGTAAAAAAATCTTTTAGACAAATTTGTAATCTTTTTTGTTATACTGGATTTCAAGTTCAGGAAATGTATTTTTATTTTGAGGTTATAAGAGGAATTCAGCTATATGTTTTTCTAGACTTCTATGTTTCCATTTGTTCTCTGATGACTGGAATTTATTGAAGTGTATGGTGTCAGGAATGGATCTAATTTCATTTTTTCCATATGGTTTCTCAATTATGCCAACACGACTTATTATAAGACAGCATTTTTTCCCACTTATGAGATTCTACTTTTATAGACTAAATTTTCATATATGCTAAGCTCTTTGGCTGGCTTTTGCTACGCATTTTCATTTGTGTTCCAGCATACGTGGTATTTCACCTATAGATATTTCATCAGGTAACAATATATTTACTCATTCAGACTACCTTTTTAGCTCTTCTTTTACAGAATTTTCCTCACTATTTCTCTCATTTATTATTTCAAATGAACCTTAAAATCAATGTGTATGTCATTAAAAACAATGACATTTTACTTGGAGTTGTTATATTTATAAATGTATTAAAGTTCCTAGAGTGATTCTTCATAAATATAAGTATGTCTTCGCAATCATTCAATATTAGTTTTACATTATTCTGGAACATTTTATAGTTTTCAACATACCGATTCTGTACATTTCTTCTTAAATGTCTTAAATTATACCTGGTTAATTTCTGATATATTTTTGCTTTTGTAAATGATGTGTGATTAATCCTCCCTTACTTTCCCTAACTAGTTATTGTGTGTGTGTATGAAGGCTCTTGATTTCTGCATGTTAATTTTGGATTCATTTTTTAAATCGCTCTTAAAGAAGGGCTGATGGCCAAGCACTACAAGACTTCTTAAGAAAGCCTCTGACATGACATACTGTATGCTATCGTTAATATGCGGAGTCTAAAAATGCTGAACATGTAAAAACAGAGAATAGAATTGTAATTACCAGGGGATAGAGGTGAGAAAATTCAGGAGATGCTGTTTAAACAAGGGCACAAGCTCACGACTAATAGATAAGTTCTGGAGGTCTAATGCAGAGAACAGTGATTTTAGTCAACGATACTGTACAATAAACTTCAAAGTTGCTGAAAAGATTACATATTAATTGTTCTCACCACAAAAAGAAATAAGTATGTGATTTGGTAGAGGCATTAGGTAGATAGGGTGGTAAGAATAATGCAATATACAAAATGTATCAACACATTGTATCTTTAAACCTACACAATATGTCAGTTATATCTCAATTAAAAAAAATGAAAGAAAGACAAAGACCAAAGAAGAGAACAGTAACTCAGGGGAAGGAGAGTTTAGAAGTGAGGGAGAAACCCTGGCTCTGTCACAATTTAACAATAAAACTTTTCATTTATATCCCAGAAGATAGAAGTTTATTCATGAAATAAGAACAGGATGGAACAATGAAAGGAACAATCAGAAGAGTAAAACAAACTTTTAAGAATTTTTTAAATGTTAAAATTTTAAAAATTTCCCAGGAAGGAAAATATAAAACAAAGAGATGAGAAATAGAAGAGAGTTAGAGTTTTAGTAGAAAATTGTATTCAGTATAAAATTAGAGTTTCAGTAGGAGTTCCAGAAAAAAGCAATAAAAATTACAACAGAAAAAAAGCTGAATAGACAAAAATAGTTCAAAGAACATTCCCTGAACTGAAGGGTATAAATTTGCACACAGAAAAGATTTACTGAATATGCAGTCAATGAGTGGAAATGAACCTATACAAGTATAAATCACTGGAAAGTTTCAGCATGCTAGGGAAAAGGACATCCTATAAACTTCCAGAGAGAAAAGGGAAAAAATATTGTCATATGTATTTTTATTAAGAATTAGAGTTATTTCAGATTTGTTAACACAACATAGGAAGGTAAAAGACAGTGGAGTGATGCCTTCAAAATCTGAAGGCAAATGATATCCAAACTAGATTCCTATATTCACACAAATTAGCAACCAAATATAAGCAGAGACTAAAAACATTTCTGGGTGAGCAATTTCATTATAATTTGCCTCCCTTCAAATTAATGGTTTTCAGAAACAAGAATTACCAGAAAATCAATTATTATTATTATTATTATTATTATTATTATTATTATGATGATGATGATATCAGACAAGCAAAGTTGCATCTTATAGAGGCTATTGTTCACATTTTCAGTGTACAGGAACAAATTTGGAAGTTGTCTTATACGATTTTGTGTAATTTTTTTCAGGAGATAATTTTAATATCAAAAAATAAGTTATTGAATCTGAGAACTTGTATTCTTTGGGTAAATTCCTAGGAATGAAATTCCTGGGTCAAATGGTATTTCTATTTTTAGTTTATTGAGGAACCTCCATATTGCTTTCCACAATGGTTGAACTAGTTTACATTCCCATCAGCAGTGTGGGAGGGTTCCCCTTTCTCCACATCCTCTCCAGCATTTGTTGTTCTTAGTCTTTTTGATGATGGCCATCCTAACTGGTGTGTGGTGATATCTCACTGTGGTTTTAATTTGCATTTCCCTGATAATTAGCTATGTGGAGCATCTTTTTATGTGCCTGTGGGCCATCTGAATTTCTTCTTTGGAGAATTGTCTGTTCATATCCTCTGCCCATTTTTTTATCAGGTTATTTGCTTTTTGATTGTTGAGGCATGTGAGTTTTTTATATATTTTGGATGTTAACCCCTTGTTGGATATGTCATTTACATATATATTCTCCCACACTGTAGGATGCCTTTTTGTTCTACTGATGGTGTCTTTTGCTGTACAGAAGCTTTTTAGCTTGATGTAGTCCCATTTGTTCATTTTTGCTTTTGTTTCCCTTGCCCAAGGAGAGGCATTCAGGAAAAAGTATGCACCCCTATGTTTATTGCAGCACTATTTACAGTAGCCAAGAACCTACAAGGAAGCAACCTGAGTGTCCATCAGTAGATGAATGCATAAAGAAGATGTGGTACATATACACAATGGAATACTTTTCAGCCATAAGAAAGAAACAAATCCTACCATTTGCAACAACATGGACAGAGCTGGAGGGTATTATGCTCAGTGAAATTAGCCAGGCAGAGAAAGTCAAGTACCAAATGATTTCCCTCATTTGTGGAGTATAACATCAAAGCAAAACTGAAGGAACAAAACAGCAGCAGACTCACAAACTCCAAGAAGGTACTAGCTGTTACCAAAGGGAAGGGTTCGGGGAGGGCAGATGGGGAGGCAGAGAGAAAGGGATTGAGAGGTATTATGATTAGTACACAGGGTATGGGGGGGATTATGGGGAAGACAATGTAGCACAGAGAAGATAAGTAGTGACTCTGTGGCACCTTACCACACTGATGGACAGTGGCTGCAATGGGATATGTGGGGGACTCGATAATATGGGTGAATGTAATAACCACATTGTTTTTCATGTGAAACCTTCATAAGAGTGTATATCAATAATACATTAATAAAAAATTCTAATAAAAAATAAGTTATTATATATTTTGATGTGATTCTTCTGACCAGTTAAATAAGTTTTCTTTATTTTGTGAATTGATTAATCCATTTATTTCACATGTTTTCCCCTGCAAGTATAATGATCCTATAGGATATCATCATTTCTGCAACTGTAGGGAAAGAAGTCACAGTTTTTCATTTCTTAAATTTCTAAGAATTACTTTACCAAAGTTAGGAGTGCTTTCACTTTTTAATACTAAACACTGGCATTTCATTATTTAGCATAAAGATGAAAAAAAAAAGAATTTGAGTTGTCCAAAACTTATAATAGAAAGGAAATCACAGATTTATTTAAAACAAATTAGTGCAACAACAAAAAATTATCTTAGCATACCCTATTTCTTGGCTGTTAATAACACTAACATAACCATAGGAATATATATACTGAATGTCTTTTCAACCAAAATTATAATGTAAATATTATGGGGAAAGGAAGTCTATGTATCTGTAGTTTGACAGAGTGGGGAAGAGGATAGCTGTGAAAAATAGCTAAATCCTCATCTTCCATAATTAGAAGTTAATATCTAAGCCCTACATCTGAAACATAATGTGGCAGCAATGTAAATATGTTATTTAAGTAGTTAGCAGGCAGCTGTGCCTGGGGAGGTCTCTCCCTGAGCAGTAGGTGAAACAATAGGAGAAACCTCAACCTGAATGCGGAAGGGTTCTTGGCTCCAGACAAGAATGGATTGGATGAGTATAGGTAATGAGGGAATTCATTGAAGCAAGAGAAGAAGGGAATGGCAGCTGCCCTCTTGGTAGATGAGAACAGGGAGAGATCCTGGATGAGCCCCCAAAGATGTTACCAGCAGAGGTGCTGTTTTTCCCAGGATCCTGTCTTAGAGGCAAAAAAGAATGAAGCCAGCAGACAAAGAGTATGGAGAAACCAGCAAAGTTTAATAAAACAGTGAAAGAAGAAAAGAAAGTTCCCACTTATAGGGAGGTGGTCCAAAGGAAGACACCATTAAAACTGTAGTGTCTGGGATTTATCAGCACAAAAATGGAGCAAACCACACAAGTGGCTGGGAGTTGTTGCTAGGGCCTGTTGTGATGGCTGAGCTAGGATCAAAGGAAAGAAAAATTCCCTTTTTTCTCAAGCTGAATTTTCCCAGATGTCCAGGACGAGGCTTCATGTTTACTGATAAGCCTTGACCCTAGTTCCATTCTGCTGAGCCTTACTGGGATCTTGAGTTCTGTTGGCCAGGGTCTGAATAATCCCTGCCTCAATAAACTTTATTAAATAACCAAAGTACAAAAATGGGTGCTCTGAGTAGAAGGAAATGGAGGTGTGGATGCGGGAACTGTTGTTCCCTTAATAAGCTTCTGGAACTTCTTAAATTTTAAAACTATGTGAACATATAACTTTCATTTGTAAAAAATGATATATGCTTATAATCAACAACAAAAACATACAATGTATTTTCACAACTTAAAAGTTATCCAGGCATCTTTCAATGAATATAGAAAGTTAAAAAACATTATTATGAAGCTGCTTTTTTTCAAAGTACTTCATCCATTTTTATTAAAAAGCCCCAAAATGAAGCAAAACTGAGGGATTTGACTAGTGTATCATTATCATGGTACATATTATACCTTAATAGGTCCATCTAAAGTTATGAAAAATTATGAATAACAGTAAAATTTTAGAAGTTATTTTTAAAGATTATTTCAATTTTAGGAACAACTGATGATCAACATTGAAAGGGGAGAAATAATCTAACAAGCAATTTTTTTCATACCTCCTCCATTACTAATTATGACATTTCAGTAAATAATTCTGAAATTCTCTAACAGTGTTAGAGGAGGAACAAAGTTACAGTGTAACTCTATTGGAGATTCTCTAATCTTCCTTTTCCATAAGATCTCTATTGATAAATTCTCATAAATGATATTTTTTAAATCCAACATATTTAGAATAACATTTAACTGGTGTAACTCTGGGGGAAAATCCTGGAACAAAATGCCTTTGAAACCAAAATCAATCAAATGAAGAAATAAAGTGGGAGAAACCCATTTATTTCTTACAAGTAGTTGTCCACTTCTGCTCTCCTGTATCTCTCACAACCAGCTGCAGAAGAGGGACCCCAGCCAACCTCTCTGGGCCAGATATGCCTCCACTCACCCTTGTAATCACCTATTGACACGGAGATGTACTACTTCTCTCCATCCCTTGGAAACACCTACTGATATGGAGATGACCTAAGGCCAAGCAAGAGATTCTGGAAATATTGCAATTTTACCCACTGCCCACCCCTCCAGAAATCTTGCCTCAAAATCTCCTTGTTCCCCATCTTCTGAAATGGCCCAAGTGACAAAACTGGAGCATTGTAATCAGACTAATAACATACAATAGCAACAGCAATAAAATCATGATAATCCTCAAGCCAGATGACTCAACTAGGTTTAAAGTCCTATGTAGATCAAGTCCATAGCTCACCCATTCCACAGGTGATGAGTAGCTGAATGAGTAGGGAGTTCAGAAGAATCATCAGGCAGCAGCTTCATCCAGTGGGCAAGTCAAGGCCTCAGGGACTGTAGAAGAAAATACACATAAGGGTGATAAGATACATGGTTTAATGAGACAAACATAGGCAAATCTTGTCCATTAGGTAGGATGCATGCAAGAGAGTGGTCCTATGCTAAGACAGTGGCAGAAATGGGATCTCATCCTGGTCTAGCATGCCAGACCTTCACCTGCCTCCCTGTGGGATTTACAGAAGGGTCAATATATAGGGCTATGGGAGGTACATGCACTGGCCATAAAGTTAAAATGAAACTTCCCTGTAAGATGCCCTTACCTCCCAGATGTTTTGTTATACAATGGTGGTCTTTGGGGGGTCACTCTGCTGTTACTCCAGGAACATACAGGAGGCTGGCTTCCAGGCCTTTTCCCTAAGGTGCAAGAAGGGCCAGCCATTGCTGGTCCATGTGTCAAAATGTCCAGGGCCACACCCACTCAACAGTGTCTCCAGGGTTTAATGCAGTTGGGACAGGCAGCAGGATGTTGTTCTGCTGGCCATATCCTGGATTCAATAACTACTCCTCTTTGGTTTGCATATACAGTTGTATAGGTGAGACAGTAATGTGTGTGAGAATGTCCACAGGACTCAAGGCTCCTGTTTGGAACTTCTCATTCAAACACCATAGCAAAGTCGATAAGCAGACTGACCAGCATCATACACCTCAGGCCAAATTTGAACAAACCTCTCTATCATGCCTGCCCCAATAACGTTATATATTACATGAAACTTCCACTTTACTCCTAATTGGTGCACCCATTCTTGTAATGCATGTCCCATAAAGTGGGTGCCTTGATCATTTTCAATCATACTGCGTCTGGCCATAGGCTGCAAAGAGACACTCTAGGCCCCTTTTGGTCATTTGCTGATCTGTACAATGTGCAGGAAAAGCAACCAACAGCCTAGTAGCCGTGTCCACACAAGTCATGGCATACTGATACCCTTCTGATATGGACAGAGGCCCAATATAGTCTATCTACCACATGACAAGGGATATCAGCCCCTTTACTATTGTTCCATGTGGCTGTGGGACTCGCTGTAAGTCCCACGTAGAGCACACAAGTCACTCTTTCCAGTTTCTGATGACTTCTTCAAAGGTCAATGGAAAGCCCCACTGAGAGGCTACAGGCCACATTGTCTTTTGCCTCATGTGCAACAAACTCTGATGTACCCAATGGGCTACATCAGAGGTAGGCATTCCTTCTAGCCAGTGCACCTGGGCCAGTGTGTCTGTTTCATCAATCCCTGGGGATGTCAAAGGCAAATGGCCAGTCACATGATATATGTTAACTATCTTAGTCTGACCAGATGCCCATAGGTCTTGTCACAACTTTAGCCCCCAAAGGGGCCATTGACCAATCACCCAGTTGGCATGATACAATGTTGGTAGCCACAGAGTCAAATGCCAATAGATGGCTCAGCTGTCAGTGCAGACAACTATAGGGGAAGGGTCCTGGGTGATCATGAGTCATACTGCCCACAACTCAGCCCATTGGTTGCTCTTCCCTTCTCCATCCTTCATCCATATTGTCTCAGTCTTAGGATGGAAAGACACAGCCCTCCACTTCAGGGCTGCCCATGACTGGAGCTTTCTGTGTACCAAGCAAGTATAGGGGCTTTTCCCTCCTCCTGATAAAGACTCTAGGCTACCAATGGCTCAAAAGCAAGTTCTTCCTACTTTCCACTGGTAGAAGTCACTAGCCCCAATAAGCATTGGAAATCTCCATTTAAGGGGCTAGTAGAGAAGTTGCTATGCTGCTCTAACTATGCACCCTATTTGGACAATGTAGGCTTTTGTGCCATGGCACTCTGTGGCCTTTGGTTTAAGTTCACACCCATCCCACAAAGGCATAGTGGATATTACCTTGGTTAGATCTGTTCCAGTGAAGTGTTCCACAGCCAGCAAGGCATGGTACACAGCAGCCAGTTGTTCCTCTATCAAACGGTACCACACCTCGGTTCCTTCCCATAGTTGTGACCAGAATCCCATACATTAGCATGTCTGTTCAAGCCATTGCAAAAGGCCAAATCAATAACCATCTTTTGTTATATGAATATCTAGCTCACAGGGCCTTGATGAATCCATTACACTCAAGGCCTGTACAGCCTTGATGGTTCTCTTAGCAGCAGTAAAAGCAGCTGCACATGTTTCATCCCAGTCCCACCTGATGCCCTTTCATACCAACTGTAATAATGGCTTCAGAATTTGTGCCAAGTGCTGGATAAATACTCTCCAGTAGCACAAAAGATCCCAGAACTCTTGAAATACTGCCACAGAGGTCGGGATTGGGAAAGCCTGGACCTTGTCTATGACTGCTTCTGGGATAACTTTAGTTTTACCCACCCAGACAACTACCAAGATCTGTACTGACAAACCAGGTCCCTTAACCATGGTGCTGTTCACAGCGCATCCTTTGTCCTGTAGATGTTGCAGCAGTCTAAGAACTGCCCCTTCTAAATCTGCAAGAGAGTCAGACATGAGCATAATCTCATCAGTGTAGTGATACAGTCACATCATTTGCAGTATCTTAGATGTGGCAAAGTCCTGGGCTACAAGTCCATGACAAATGGTGGGACTGTGGAGGTATCCCTGTGGAAGAACAGTGAATGACTACTGCCAGCCTTCCCACATGAAGGCAAACTGTTCCTGACTTTCCTGTGCTGTCAACAGAGAAGAAAGCATTAACAAGGTTCACAATGATGTGTCCCTAGTTCATGACCAAGGGTGTCCATAAGGGCTGCTATGGAGGAGACAAGAGCATGCAAAGGGCGTGTGACTTTACAAAATTCCCTGTAGTCCATGGTCATATGCCAGGGGCCATCCAGCTTTTTCACTGACCACACTGGCAAATTAAAAGGACTATGAGTAGGCTTTATGATGCCCACCTTCTACAACTCTTGTAAAGTTTTTCCAATTTCCTTGTGTACCCCAGACAATTTATACTGCTTGGTATTTGTCACTCACCTAGGTACAGGCAGAGCTACAGGTAGATGCTGAGCATGTCCCCTCAGAACTGCCTTTACCACACGTATCCTCAGTCTGAACTCACCTGCAGTGGTTTGTAACCACAGGCGTTGCAAGATACCCACCCCCATATTATATTCAGAGATGGGAGAAATGTACACAGCATACTCCTTTGGGGGTAAATACCCTATCCCCAATGGGATTTGGGTTTTCTTCACTCTAAATGCCTTACGCCCATAGCCATCTATCAGAGGAGGGGTCCCAGGAAAACGCTTAGGGTTGCCATAAATCAGAGAACATTCAGCTCCTGTGTCCACCAGTGCCAGGACACGTTGTATATGCATGGGTGACCAAAGAATTGCTAATTTTCCATTTGGCCCCCAATACCCACCACGTCCCTCACTGTGGGGGCCTTGACCCACCCCCAGTCAAACCAAAATTCCCAGTCATCATCCTGTGGGGGTGAGGGCCAAGGTGGAGCCTGAGTAGTGGCCTCCAGGAAGTCTTGCAGGGACAAAGGCTGGATATGGGGCTTTGCCTCTGGCTACCATGTCCTGGACCTCGGTTGCTGGAACTGCTCCTCTGGCTTTAACTGTTGTCACAGTTCTAACAAGATTCTATTGGGCTGCCTATCAAGTTTTTCTTTTACTATCCCAGCCTTTATCAAATCACCCACATCTGGATCCTCGAGACCTTCATGGGGCCCTTTGAACTCTCCTTTCAGTCATAGCCCATATTTGCTTTCATGCTCTTATTCTTTCAACCTCTTCCAGGTATTCTAAAGTACGTAAAGCCTCACTTTTGGGTTGTCCTATGTGAGTGGCAAGAATAGTCACTAGAGACCCAAAGTGAGATGGGGGAGCTGTATGGAACACCAGATTTCTCATTCCTATGGTGAACAACTCATCAGGGCACTGGTAGCCCATATTACAGATGATGCTCTACTCCCATAACACCTGCTGGAGCTCTGCATATATTTTCCTACTAGTAGGTAAGTATGGTAAATCACCCTGATTAGGCCAGACTGCTGTGATGGCTGCTGTCAGCCAATCCAGAAGTGCCTCATTCCCTGAGGTGTGATGGGCACTTTGCAACCACTGCAGAGGGAAGAGTGAGTTATCAGGGAAACCAGTCTACTCATTTCAGAGCATGACATAACAATGTTTTCTACCCTGATATCCAAGAGATGCAAAAACCATGTAGGCCGAGGTTCTGATGGCTTCTGCTGATACCAGATTCTCATGTCCACCAGCTCAACCTGGGTACAGGGAATATGGACTGCTCCACAACTTTGGGAGGGGGCAGCTTCTCCCCCTGTGGAGGCTACAGTTGGTGTGCTTTTATTTCCTTAATTACAACCAGGTTGGCCTTTAATACAGTATAGGCTGGTGACTTGGGTGGTGGCCTCAGCCCCTGATCCTCTCCCAACTTCTCCTCTACCATTCCCAGAGTTGAAGGCACTATTCTTACCTTCCCCTCCCCAGTGACCTACTACAGCTTGGATTCTCCTGCTGTCTCCTCCTTTGCTGCTAACATATCTTCCAGGAGTACAAACTGTCTTCTCAATAATTGTCTCTTTCTTAAGGGCATCCCATATTTCACTGCCCAGCTACTCCAAGTGATGCTAAAGTGTGTCTCTCTCCTGCTGAAGTCTCTCTCTCTCTCCTCAATAACGCTCTCTCTCTCATCCCACAATTGCAGCTGCTACACAGCCACTCATGGCCTCTAAGCAGTCTTCTATCTCATGGATGGTAATTCCACTGCTTCTGGTGTCTCCACCCTTTCTCAGTTCTGCAGAATGCCCCACCCCTCTAGAAAGTGCTTTACCCTAGGCCAATTCCCCACTAGGGGCTCCCCAATTGGAATTCACACAGATAGGGGCTCCTGGGTGAAGCTGCACTATCTACCACTGCAACCACTGGTGCCTCCCCACCATACATGGTGGGAGGAGGTTTCCAGACATCTCTCCACCATCCCTAGGGGTAGGTTGCCCTAGGGTCACACCCATGTAGTCAGATTTTGGGTTCAGAGGTCCTTCTGACTATTGCCAGATTAACTCTAGGGAAGATCCCAAGGCAAAATACCTTTGAAACCAAAATCATTTAAAGGGAGAAATAAAGTTTGAGAAATCCATTTATTTCTTACTAGCAGTCATCCACTTCTGCTCTCCTATGTCTTTCACGACTGGATGCAGAAAAAAGCACCCTACCCAACCTCTTCAGTCCAGATATGCTGTTGCTTCCCCCTGTAATTACCTCTTGATATGGAGATGGACCACTTCTCTCCACACCTTGGAAACATCTATTGATATGGAGATGCACTAAAGCCAGGCGAAAGATTCTGGAAATGTTGCAATTTTACCCACATCTGGCATCATTGTGTTACTTATCAGATTGGCATAATTTTTCTATCATTCTCAGTTGATAAGCAGTCATTATTGTGTGAGTCTTACTTATAACCATGATCTTAAAAGTCATTACATGTCCAGCAATTCAGAGTTGCTGTGACAGGTGACACCTTGACTTACAAAGAATTTCCTTTCTCTTGTATACATTTTTTGCATGCATTACTGAATTCTTAAAAGGGGATTCCCAAGGAGTTGAGAATGGAGTATAACTGCTAAGGGACAGGATCCCTTTTTTGAGTGTGATAAAAATATTCTGCAATTAGATAGTAGTGATGGTTGCACAGTATTGTGAACATACTCAGCTGTACACTTCACAAGGATTATAAGTGAAATATACCTGTCATAGAACAAATACTGCATGACTGTAACATATGAAGCATCTAAAATAGAACTGACTTCTAGAATCAGATACTATTCTGTCAATGCCAGGGGCTTGGGGGAGGGGAAAATGGAGTTCTTACTCAACCGGCATAAAGTGTCAATAATGCAAGATGAATGAATTTTAGAGATCTGTTGTACATCATGCCTATAGTCAACAATACTATATTATATATTTAAAACTGTGTTGAGGTACATGTCATGATAAAAGTACTTACCGCAATAAAAAAAAGTGAATGTTAGGGTATGTGATTTATATCTCAATTTAAAAGAAGCAAATACTCAAGAAATTTAGTCTCATATAGCTTTGCAATGTGCTTTGTAGATGCACTAGTCTAGTTACTTGAATTTAGAAAGATAATGAGAAGTTCAAAAACGTTTGTTTGGAATTTCATCAGATACATCTACATATGTATATATATAGAAATAGATATATAGAGAGATAAAATTGAATATTATTCATATACACTAGGAATCAAAAAGAAATTGGTACCTTTTATTCAGTAAAAGAATTTATATTATTCTTTCATTTTTGGTTTTGACCAAATTTATTATTATATATACATATGTATTTAACATATTCATTAAAACTACATATTTATTATTCATTTACCATAGATATTAGTACTAAATATAGATAAAATGCCCAACTTCTAGGAAAACTCAGTGCCCCCCTCCCCACTCAAGCAATCTCAAAGGAGAAAGGATTTGACATACAGCTAAGGCAAAAAGAAACATGAAAAAGATCCTGTAATAAATACTGTGCGGATGGTTTTGCATGAGTAACAAAGGAGTCATGATTTTGCTCTCCAGGTTAACTCATCTCTCTTTTCAATTCCTCTCCAGTAAATCTTCTTTCATCTACTAGAAAACAGAGCCAAAGTGAGTCACCACCAGTATCTGAAGGCTTTACATGATCCTCTGATAGGGTTTCTGCCAATGAAATAGGATGAGTCCTTGGGTGTTAAATTTAGCACACTAGGACAGTGGACAGCATCAAATTGGGTCTGAAGCTCATGGATCACTTGCTTTGAGTATCATGTATTGATATATTACTTAATAACTTTGTGAGGTCAATAGTAGATATTTAAGCAGCTGCTTAGGATTTGCATAACTTAGATGTATTAATAAGATTAACACTACTGTTTACATACAGAATGGATTTCTTCTCTCACATCAGATATCCCAGAGAAGAGTAATACAGATTTTCTTAGAGATTCTGAAAATATTTTATTTTCAGTGAAATATAATTAATTTTACTACATTTGTAACAACAGTAGAATATACAATGAATTGTAAGCTGCATATATGACAGTGTTTGTTTGTCTGTATGTGTGTATGGGTCTGTGGGTTAAGAGTTGAGAGATGCCTATTTTTCCAATACTCAAAGATGATCTCATATGGAGAAATCAAAATAAGAAGTAACATTTCAATTTTCTCTTTGAGTCAGTTAATGCTGTACTTTTAGCACAGGTAACTTCTAAAGTTTAGAGCTTAATTTTATTTTAATTTTATCAAGCACATTAGTTTTCTGGATGGTATTTTATCTCTCTAGAAAGTCATCACCCATCAAAAGAGATAAGCCATAAATATGCATTACCAGTTAAGCAATGTAAATATATTTTTATCCAAGTGATACAGTTTTAAACTGCTTCCAAAGAAGGAGGGACACATACAAAAGCCTTCAGGCTAAAAATAGCTATTAAACCATTATGTCCTACTTAGCATTTCATTAAAGAATTCTCCACCAAATTCAAGTACCAGAGGAAATGGAAGCTAAGAGCAGAAAGAGTAGAACGAGAAACTGTCAGGAAGTTCTGGCTCACAAGTTGGTTGATGCAGAACAAGGAAAGCTAGACAACTGACTGTAAACACCACAAAGAAATTGGACTTCAAGGAAGTAAACAAGGTAACTGCAAGCATGGAAGAAACAGATTTTACTAAAGTTCTTCACTTACAGATTTGCTTGTACTTAATTATTGAATATTCTAACTATAGTTTCTGAGGAATGTGAAGGAGAATAACATTTAGAATATCAGTAGTTTTCAAAATCAGAATACTCACTTGTTTTATAAGGGTTGTTTTATTTCAGTCATGATTTTAACATTATGGGGCACACTATTATATTTGGTATTTTTGCCTGTCAAAATTTATAGTAATTTTTATATTTGACAGCATACTTTTTTTTTTGCCATTTCATTATCACATCATTCATAATCTGCAATATATTTCATTTGTTGGCACAGTTCTTTCAAATGTTTCACTGCCTATCACTTTTATTCATAAAGAATAGGAAAAAAGAAAATAGGTAAATTTGCTACAGAATATCAGGGAAAAAAACAGAATGTAACAAGGTAGAAGAGATGTCTTTGGATGGCATTTGAGACTGTAACTCTGTGAAAGGAAAGCCGCAGTTAAGGTGTTAGGGCAATTAACCTAATTAAAATTATAACAGCAAGAAATTTTTTTCTAAATTATTTACTAGTAAAACAATGAAGCATGTGTAATTCTATTGATTCATCATATTATACATTAACATTATGATAGTTACCTATTTGAGTATTTGTAGTTTTAAAAAATTGTTTTTGCAAAGACACTCAAACCTTTCCAAAATCCAATTCTATCTAGCTCTAAAGTAAATATAAAGATTAAACGTAATCCTCTGAAATTTAAATAGTTTCATTAGATTTCAAGAGAGCATACAGAGTGAATTTTGCAAATTGCATTGGTTATAAACTAATAACAATCAATGCAGCACCTTAAACATAATATTGTTTTTATTTCTAGATATTATAAAACACTCTACAGATATTTTCACCAGTCCTTACAATGTTGAAGGAATTTATGGAAATCAAAAGAAAAATCTAAACAAATAATAAAATCATGCTTTCAATTTTGTTCAGTGATGTTCTTTCTTGTGGGTTAAAAAATAATAGAACTCATATATTTCCAAGGGCCCATGCTGCCTTTCTAATAAAATGTTCCATGATTTCGTGGATACACTTGTTATGATGATCAAAAGGATAGACTGGTACTTTTATCAAGAATATAGCATTAGCTGCCTGATTTATGCCAGTGAGTTCAAAAATAAAACACTGGGGAAAAGGAGAAGAACATAGGGAAGAGAAGAATGAACACAGATGAATAGAATATCATACGGCAATACAGAATCATGCAAGTGAAACATTAATGACACACACATTACTCCTTATCAGAGACTTTTATAAGTTTTTGCTCTGCTAAAAATAAACAAAAAGAAACCCAAACTTTTTCACTTACTTTTAATGCTCATAGTCCAAATAAACAGTGTTAGACAGCCTAAGTTTCATGTAAAACTCAAGACATTTAGTCCTTTGAGAATTGTTTTTTATTGTTTAAATCAAGACTAAACAACATAAGATGAATGAGTAGATTACTTGGAAACTTCTACTCCTTCGGAGATAACAGAATATTCTTTTGATGTTGTGTATCTGGCTATATATTTGGAAGAACGCTACTACAGTGTGAATGTGCTAGTGAAGTCTTCTCTAATCTGAGAGGTTGTTCTGGAATATATGCCATAATTATCTTCATTTCTAATATCTAGAAAAACTGTAACTCTTAGAAGGCATGTAATTTTCTCAGAATGATAGTTTCCCTAGAAGAACATGATTACTTGATTTCTATATTTAAATAAATACTTCTTTAAAAATAAATGTTTTAGAAAGATTCCTGTAGTTTACAGTATGTAGTATTAGGATATCAAATTAAGTAGTTATTAGAGGTCAAAAGAAATCCTAAAAAATTATGCACACACAATTCTATAGTTGCATGTGTGTGTATGCTCTTAATCATGGACATGAAAAACACTATATACTCCATGGTATTGAATTTTACTACTTTAGCATTTGCCAATTATGATTATTTTAGGAAATTTCCTATGATTCACAAAATATTCAATTTATTAGACAAGTGAATAATGGCAGGAAACAAACTAAATAGTTCTCCCTGCCTCAAATTTTATAATGCAGATGTCAGTTCAATAAGTTTTATTATAAATACACAAGGCTACTGAATATAATGGATAAACAGGTACCACAAATATTCATTCATAAAGCTAGTGATTAAATGTGCAAAAACAAAAGGTTTATATATTTTTTTGACTAAATACAAATTCCTGTCCTAATTTTTTCTTACTTTCTTGAATCTGTACATAGGAATGGTATTGCTGACCCATAGGGCATGCATATGCTCGGCTTTACTGACTAGTGTCAAACTATTGTCTAAAATACTTGATCAATTTACCCTCCTACTAGAAATGCCCAAGAATTGCCTTTTAATCACATTCTTTTCAATGCTTTCAACTGTCAAATTTGTTTTTTGTTGTGAATAAAAACCATGTAAAATGTATCATTCAATTCTTATTTTGATTCTCAGTTTTCTAATAAGGTTGATTTTCTTGTGTTCATTGGTACTTCATTTTTTTTTCTATGAAACGCATGTTTATGCCCTGTTTATATTAAAGTAATCATCTTTCTGGTTGATTTACAGCAGGATTTTTATGTTGTTTTCCACATATATTGAATACAAATACTACTTTTGTTTACACTGTCATATATATCTTCTCTTTATATGCTGCCTGCTTTTCACCTTCTTAGCTTGTCTTTTTGGTGGACAAACTTTCATAATTATGTAACACCCAAATTTAGTTCTCATTTCTTTTATTAGTGTTTTATTTGTAAGAAATTCTTCCCCATTTTGATAGTTTAAAAGTATTCTTTATATTTGACGTTAAAAGGTTTATAATTTTGTTATTCACACATCTTTATTCCTTCTGGATTTGATATTGTAGAGATGATTACTTATTTTTTTCTACATAGATGACTATTTCACATAATCTTCTGACTAGTACCTTCATTCCTCTCTGTTCTTTAATGTCACTTCTGTCATACATAAGGAACCATAAGTGTGTTGTTCATTTTTATTCTCCTTATTCTTTATCTTTAACACTCACCTATATGGACAAATGATTTTTGACAATGATTCCAAAAATATTCAATGGGAAAAGGGCAGTCTTTTCAAGAAATGGTGCCAAAATATTCCATGGGTAATAGAGAGTCTTTTCACGAATCGTGCTGAGAAAAACAGATAACCACAAAGAAAAGAATGAAGTTGGTCCTTTACCTGACACCATATAATAAGAGTAACCCAAATAGATAAAAGACCTAAACATATGACTAAAACTATTACACTCAGAAGAAAACACAGGGAAAAGCTTGTTGACATTGATTTGGCAATGATTTCTTGCATATGACAAAATGTACAGGTATCGAGGAAATATGTCTACAGGACTTCATCAAAATTAGAATGTTTGTACTTTAAGGAACAATATCAACAAAGTGAAAGGGCAGTCCATGGAATGAGACAAAATATTTTCAAATCATGTATCTGATAATGGATTAATAACCAAGATATGCAAAGAATGCTTAACAACTTTAAAAGCAAACAACCATATTCAAAAACAAGTGACTCATAGACACTAAGAAGTGACTGTTGGTTACCACGGGGGAGGGGTTGGGGTGAGTAGGTGAGGTGGGTGAGTGGGTGAATGAGATAAAGAGGCACAAAATCTTAATCATAATATAAGTTGACCATGGGGATGGAAGTGCAGCATGAAGAATATACTCAATGGTTCTGTAACATCTGTATGTTGACAGATAGTAACTACATTAGTTGGGGTGAGGATTTAATAATGTGGGTAACTATAGTACCACTGTGTTGTATACTTGAAAGAAATATAGGATTGCATATCAATGATACTGAAATAGAAATAAAAATAAAAAAAGAACTTGAGTAGACATTTCTTCAAATAAAACATACAATCAATAAGCACATCAGAAGGTTCTCAGTATCACTAATCATGAGGGAAATGAAAATCAAAATCACAGTGGGATACCACATCATGCTAATTAGAATGGCTACTATTAAATAAACAAACAAAAAAACAGAAAAAAAATAGCAAGTGTTGGTGAAGATGTGGAGATATTGGTATTCTTCCACATTGCTACTGGTAATGTGAAATAGTGCAGCTGCTGTAGAAAACATTAATAGTAGTTCCCAAATAATTAAGCATAGAATTACCATTTTACACAGAAATTCCACTTCTAGTTATATACCCCAAAAACTGGAAAGTAGAGACTCAAAAAGACATGTGTATTCTCATGTTCATATCAACATGATTCTCGATAGTACAAAACAAGAAAAAATCCAAATGCCTATAGATGGATAAATAAATAAAATGCATATACATACAGTGGAATATTATTCAGCCTTAAAATGGAAATAAACTCTGACATATGCTCCATTATGGATCAAACTAGTAGGCATTATGCTAAGTAAAATAAGGAAGATGCAAAAAGAAAAATATTTTAAGATTCCACTTATATGAAGTACCTAAAGGAGTCAAATTTATAAAGGCAGAAAGTAAATAAGGTTTAGGGAAGAGAATTAATAGGCACAGAATTTCAGTTTGGGAAGATGAACATGTGCTAGAGAGGGAAGGTGAAAAATGCTAATAAACCTGTGCAACTGCACTAAACACATAAAATGGTAAATTGGAAAATTTTGTCATGTATATATTAACATACACACACAGAAAAGAATTCGAAAAAATGAAGCCAGATATTTCTCCATATCAAAGTTGTACCAGAGCCATAATCCAGATAAGAGAAGGTTACTATTTTTATTAGTGTATCTTTAATATACAATCTTATGAAGGTTTCGCATGAGCAGCATTGTGGTTAAAACATTCACCCATATTATCAAGTCCCCCCCACACCCCATTGCAGTCACTGTCCTTCAATGTAGTAAGATGCTATAGAGTCACTACTTCTCTTCTCCATGCTATACTGCCTTCCCCATGACCCACCTACATTATGCGTATTAGTCATAATGCTGCTTAATCCCCTTCTCCCTCCCTCCCCTACCACCCTTCCTAACCCCTCCCTTTGGTAACTGTTAGTCCTTCTTGGAGTCTGTGAGCCTGTGGCTGTTTTCCTCCTTCAGTTTTGCTTTGTTGTTATACTCCAAAAATGAGTGAAATAATTTGGTACTTGTCTTTCTCTGCCTTGCTTATTTCACTGAGCATAATACCCTCTAACTCCATTCATTGTATTACAAATGGTAGGATTTGTTTTCTTCTTATGGCTGAAAAATATTCCATTGTGTATATGAACCACTTGTTCTTTATCCATTCATCTACTGGTGGACACTTAGGTGGCTTCCATATCTTGGCTATTGTTAAGTAGGGCGGCTCTAAACATAGGGGTAATTTTGTCTTTTTGAATCAGGGCCGTTGTTTGCTTTGGGTAAATTCCTAGGAGTGGAATTACAGGTCAAATGGTATTTCTACTTTGAGTTTCTTGAGGAACCTCCATATTGCTTTCCACAATGGTTGAACTAATTTACATTCCCATCAACAGTGTAGGAGTGTTTCCCTTTCTATGCATCCTAGCCAGCATTTGTGTTCCTTCTCTTTTGGATGTTGGCTATCCTAACTGGTGTGAGATGATATCTCACTGTGGTTTTAATTTGCATTTTCCTCATTATTAGCAATGTAGAACATCTTTTCATGTGCCTGTAGGCCATCTGAATTTCATCTTTGGAGAAGTGTCTGTTTAGATCTTCCGCCCATTTTTTAATAAGATTATTTGCTTTTTGGGTGTGAGGCATGTGTTTTGTATATATTTTGGATGTAAACCCTTTATCATATGTCATGTATGAATATATTCTCCCATACTGTAGGATGACTTTTTGTTCTACTGATGGTGTCCTTGGATGTACAGAAGCTTTCCAGTTTGATGGAGTCCCATTTTCTAATTTTCTCTTTTCTTTCTCTTGCTGAGGAGATGTTCAGGAAATGTTGCTCACGTTTATATTAAGGAGATTTTTGCCTCTGTTTTCTTCTATGAGTTTTATGGTTTCATGAGATACATCCAGGTCTTGGATCCATTTTGAGTTTACTTTTGTGTATGGAGTTAGACAGTAACCCAATTTCATTCTCTTACAAGTAGCTGGCCAGTTTTGCCAACACCATTTGCTGAAGAGGCTATCTTTTCCCCCACTGTATATCTGTGGCTTATTTATCAAATATTAATTGGCCATATATTTGTGGGTTTATATCTTGGTCTCTATTGTGTTCCACTGATCTTTGGGTCTGCTCTTGAGCCAGTACCAAATACTTTTGATTGCTGTGACTTTATAGTACAGCTTGAATTTGGGGAATGAAATACCCCCAGCTTTATTCTTCCTTCTCAGGATTGCCGTGCCTATTCGGGGTCTTTTGCGGTTCAATATGAATTTTGGAAGTATTTGTTTTAGTTTGTTGGACAATGTTGTTGGTATTTTGATAGGGATTTCTTTGAATCTGAAGATTGCTTTAGGCAGGATGGCCATTTTGATATTAATTCTTCCTATCCATGAGCACGGGATTTATTTCCGTTTATTGGTGTCTTAAGTTCTCTCATGAGTGTCTTCTGGTTTTCAGAGTATAGGTCTTTCACTTCCTTGGTTACGTTTATTCATGAGTGTTTTATTATTATTGTTTTCCTGATTTCTGTTTCTGCAAGTGCATCATTAGTGTATAGAAATGCAACAGATTCCTGTGTATTAATTTTGTATCCTGCAATTTTGCTAAATACAGATATTAGATCTAGTAGTTTTGGAGTGGATTCTTTAGGGTTTTTATGTACAATATCATGTCATCTGCAGTGACAGTTTAACACCCTCCTTTCCAATCTGAATGCTTTCTATTTTTTGTGTTCTCTGATTGCTGTGGCTAGGACCTCCAGTATTATGTTGAATAAAAGTGGTTCAAGTGGGCATCCTTGACTAGTTCCCTATCTTAGAGAAAGAGCTTTCAGCTTCTAGCTGTTAAGTATAATGTTGGCTGTGGGTTTGTCATATATGGCCTTTATTATGTTGGGGTGCTTTCCCTCTATACCCATATTTTTGAGAGTTTTTATCATGAATGGATTTTGGATTTTGTCCAATGCTTTTTCAGCATCTATGGAGATGATCATGTGATTTCTGTGCTTTTTGTTGATGTGGTGTATGATGTTGATGGGTTTTCTAATATTGTACCATCCTTGCATCCCTAGAATAAATCCCACTTGATCATTATGGGGGATCTTTTTAATGCATTTTTAATTCAGTTTGTTAATATTTTGTTCAGTGTTTTTGCACCTACATTCAGCAAGGATATTGGTCTGTAATTTTCTTTTTTTGTAGTGTCTTTGAATGGTTTTGGTATTAGAGTGATGCTGGCCTCATAGAATGAGTTTGGAAGTATTCTCTCCTCTTTGACTTTTTGGAAAACTTTAAGGAGGATGGGTGTTAGGTCTTCCCTAAATTTTTATAAAATTCAGCAGTGAAACCACCTGGTCAAGGAGTTTTGTTCTTAGGTAGTTTTTTGATTACCAGTTCAAATTCATTGCTGGTATTTGGTCTTTTCAGATTTTCTGTTCTTCCTGCATTGGTCTTGGAAGGTTTTATATTTCTAGAATGTTGTCCATTTCTTCTATGTTATCCAATTTGTTAGTATATAATTTTTCATAGTATTCTTTAATAATCTGTATTTCTGTGGTGTCTGTAGTGATTATTTCCTTCTCATTTCTGAAATTGTTTACTTGTGCACACTCTCTTTTTTTCTTGATAAGACTAGCTAGGAGTTTATCTATTTTGCTTATTTTCTCAAGAACCAGCTTCTGGTTTCATTGATTCTTTCTATTGTTTTATTCTTCTCAATGTTATTTATTTCTGCTCTGATCTTTATTATGTACCTCATTCTACTGACTTTGGGCCTCATTTCTTCTTCTTTTTCTCATTTCATTAATTATGAGTTTAGACTATTCATTTGGGATTGTTCTTCTTTCTGGAGGTAAGCAAGCATTGCAATATACTTTCCTCTTAGAACTGCCTTTGCTGTATCCCACAGGTTTCGGGGTTTTAAGATGTTGTTTTTAATTTTCTCCATATATTGCTTGACCTGGGTTTTTATTTTGTCATTGGTCCATTGATTATGAAGGAGCATGTTCATAAGCCTCCATGTGTTTGTGGGCTTTTTCATTTTCTTGCATAATTTATTTCTAGAATCATACCTTTGTGATCTGAGAAGCTGGTTGGCATAATTTCAATCTTCGTGAATTTATTGAGGCTTTTTTGTTGCCTAGTATGTGATCTCTGCTGGAAAATGTTCCATGTGCACTTGAGAAGAATGTGTATCCTGATGCTTTTGGGTAGAGTGTTCTGTAGATGTCTGTTAGGTCCATCTGTTCTAATGTGTTGTTCAATGCCTGTCTCCTTACTTATTTTCTGTCTGTTCAATCTATTCTTTGGAGTGCATGGAGTGTTGAAGTCTCCTAAAATGTGTGCATTGCATTCTCTTCCCCCCTTTCATTCTGTTAGTATTTGTTGTGCTTATGTTGGGTGCATAGATATTTATAATGGTTATACCCTCTTGTTGGACTTATGCCTTTATCATTAGGTTATGTCCTTCTTTGTCTCTTGATACTTTGTTTTGAAATCTATTTTGTATGACAAGTACTGCAACTACTCCTTTTTTCTCCCTATTATTTGTGTGAAATATCTTTTCCATCCCTTTACTTTTAGTCTGTGTATGTCTTTGGGTTTGAAATGAGTCTCTTGTAGGCAACATATAGATGGGTCTTGCTTTTTTATGTATTCTGTAACTCTATGCCTTTTCATTGGTGTATTCAGTCCATATACATTTCAGGTGATTTTTGAGAGATATATACTTATTTCCATTGCAGGCTTTAGATTCTTGGTTACCAAAGGTTCAAAGGCAGCTTTCTTACTATCAACAGTGTGACTTAACTTGCTTATTACACTATTTCAATCACAGTCTAAAGGTTCTTTTTTTCCCTCCCTTCTTCTTCTTCTTCCTTCACTCTTTGTATGTTAGGTGTCATATTCTGTACTCTTTGTATCCCTTGACTACTTTGTGGGTAGTTGATTTAATCTTTCTTTTCCTTAATTGTTAATTAGTCTACTTACTTTATTATGATTTTATTTTCTCTAGTGCCAGCAATTTAGCCTTAGGAGTACTTCCATCTAGAGCAGTCCTTTTAAAATACACTGTAGAGATGGTTTGTTGGAGGCAAATTACCTCAACTTTTGCTTATCTGGAAATTGTTTAATTCCTCCTTCATATGTAAATGATAGTATTGCTGGGTAGAGTATTCTTGGCTCAAGGTACTTCTGTTTCATTGTATTGAATATATCATGCCACTTCTTTCTGGCCTGAAAGGTTTCTGCTGAGAAGTCTGATGATAGCCTGATTGGCTTTCCTTAGTATGTTATCTTTTTTCTATCTCTGGCTTCTTTTAATACTCTCTCCTTGTCTTTGATCTTTACCATTTTAATTAATATATGTCTTAGTGTTGTCTTCCTAGGGTCCCTTGTTTTGGGAGATCTCTGCACTTCCATGACCTGAGAAACTATTTCCTTCTCCAGATTGGGGAAATTTGCACCAATTATTTCCTCAAAGAGACTTTCTATCCGTTTTCCTCTCTTCTTCTGGTGCCCCTAGAATGCAAATATTGTTCCATTTTTATTGGTCAGACAGTTCTCTTATTATTTTTTCATTCCTAGAGATCTTTTTTCTCTCTGTGCCTCAGCTTCTTTGTTTTCCTGTTCTCTAGTTTCTATTTCATTTGCCATCTCCTCTACCTCATCTAATCTGCTTTTAAATCCCTCCATTTTATGTGTCATTTCATATAGTGTGTTTTTCAAACTTTCTATATCTTTCTTGAAGTCCTCCCTGAGATATTGAATATTTTTCTGTAGCTCTGTGAGCATGTTTATGATGTTTATTTTGAAATCTTTATCAAGAAGATTGGTGATTTCAGCTTCACTTAGCCCTTTTTCTGATGTTTGTACAAAATTCTTTTACCATTTTATATTTCTAATGATTACTATGGAATAATAACTTTGTGTATGTGGCAACCTGTAGTTCCCAGTAACTCTACTCTCTGGAACTGCTCAGCACCTGAAGCAATGGCAGGGGTCACAGGCATGTGCTAAATGGTTCCTTCTGGGAGGTAAGAGCTCGTTACAGCTTCCTGGCTGCAGTGCCTGCCTCTGGTTCCAGGTCCTGTGGGCCAAGCTCTCAAGGAGGAGCCTCTGTATTATGCCCCTGTAGCTGCCATAGGCTGGGCCAACCTCCAGTTGGCCTGGCGCAATGTTGGGGCAACAGTTGTGCAGACTAGTGCCTATTGGGAGGAAGGAGCAGCAGGCTTCATATTACAGTTGGGTGTCTTGGTGCTGCCTTGCCAGCCAGGCAGATGGAGCATCTGAAGTTCCTGAAAGTTCCCAACCTGCTGGACTGAGTGTGATGGTATGATTTTGTTCACCTTACCTTTCTCCTGATCTGTAAGCTCTGTGTAACCCTTTCCCTTTAGCTCCCCTTTCACTACTTGCAAGTATTTCAAAGTGCCAACCTTTCTTTTGTCCAGGAACAGCTGGTTGTGGGTAACTGTTCTCCCCAAGTGGCTGGAATCTCAGTCTCTCTGAGTATTCTGCCTGTCTTTGCTTTCCAACTATTCTAATCTCCAGAGCACTGTGAAAAGGTGGGCTTGTCATCCCTGGTCAGATCTCCAGGGCTTGTTATTTAGCGGTCTTGTGTTTCTACTCCCTCCCACTCCATTTCTCTTCTTCTGCCTGTGAGCTGGGGTAGAACAGGGCTTTGGTCCCACCAGATTGTGGCTTTGCTACTTTATCCTTTTCTGTGAGATTTCTTATCTCCCCAGTTGTAGGCAGTCTGTTCTGCAGTCTTCATGTTGCTCCTTCAATATTAGTTGTATTTGCTGTATTTTCATGTTATATGTGGTTTTGGGATGAGGTTTCTACCTCACTTCTCATGCCTCCATCCTTTTCTACATACACTGAGAGTGTTATTTTTTTTTTCTGTGTGACTTTTTTTTATTAAGGTATTATTAATATATACTCTTATGAAGGTTTCACATGAAAAAACAATGTGGTTACTACATTTACCCATATTATCAAGTCCCCACCCATACCCCAATGCAGTCACTGTCCTTGGGTGTAGTAAGATGCCACAGATTCACTATTTTCCTTCTCTATGCTACACTGTTTTCCCCGTGATCCCCCACACCATGTGTAATAAACAAAATACCCCTCAATCCCCTTCTCCCACCCTCCCCACCCACCCTCCCACAACCCTCCCCTTTGGTAACCATTAGTTCCTTCTTGGAGTCTCTGAGTCTGCTACTATTTTGTTCCTTCAGTTTTGCTTCGTTTTAATACTCCGCAAATGAGGTAAATCATTTAGCACTTGTCTTTCTCTGCCTGGCTTATTTCACTGAGCATAATATCCTCCAGCTCCATCCATGTCATTGCAAATGGTAGGATTTGTTTCTTTCTTATGGCAGAATAGTATTCCATTGTGTATATGTACCACATCTTCTTTATCCATTCATCTACTGATGGACACTTAGGTTGCTTCCATATCTTGGCTATTGTAAAAAGTGCTGCAGTAAACATAGGGGTGCATATGGCTTTTTGAATCTGAGAAGTTGTATTCTTTGGGTAAATTCCAAGGACTGAGATTGGCGGGTCAAATGGTATTTCTATTTTAGTTTGTTGAGGAACCTCCATATTGCTTTCCACAATGGTTGAACTAGCTTACATTCCCACCAGCAGTGTAGGAGGGTTCCTCTTTCTCCACATCCTCGCCAGCATTTGTTCTTCTTAAGAGAGAGGGTTATTTTTTAAAGAAGTCTTATTCAACTAACAGTCCTGCCACAAGTATTGGGCACACTCTTCTTACATCCTCAACAATAATATTTGCAGAAAAGAGTCGTAAACAAATACTTCTTATAACTTGAGGAATTAAAAGTGATACTGTATTGTCTGTGATTTTTATGTTTTTGAGTTACTTAGTTAAAATGTATTTTTTCAAAATGGTATGGGTACAAATACAGGTCTTTTGAATTCATTTCTTTTATGTATTATCTAGTAATATAATTTAGCCATTTATTTTGGGCTGCACGCATATCCCTGTTTGATTTTTAAGATCTAACATGTATTGTATCCCTTTGACATGTTATTAATTGCCCCCATGTTATCTTTTCCATTGTATTCTGTCTATGGTTTGCCTCTTTCATTATGTTTTTACCTGTAGCGTAATGACAAAAATATTCTTCCTTCACCCTAATGTTACAGACATGTATTCCTCATTGTTCATCTGTGTCTTTTATCATAAATTTACATCACTAAACATTCCAGAAATTAATTTGGTGAATGCAAAAGTGATATTAAAATCAAACAGTAATTCATGGGAGCTGATCAATGAGAACTTTCCCTGACTGATGGTACGTTTCAGCTGAATGTAAATCTTATATGTATAGGGTGAAGTAGGAAAGAAATTTCAAATTTTTCTCATTGTTTAAGCTGGGTGTTCTAACACTGTGTTGAGAACATTTTTTCTCCATTAGTTATGATTGCCAATTTTCATATATTAAATATGAAGACACACTTTGTTTATGTATTGTCCAGTCTATTTCAATGATTATTATATTTTGACATTGGGTAGGGGTACCCTTCTTTCTTTACTTCTGTCTTCTCTTTTTCCCAATATTTTTGGTCATAAGTGATTCTTCTGGAATGTTGACTTGAGAATGATTTTCTTGAGTTCTAAAATCCCATCATGGTTCTTATTGATCTTAAACTAAATTTATAGATTAATTTTGAGAGAGTTTGTCACCCTTGCAATATCATACCATCCCATTTAGAAACATGGTATACGTCTTGAATTATTAAACTATTTGACATTCCTCAGTGAAAATGTACTTCTGTTCTCATATGTGAGATATTCATGTTCTTTCTTAAAATACTCATGAAACAATTCATATTGTGTTGTTACTGTGAATTGCATCATGTATAATTAAAATGTACAATTAGTTATAGTTGGAGAATTGTTTTCACTAATTTGTTCAATCACTCCGAATATCTATCATCTTCTCTTTGGAGATTTGTGTTTCCATATCCAACTGAATTTAAAGAATGCTTCTCATGTTTATTTTCTACATTAATATTTCCTTTGGCAATTTATTACTGCTCATTTTTTCTAATGCTACTTTTATTTTTGCTATCTTTTTTTATTTTCCTTTAAATCTTTCTTCAATCTCATCAACCACCCTTCTCTTATTACTTGGCTAGGTCACATTTATCAATGTCTACTTATCTTTTATTTTATCACTTATATCCTTCATTGTATATTTCTATCTTTTCTTGAGTTTCATAATGAACACAAATTAGGTGTTTTTTAACTTTGAGAAAATAGATCATGAATTATATTTATTTAAAAATATTTCCATAATATGCTTTTTTTATGAATTCTATAGTCTCCTCTTTTTAAATTTGTTTCTCAGTCTATGCATATTCCTTTACTGTTTAATTCTCCTGGAGCAAGCCAAATCCACCTCTCCAGTTTGAGTTGGAGGCAAAGATTATATATAAATCAAAGCTTGTGGTGTTTTCACATTTTTATTTAGTACTGTTGGGCTCTACTGAGAAAGGATCTTATAGTCTTTTCTCCTGATCAGGTAATTATGAAAAAGTAAAATTATTCAGAAAAAATATCAAGGATTTTGTAGTTGTTATTCTATCAAAAGACAGACCAACAAATATAACTCTCATAGTGTATCTTTAGTATGCTTGTTAAAGATTCAGTAGTCTACTACTGACAAAATTACATCTCCAGGGATAAAATGTAACCTACTTTTCCTCTTTCCTTAAGGAATCTAAAGTGGAAAGTAACAAAAATAGCCTTGAATAGCTTATAAGTTTGATCCTTGCAACAGAAGAGTGCCTTCTCTCCTATTGCCAAGAAAACTCTATTTCTGAGATAGTGATGCAGTTGGAATGTCTCCATGGGCACGCACTATTTTTCCCCCATGTGATCCTATCACTAAACACCCTATGATTCCTTTCTGTACTTTATGGATTTATTAAACTTTATAAGAAATACATTCTCCCATTTTGTCATATCATTGGTCAATGTTCTTAATTGCTAGTGTTAATTTTTCTTTGTCTTTTTTCTTTTTTGTATGTATTCTTATATTAGACAATGCTACTAGTCTCCCCCAATTACCATTCACAGCTCATATTTACCAATTTTATGCAATTTTGATACAATTTCCAATTTACAGAAAAATTACAAGAATAGTGCAAAGAACAGTCATGAGCTTTTTATCCAGTTTCATGATTTTTAAATATATGTTGTTCACTTTGCTTTATCATTATCTTTTGTTGTTCCTCTTTCTCTCTCTTTTTTATAATCACTTGAGAGTAAATTGTAATCTCAAACCTCTTTACTCTTAAGTGAATCCACATGAATGTCTTAAGAAAAGGACATACATAGCTTAACCACAGTAAAATTATAAAATTCAAGGAATTTGTTATGGATATGATAATACTATTAACTTTTCACATTCCTTACTCAAATGTCATCAAGTTTTGCAGTAATGACTTTTATATCTATTTTTCTTCCTTTCCAAGATCCAATCCAAAATCCAATATCACATTTAATTGTGATGTCTACCTCATATTCTATAATCTGGAATCATTCTTCAGCCTTTCTTACTGTTTTTTGACCTCAAAATTAAATATACAGCTTAATCATTTTGTAGAATATTCCTCAATTTGGGATTGTCCATTTTTTCATTATGGGATTCAGATTACTTGTTTCCGGGCAAGAAGAACCCAGAAGTGATGTGTTCTCCTCATTGCACTTTATCAGTGTGCACATAGATCTTGGTGATGTTAACTTTGATCACTTAGTTAAGTTGTCCTGTCAGATTTCTCCATTGTAAAGATTGTGTTTCTCTTGGTAAGCAATAAGTAATATTTAGGGGATACTTAGATGCTATGTAAACTCCTTTTCCACATGGATATCTCCACCATTAGTTTTAACATTCATTTATAATTTTCTAACTGTCATTCCTTC
>JAVSCE010004294.1:0-360537 GCA_032199065.1 Smutsia gigantea
ATTGGATATGTCATTGATGAATATATTCTCCCATACTGTAGGATGTCTTTTTGTTCTGTTGATGGTGTCCTTTGCTGTACAGAAGCTTTTTAGTTTGATACAGTCCAACTTGTTCATTTTTGCTTTTGTTTCCCATGCCCAGGAAGATATGTTCATGAAGAAGTCACTCATGTTTATGTCCAAGAGAGTTTTGCCTGTTTTTTCCTAAGAGTTTTATGGTTTCATGACTTACATTCAGGTCTTTGATCCATTTCGAGTTTGCTTTTGTGTATGGAGTTAGGCAGTAATACAGCTTCATTCTCTTACATGTAGCTGTCCAGTTTTACCAACACCAGCTGTTGAAGAGGCTTTCATTTTCCCATTGTATATCCATGGCTCCTTTATCATATATTAATTGACCATATATGCTTGGATTAATATCTGGATCCTCTATTCTTTTCCACTGGTCTATGGGTCTGTTCTTGTGCCAGTACCAAATTGTTTTGATTGCTTTGGCTTTGTAGTAGAGCTGAAGTTGGGAAGTGAGATCCCCCCTGCTTTATTTTTCCTTCTCAGGATTGCTTTGGCTATTCAGGGTCTTTTGTGGTTCCATATGAATTTTAGAACTATTTGTTCCAGTTTGTTGAAGAATGGTGTCAGTATTTTGATAGGGATTGCATTGAATCTATAGATTGCTTTAGGCAGGATGGCCATTTTGACAATATTATTTCTTCCTACCCAAGAGCATGGGATGAATTTCCATTTATTACGTCCTCTTTAATTCCTATTAATTCCTTGGTTAAGTTTATTCTTAGGTGTTTTATGCTTTTTGATGCAATTGTGAATGGAATTGTTTTCCTGATTTCTCTTTATGCTAGTTTATCATTAGTGTATAGGAATGCAACAGATTTCTGTGTATTCATTTTGTATCCTGCAACTTTGCTGAATTCGAATATTAGTTCTAGTAGTTTTGGAGTGGAGACTTTAGGGTTTTTTATGTACAATATCACGTCATCTGCAAACAGTGACAGTTTGACTTCTTCCTTACCAATCTGGATGCCTTTTATTTCTTTGTGTTGCCTGATTGCCACGGTGAGGACCTCCAGTACTATGTTGAATAAAAGCAGGGAGAGTGGGCATCCTTGTCTTGTTCCCGATCTTAGGTGAAAAACTTTCAGCTTCTCGCTGTTAAGTATGATGTTAGCTGTGGGTTTGTCATATATGGCCTTTATGATGTTGAGGTACTTGCCCTCTATGCCCATTTTGTTGAGAGTTTTTATCATGAATGGATATTGAATTTTTGTCGAATGCTTTTTCTGCATCTATGGAGATACCTTTGAATATTTTCACCAGCCAATTGTATATCTTCTTTTATGAAGTGCTTGGTCAAATGTTTCACTCATTTTTAAAAACTGGATTCTCACCTTTTTTCTTATCATTTTATAAGAATTCTTTATATAGCCCAAAAGGAGTCCTTTGTCAGATGAATGTGTTACAGATCATCTCCGAGGTGGTGGTGTGCTTCTCTCTCTCTCAATATTGTCTTATGATAACTACAATTGTTTAAAAAGGAAAAAACAACCAATACTTTATATAGGTTAAGTAACTTTACCATAGTCATTCACACAGTACGTGGTCGGGCCTGGGTGCAAGTACAGGCTTCCACATCCTGAGCCAGTGCTTCTCGGTCTCAGCTCTAGGAATACCTTCTCAAAAGCCTGACATTGTTGAATAAGGGTGAGTGGATGGTATCTCTGTATATCTTAGTTAAACGATGCTGCATGAAGCAAGCACATAATAGGAAAACTTGCTGAGAACCAGATCAATCTTTTTTAATACTATTTTTAAAGGTTGTAACTTTGTATGTAACCTAAGAAAGCAAATGACAGCAGCTTTTAAAAATGCATTTAGAGCAAAAGTTTGCTGAGGTATTGTTTTCTCTGAGTTTTCAGGTCTTGGCTAATTTCCCAGCAGAATTAATGGACACCCAGAAGAAGGTGTCTGATTGCCTATGCGAAGTAAAAATTTCCTTGCATTTTTGTTTTTGATAACATCTGTCTTGATTTATCAAGTTGGACAAACTAAAACTGCTAGGAGGTATCATTTTCTGCCTCTGAGAAATGGCAAAGATTTAGAAATTACAATAGGAGAGGGGAAGAGAAGATAGAGCACCTCTATATACTGCTTGGTGGGGGTGTAAAGTAGTATAACCATTCTGAAACATATATAAAGTTCATACCATTTCACAAGTAAGTTCCCTCTAGGAATATATCCTAAGGAAATAATCAACCATCCATCCATCCATCCAACACACCAGCAAATAATTATGGAGTACCTACTATGTGCTATACACTATTCTAGGCACTAAAGTTAGAGGTGAGAAAGACAACATCTTTGGCTCAATGAAATTAATTACTAGTGGGGGAGACAGAAAAGTATGTATGTTATACAGATATATATACAAGTATATTTAAAATATGTTTATATTATATATTTATATGAACATACATAAAATTGTATATGAAGCATTTATAAAATTATATATAATTATAACTATATATATATGGTTTCATAGTGATAAGTGTGCTAAGAGGAAAAATAAAGTAGGGCATGGTAATAGAGTCAGTTCAAGCTTATCTGAAGAGGTGATACTGCATGAAATAATACTGCAGTTGCCTGCATGAAATAATAGGAATGCTGAGAAGAAGAACATTCCAGAAAGAAAGAACAGCAAGTACAAAACTCTTGAAGTGAAACAAGAAAGGTCAAGAATGTGAGTGAAGGAGGGTGAATGCAGGTTGTGAGGTGGAGCTGACCAGGGGCCAGATTGCATGCAGTCTGGTAGGGGCTGAGAGAAATTCGGATGTAATCTAAGAGTGATTGCTGAGCAGGGCCGAGAAGTGATCTGAGTCATGCCCTCATATGATCTTTTAACTGATGTGTGGAAAACAGACTGTGAAAGTGGAGCACATTTCAATTAGGAGACTACTACAGCTGCCCATGAGAGACAGATTGTTGCTTGGGCCAATAAGCAGAGAATTGAGCAGTAGTTTCAGGATATATTTGCAGGTAGAAATGACTAGGCTACTGACTGATTAGGTTTGGGATATAGATAAAGAGAGCAGTTGAGGATTCCACTATGGTTTTGGTGTGAACAGTTGGTCAGTGGTGGGTAGTGCCACTGACTGAGATTAGAGAGAATGGTATTTAGGATACTGGCTCCTCAGGCAGGAAAATATGGTTATTCCTTGTCCCATTATTGACTGGTTAACCTTAAGAAAGTGACTTAAGTGATTCGTACCTGAATCCATACATGTGCAAAACACTGCCATTTTCTCTTTGGGCTGTAAAGGTGAAGCAAGGACTTCAGGTGGAAGACACAATGAAAAGTCAATCGTTCTGTGTCCTAAGCTCAAATGACTCGCAAGCTCAAGGTCATGGGAACTGTTCTATATGCAGGGGCTGTGTATATCTTAAACCATGCTATTTGTCACTGAGGACAGAAAAAAAAAGTGTCGACTAGTCTTTACAAGCAAATTACCACAATTGGACAATCCTGGCTCACACCACATGCCCCAAAACAATGATTTTAATTTTTAATTTGGGGGGGCGGAGCAATATTATTTATTTGCATATTATTTTTTTATCATTTTGATTTTAAAAGACTAAAATTTTGGACAGCATTTAAATATGTCTATTTTGCTTTCAATGAAAATGTAAAATTTCTCTGCTTACAGTGCAGTCACCACTTGTCAAAAAGAGTCTTTGAAATACTATGAACCTTGCTCATTGATACCTACCAGTGTCTTTCCAAGACAAGCCTTCCAGATAACAAAGGTGCCCCAAAACTTGAGAAAAGTGCGCAGGGAACCAAGGCCACAATTTCAACAGAATGGTATTTTGTGCTTTCTGAGGTCACGGAAGGATACCACTTGTCATTTTTTCCACTTAAAATTTCCTTCTTATATTTAATATTGCACTAAAAAGAATGAGGCTGCAGAAGCATGCAGGGACTCTAGCTGCCGGTCATACTCTTTCCTATTCACAAGCACCTTGTCCAACATCTCAGTATTATTCCATAAAACAAGGCCAATATGCCCATATTATTGCTTAACACTCATTAAGCCAAGTTAGCTCACTCTGATGAGGAATTCTGAAATCATCCTCTTCTGCTTTATCGTACCACTTTCTGAATAATAAGAAACGAATGGGTGTCAGAGCACCTACTCCTTACCAGTTGTGCAGTCTTGTGAAAAATGAAGCTGAAAAGCCCATGGGGCTCCATACCAGACAAAAAAGCACTTCAGACCTGCCTGTTTGCCAGTTGGTATGCTGCAGAAGGTTTCTTAAGCCTTGCCTCCTCTGCCCCCACCTTATCTAAACAGCTGACACAATACAAGCAATAGAAACTATCCAACAATGACAGATATTTTAAAGTTGAAAGTAGAACTCCATTAAGATAGTTCATCGCTTTGAAAAAAAAAAGCAGCACATGAGCTGCAAGACAACAAGTCAATCTGGTACGTGGGAGTTCTTGGCAAAACAAAATATGATAAGCAATGTACAGATGCAGGAGAATCACTATACTGGTGGATGCATGAAGAAATGGGTGTTCATTTGTAGTATAACAGAATGCATTGGTCTAAAGCAGGAAGAAAGGACCAACACTGCAAATACAAATCAGATACAACAGTCAGTTTACCTCCTTTTACTTATTCATTTTCCTGAAAGGTGACATGTAAAAAATTTGGAAAATTTAGTAATAATTTGAAATCACTATTTAAAAGATTTTTTTTGAAAGCACAGCTTTCTTGGCAATGCAATAAATACATACACTTATTTTAAAATTCTGTAACCTTTTAAATTAGATTTGCTTCAATTAGGAACATATACAGTGAAAAGTTATATACCTGGAGAACAGGTCAATAAATTAGACAAACAACTGGGAGAGCAGTGATTCTACAAGGGGAATAATATACACAGTCAGGCAGCTTCCCTTTGGAAGATTTATTCTTTTTTGTAAGGTCCCTACTAATTCTGCAAACCTCTCATTAGCAAGTGTCTGACATCCTCTTTCTTAGAGAAATGGGGAAGCTGGATGAGATTAGCCCTGATGTTATATAATTCTTCATCTGCACTTACTTTCTTTACATCTCTGATGAAAAGCTATGTGCTTCCACCTGGACTCTCAATCTTTTAAATCTTTTCTCTCTTCCCTGTAGCTCTGACAACCTTCTTGCAACGGGGCCCTTTCTTTCTGTGTACACAGTGCTGAAACTTCCACGTTTAAAAGTCATTCCTTGACTTGGTTCACTCCTGGAACTTTCCACTTATCTTCTCTATGTGCTGAACTTGTAGTCATTTGAAGTCGCTCTTTCCATGTCCTCTCTTCCTGCCCATCCTTAATCCTTCTGCAAAAGCCAGTGATCTCTCTTCAGCATTCTCTTGCATTGGGCACAAGCTCCCTCTTGAAAAGCTTTTCCCCCTTGGTGTCCACAATCCTGCCACTACCTGGTTCTCTTTTCAGCCTCTACAATAGCTCATTCTAGGCCCACTTCACCAGGTCCTATTCTTCTGCCTGCTCCCAAGTTTTGGCATTCCTCAAGGTCGCACTCTTCTCCTCTTCTTGGAGGTGACATGATCTAATTCACTCCAGTGACTTCCTCCGCAATATTGATCTAGATTCCTAAATGCACGGGTGAAATCTCTATCTTCCTCACAGGTTCAAGACTTTTTTCCCCTAATAGTCCGTGGGTCATCTATTTCTAGATGTTTCTTGGGTATTTCAAACCCAAACATGCCTGATACCAAATGAATGAATCCACATAGCAGCCCATCCAAGTAGTTCCCAAATCAATTAATGACATTACTATTAGTAGGATAGAATTGTCAGCAATGACTCTTGAATTCTTCCCCCTCTTATCTTCAAAGTTTATTGATCTATCTTCTAAATATCTCTTCTCTTAGCTGTATTCCATCCAGCAGACATTTATTCAGCATCTACTATGTGCTACTGCTTTTTATTAGGGCCTCATCTACTCTATCTGGACTGCTATGAAACTTCTTTACAGATCTTGTTACTTCTAGAATCTGAGCCCACCTCTCCCTTCCTTTCCTTCTCTATGCTCTTGTAATCCTCTTTCTATAATTATATTTTGATCTTACATTACCTATACATATTTTTTCACATTTGAAATGATTACCAGGATAGAGAGATTCTTGAGTCCTAGAACAATGTCTTAACTTCATTTTTGTGCTCAATGTACAGAAAATTATAGATGGGCAATACATTTTTTGAATAAGGAATATTTAACTCAATGCAGTGCTTTCTAGCCTCACAAGTCAAAATACTAGAAAAATTCATTGTTAACAGCTGAATCATAACTAGAGAAATATGGATAGGACAGATAAATACATATCAGCTGTTGATTATGTAACAACTTGTATCATTGTTGCCAAAGATAATATATAAGCAATAAATATTTAATATCATTTGAGTTTGAAACAATTCTATTAAGAATGGATCTCCTTGAGTTGTACTAGGACAGAATCATAACAGGAAACATTTTCCTTTGTGAAAGGTTCAATATTTTGATGTTTGATAAAATGAACAAATCTATGGATTTCATTATCTCCTTTATTAGGAATCCTATACCAACTTACATAGAAGCAATAAGCACATGCCTCTGCCAAAAAATCTAAAGCCCATGTGAAAACAGAATTTCACCAAAGTATAGCCAGTATTCTTTGCAACTAAACTGATGTCCTGGTCTCTGGCAAAGTTTCTCTTGCAACTATGGGTGTTCTGTTTGGAGATTCCTAGGAAGCTTGTAACCCATGTTGGCAATGTTTTAAGCAATCAGTAACAAATTACATTATACTACCTTCATCTGAGTTATCAAGAATTACATGGTTGTTGATATATCTATGCAATAATGTTCTTTAAGAAATTCCAAGTACTGTAACCTGTCGTGGTATTTAGTTTTCCCCACCCTTTTAGGTACTGATGTCCATCACTGAGAGTGTCGTTATGCAGGCTTAGCCGTGACACCACTCACAAACAACCCGCATCCCCAAGTCACGGAACACCTATGCCGGGTGGCTTGACTGACCCAGCACACTGGGCGATCTTTAGTCACCCAGTTAGGCTTCCTCCAACTAGATGCCTCATTTAGACTTGATCTATTCTGAGTGTCCCCAAGGGTTACCTAGCATAGAATAGTAGACTGGTTTATCTCACAATACCTACTAGTCAGCTGATGTTCTTTATTAGTCATAGGACTTCCTATTGGAAAATGTCTGACCCCAAACCCCACTTGACAGTGAACTGCCGAGCCTCCTTGGGAAATTGGAAGAAGTTCTCTATATGGCTCATGTCATTTTGCAGAGGTGGAAAACAAAGCAGGGCTTTTTTGAGAAGCCTTACAAGAGAAGGGCTCTTCTACTTACATGAGAAGCCCAGAAACACCAAGAAACCAAAGACAAGCACAGTTTAAAGCTAGTTTTTGAATTCCCAGAGCACTAAAATATTGTACACTGAACCAGTCTGATGCTGGTGGGCCCTTCACATCTTACCATGTAAAGGGCCATTTTACCATGCCTCCAGCTAAATGCCAGGAGCCTGTTTCTTCAACCATGGCTGATCACCGTGAAGCTTGCTAATTCCTAATTAACTATGTTTATGCCTACTTTTCATATCTTGGCCTTTAGATTAATCCTGGATGCAAGGAAAATGGTCTATAAATTAAAGTGACTCTTCACTGAATCAGGATCTGTATGTCCTTACCTTGAATAAGCAAAAAAGCATATTTACTTTAAGTAAGTTAGGACACATGAAAGTCAGGTGACTAACTTTATAAATTCAAAACAAGTCCTGTACTGCAATCTTCTGCCAGCCTACAATCCTGATTTAGGACATCTCTGCTCTTTGCATTTGAAAGCCTATGTCACCCAGTCTCTGGCCCTGCAGTGATTTTGCGGTCCAGTGAAATGACAGCCATTGCCCTCCTTCTCTGAGCTCTGCATGGCAAGGGCCTGGATGTCCCTTGTGACACTTGGTTGGGGAGCAGAAACTGCTAGTCTCACACTCAGATTAAAAAGCGGCATCTCCAAATATCTCCATGTTAAAAGCTGGCAGCCCAGACTCTATCAATAAGCTGGTGCTGATGTTAGTGAACTTGTCATTTTTCTAAGTGAGCACAAAAGAGGGCTTGTTTGCTAGAGACTAATAAACAACTTTCTCCTGTTTTTTGTAGTTTTCCAGCCATTTGACTTGTACAGTAGAGAAATCATATTTCAGCTTCTTCAGGTTGAAAAATTGCCCCTTTCCCGATTTGTCACTAAGAGATGTGAAACAGTTATTTCTGAGGCAGCTTTATTTTGGAAAATAGAATAAGTAACTCATGTCACTCAAATCATGGCCCTTAGGGAGTAGGGCCAGTAACAATTCAAAAGCCTGGAATAAGACTAAAAACTAATTTCCTAGGTGGAGTGAGGAGCAGGATCTTTTTCTTCTAAATGAATAGACCTTTACAGAGGCAACAGATTCACAAGGTACAAGGAAGACAATTGAATTGGTCCTCCCACCTTCTTCCCACCGTGCAGGGTTTAGGGGTTAGCGGGGCACTCCAGGCAGGGTGAGGCGCACACTGACAACGAAGAGGGCAGCCTGAGAGGTGCTGAGGAAACTCAGTCTTTCTTCTAAAAAATGTTATCTTTTTTTAATAGAGAAAAACAAAAAATCACTGTCAGCAAACTTACTACCTTAGGCTGCTCCAGAGAGCTCGGTAAGGGCTGTCATTCTTGATGAACCTAATTGACTACTGCCTGCCTTAAGGAGACTATGCAGACACTGAGAGGCTGAACTGCCCAGGCATAAAAAAGCTACCAGTCCTTTAAAAACATATTGCTAAAAGCCAGTCATACTTTCACATTTCGAATCTAGCCCTTGTGCCTAAATTCAATCTGCAGCTTTATTACAAGTTGTCAAAGCCAGCTTTATATTTAAGAACTGTAGGTTGCTGAAGAAAGTCTATTGGTCATAGAATGTCTCTTTAAAAAGTGATATTAATTCAAGGCCAAAGGGGTTTGTCTGAGATTTCTCATCACACTAGGTCCCTTAGCAATACTGAGAAATGGGGACTTACGACTGTGACCATATGAGAACTGAGCAAGAAAGAGAGAAGACATTGTATTGCAGATTGTGAACCTCCCAACTGTAATACAAATGACTAAGAGTTTCTTTCCCATCCTATCTGTGCCAAGTTACATAAAACTCATCAAGTCATTAGAGTAGGTGATGGAAATGGAAACAGAGGGATAAAAATGCATAATCCACTCACACTAAATAGGAGTTTTTAACCTGGGGAGGGGGTGTCTGTGGACCCCCAAGGGACCCATGAGTTCACAGGATCCCTGAATTTGGATGACAAAAAATATATTTTTGTTTTCATTTATCTCCAACTGTTTAGCATGTCCTTCAGTTATAAGTGAATGCAACGAACTACAGCAGTCTTAGGAATATCTGTAACTTTGTCACCGATGGAAATCAGATATTTTCATCAGGCATTACAGTTGCCATAAAGTGAAATACTGTTTATGTTCATCATCAGCTCAGAATTGTGGTTGGTATTAGACCTGTTTTACTAACAAAAAATTGACAACTGTATTTCAGCATAATTGTTTTTCTTTATAAAACTATGAATTTCATTTTATGGATTTAAAAATATCATTCTGAGAATAGGCTCCATTCATCGACCCCAGGAATACATGGCACAAAAAGAGGTCCAGAACCTCTGTGTTTATGCTAATCACTTCATTCTACCTTCATTTCTGTCTCCAGTCATCATTTCAACCACTTTCTTACCAACATCCCAAATTCCCTACCTTGTCCCCGAGTGTCCTTGCATTGCATCGGTCACTTAAACAGGCCAGTCTTTCCCATCTCAAGTCCTATGGAGGACTGTCCCTCTGATGAGAACCCTCCTTCCCTCCACTCCAAACCAGGTTCCCTGTTTGCCCGGCTAACTTGTCGCCCACTTGGCAGGGAGAGCTTGAATCCCCCACCTAGGCCTTGCCTTCCTTCCCAGACTAGGTCAGCTTCCCCCTCTTTTCATCAAGCTTATCATCACTTGTTCAGTATCTACACTCTTGGCCAATATGCTCTCATGAGGGCAAGGCTCAAGTTAGCTGATTCGCTATCATACACCCAGTGTCTAGTTGGGTATTCAGCGGGGGCTCAATATATGCAAATACACATACCAAGAAACCATTCTATAACTCAGGATTTACTATATTTTGTAACTTTTTGATTTAATATATTACATGCGTTTTTGAACATTGCTCCTTTTACTTACTTTAAAGCTGCATAATATTTTATTGGGTATAAAGACTTCATTCAAACAATGTCCCTAGTACTGATCATCTTGTTTCCAGTTTTCACTTGTACAAATAATGCTGCAATGAGCATCTTCATGTATAATGTTTTATTTTTCTTGCTTTGTTTTAGTATTATTGCCTTAGTACAAATTACAGGAAGAGGAATTAACTGGTCTAATGGAACGAGGATTTTTATGGTTCTTGATCTAGTCTATGACATTCCCTTCCAAAAAGGTTCTCTTGATAAAATGCCATAAATAACACACACGGAATATCTGCAAAAGATTTTTCATAGTACTTAAAAAACTAATGAATATTAATCATTTTGTGTTATGGAGTAGTCAAAGGACTAGGAAAACTTTTTGTTAAAAAGAGTACAATAAATAACTTTCCCTTAATTCAAAATGTGCTACACTAATTAATTCCCACCTTGAGGACAAAGAGTTTATTTGTTAACCAAGAACTAAGAACAAAGATACTGTGCAGGGAAGACAAATTATTTTAACTCAGATACAGCCATTTTGCTAGTTGAATGGGAAAAAATCATCATGAGATGTAACAGAATTTCAAATATTTGAAAGCAAGGAATAAAAAAATCTCTGCTGTGACAAGAAATTTGAGTATTTATGTAATTTCATATTTGAAAGAAAACAAAGCACATATTTTCTAGAGGATAAGTAATTAATAATATATAAGAAATACCAAAAACTTGTACACGAAGAACTTTTTTTTTTTTGCAAGAAGTTAGAAATAAAATGTCTGGGCTGAAAAGCTTCTCTAATTTATTGACATAAACACCAGCAGGGACCTGCTGGGCAGGGGTGTCTCTCATTCTGACTCCCCTGCCCCTCTGCCCCTTTCACCTCAGTAGTCTGGCTCCAGGCAGGGCTGCTTCTTCACAAGTAAACTGACTTTTCTCCCTTAATAAACGGAGATGTCTTGGGTGGTCCTTTCTTTTAATATTGTTGTTACACATAGAGCAGATTCTCGACCTCTGAGGTGGGGCCTCCATTTATTGAATACGAAGAAAAAGAGCCAGCCAGTGTCTTCTTGCCCCGTCCATGCTCTAGGGAGAGCGCTAGTGCTTTCCCATTAAATTCTTCTTAATGATATCAATTTAATATATGTTAACTTTGTGACAGACACCTACAGGATAAAGTGCCAGGAGCTGCAGGGGACATAACCAAAGAGATACATTTACCAGTGGGAGAAAGAGTAGAGAGATATTTCCTTCATTACATAAAAATGTGAAGAAGAGTAAAAAAGTCCCTCCGTATCTTTAAATGTCCCACTGGCAGAGTTGGGGTCATCAAGCCTTAACGTCCAGGACTGACACACAAGCATAAATAATTACTGTGAGATAATAAAATAAGCACGTGAAGAATGTAACTGCAGGTCACTGCTGCATGACAGTCTGGCATGAAATGACTGCATAGTCAAAAGGACAGGGTCTGGAAACTTCTTTGTACAAATGGTTGCTTTTCATGGCTACCATTTATCGAGTGTCTGTTACTTAATAGGCACTGAGCCAGGCACATTTATTGGTTCATTAATCCTGACAACTCCCAGGTAGGTATTAGCCCTTCCATTTCATAGATGGGGAAGTAGAATGTCAGTGAATATAATTTGTTCAAGGTTATATGGTCAGTGACAGGTGCAGCTAATCCTTCTGACTTCAAGTTGATGATCTTTTTACTATGCTGTACCTGCAAAGCTGGCAAATGGTACTCAAGGATCATACCTTGTGTAATATATCATTATTCAAAGCCACTCAAAACTTGATTTTTTTAAAAAACAAGACCAGTTGTAAAGTAGGGTGGGGAAAGAAATAACACACCTTTTTGAGATGTCAGGCTTCTAGAAGTGTCGCCTAGTGAAAAAGCATCTCAAATAGACTTTGGAGAGCATGTGCAGCAAAGAACATGAACTTTGAATTTGAGGGACTGTGCCGGTGAGACTTTGGCCTTGAAACTATTTTCTATCTGAATAAGTTGGAACCATTATTTCTCCTTTCTAGGTCTCACTTTCTAGTATCCATTAGAGATTGTTATAATCATGCAACAAGATAGCATACACAAAATGTTTAGTACATTAGTATCAGGCAGATAGTGATCATTCAGTTACACATTAATTATTACAGTACTTCTGTTAAACTTATTATTTTGCATAAGTCTAATAAGCTTGGTTCTGGTTTTCTAGAATATACTATATGAGGTGCAGCATGATGGAAGATGATGGCAGACCACCACAAGGAGAAGCTGTCCCCTCCTCTAGCAGCAGGAAGGGACAGCTGAAATTTATACCACAGGAGGACCTCAGAACAAAACAGAAACCTTCAAACTGTAAGAGCATCATTAATAGGCATTTTTATTATGCTTTATATTCTGTAAAGCTCTTTCAAATGATTCCATTTGATTCATAAAACTGCAGTAATGTAGGGAGGGCATTATTCCTTCTTCACAGGTAAGAGAAGAGAGGCACAGAGAATTTAATGCCTTCTCTGGAGTCACAGATACTCAAAAGAGCAGGAGTACCACAGTATATAGATGTGCTGTCCAATTCAGAAGCCATGTGTGGCTACTTAAAATTAAATAAAATTAAATATTTAGTTCCTCGGTACTAAAGGCCACATTTCAAAGGCTGAATAGCTGTGTGTGGCTCACCCACTCATGTGGGACAATGACATGGATTATAGACCATTACCGTCACCACAGAAAGTTTTATTGGATAGTGCTGGCCTATAGAAATATGAGCACCAAACCATTACTGCAGAATACTATGGTTGATGTCTGCAGTGGTGAACCTGATTCTTAGAGAAGTCATGGAAGAGGAAAATAATTTATAAATGTTTCTATGAAAAACACTTTAAGCTTTATACTATAAAAAATGCATCCCAGAGTGCCTAGGACCAGTGCCCTGCTCACAGAATCTACAAATATTTGTTGTGCAGTTCCATTTGACCGTCCATGTATTTCAGAAAAATATGTCACTGTAAGAGAATTCTTCCTGAAGCAAATAAGTGGAATGTCATAAAAATGTAAGTAATAACCTTTTTTAAATCCCCAAGGGCATTTGTGGTTATGACTTACAAAATTATTCAATATACAAGGAAAGTCCTTGTATATCCCAATAGCTTTTGAATGCAGAAAGGTTGTAAATAAATGTAGCCAAAAGAGATGAATACCAGTTAAAATAAATATGTCTGAAGATGAGAAAAGTTTTTGATAGTGATGTAAGACTTAATATCCAAGGTTTTGCTTTTTGAAATGGTTTATAACATATCCCTAGTAAATCTTAAGTTAATAGATCCTCAGCAAATCATAAGTCAGTCTCAATTTTTGGTTCAATTAGAGCAACACTAGGAAATAGCTTTTGGAAGGGGACAACCTAACAATAAATGCTCAGTATTATTGCTCCAAAGTTTCAGAAGTTAGATTCCAGAGGATAACAAACACTGAACTGCTGAATATCTTCAGCTTTGCCTGGCAGGATGCTCTTGTCAAATTCAAGGTGCATGGGCAAAGATGGAGGCAGTTTCTTTTTTAAAATTGACTTTGGGAGTCTTCACAATCTATGTACATTTCATGAAAATACGAGCCTTAGTATAATGGTCTGTCCTCTTTAGACAGATGGCAGTCAATATATGTTCTATACGATTGTACCCCAGAATTTCAGACTGAAGATGTTTGTCATAAATAATAGTTAATCTATTATTTTATGAGGGGTACTAAATCTTGGCCTCCTGGATTTGGATAGATGAATGCCAAATTTGTGATGGCATTTGTCTATAAATGACAGATACTGCCAAAGCAGAAAACTCTCATTTTCTCCCACTCAATGGCACAAGGTCCTCTTGCTAAAGACAGAGAGTGGGGAAGAGGCAGTTTCGAAGACTTGCTGGCTAATCGATGGAGTCCTGCAGCAGTCAGCGGAAATGAGAGTTGTCATTTGGAAAACTTGGTCCCATTTGTAACAACACATAAAAACTGAAAAACACGGGGGAACCCATAAAAATGACAGGGCAAGGGTCTCCATTTGTATCCTTGGTAGAAATACTCTGACAAAATAGAAAATGTTCTTTTATAAAGCTACAGAGTGACCATAAAAAGCTGAACTGCAGCCTTTCCAGGCAAATTACACTGATCTACTAGTTGATAACTGCTCGGGGTTCACACCCGAGGAACTGTCACCAGGCAAATACACAATTTTCTGAAAAGTAAAATGAGCTGTTTTGAGATATCCTATTCTCTTTCCTTCCTTCTTATGTCCTTTCTGACACTGTCATCTCAGTTTCTGTGGTATGGTCATGGGTATGGGATAAATAAAACCATCTCCCTGTCCCCAGTGGGAGTCTTTTAGATGGAGTGATTCAAAATGCTGCTCAAAGTATGCACAGTGTTCAGGGCACCCCGACTGGACCCTTTGGGAGGTAGCTCAAGGCTTCTGCCATGCTGGCGATGTCCTTCCAGTGTTGACCTCTATCTCAGCCAGCAAATTTGGCTCTAGACATATAAAGTATACAATTGAGAACATTCGTTATTTGTGTGAAATGAGTGTTTTCATTCAAACTTGTCCTTGAAAAGATCTGTAATATCTATAGCTTTTTTCTATTACAGTTAAATGCTACAGACAACATACTGCATAGGAACTAAGAATTATCAATAAAACAAAGCTGTAATGGCCCTTTCACTGCTATAGCTCTTACTGAAAATATCAACAGTCAGCAAGCAATTTAAAAGTAATATATGGTTCTACCCACTAATTCTTAAAAGAGTGGTTTAGTGGTTTCTGACCTTGCCCATTGGCATAGTTGTATTTATTCCTCCAAGTCAGAGAAATTTAGAAGTAACGGGAATGATAGGATAGGCGTGGAACAAGAATCCTTGGGTTCCTGCTCTGATTCCATTGGGTTATGACTGATGCAACCTCACACAAGCCATTTAACATTTCCAAGACCCAGGTTCTTCACTGTTACCATACTGTGGGGAACAGCATGAAGACAGTGACTATATATTATTTTTCAGTATAATGCTAATATCCAACACACTTGAAAAAACAACACTAGGTTGAAAACTGAGGCAAGAAAATTGTTCTTTCCATTCATTGTTGCATGTAAGTATCTGGCAAAATATACCAGTATACTATACTATTTAGTATAGATAATAAATATTTGTTGAGTGACTAAAAATGGATATTAGGTTTGTTTCATGAATGAAAGATGGATGCAAATTTCAGTCTTACCAGTCACAGGGTTGTTAAGAGGTTCTTATGAAAACATGCATGTGACTGGATTTTGTAAACTGAATAAATTTAATGTGTTCTTATTGTTATATTTCAAGCAGACTCTGCCGGTTCCATCGTCTTCACTTAGTTGCATTTATAAATACATCTGTAGCATTCTGAATCAGTCTATCTGCTTTCATCTGTTCAGACAGCAACTGATTAAAGGCTGTTTTACTCCGAATAGCTTTATTTACTCTGAACTAGAAATGTATCTTCCCCATCTTGATATGTAATTAATTAAAAAAAAATCTAGTGCTAAACACCAGACATATGGGCCATTAGGTTGACTATCACAGTATTTTATCATTGGGTTGGTTATCAAAATATTTTATTATTTTCAAGAAATGAGGTCTTCTGGAGGCTCTGGTTTTTTTGAACCTGTTATTAGTGGTAAATGCTGTCACAAAGAGCATTCAGTTTGATGTATGGGGCATATTATCACAGAGAAGTGTACTGTCATATGGCATTATGACACTTGAACTCCAGGGAGAAATTTGGGTAGAGTGTCGGGCTAATATGTGCTAACCATCTTCCTAAAGCTGCCTAATGCTTGCTGTGTTTTGACCCCAGTTCTCCCAAAGTACATTTTTCCTCCCTCCTACCATGTTTAGATCTCCCAATGATGCATCATTAAAAGCTGGGATAGATCCTAGGAGACCGTAAAACCATTTCTTTACATTTAACTTTTAATTCTGCCCCAACTTCTAAAAAGTGAATGGGACAGCTATCCTTACTTAACTGCCCTTAATAAAACATATTTAACTTTTTAAAGTCATGTGGTCAGAGTTTCTTATAAATGAAATACCTGCTATTGTAGTTTAAACTCATTTTTTTTTTTACTGACCTGAGGGGAAAAAAAGAAGCTTGCCATGATACCCTGAAATTTTTATATCTGATAACTCCATTACAACAAATCTCTTTGTATTGCACAGATCTAGCTGTGAACCCAATTATGTCTCCAAATGTATCCTAAGAGAAAAATATGGTTGTCCCAAGTGCCAAGATAGCAGGTTAGAAGGCTTTTCTAGCCCTTGGAAGATTGCTAGGCCACTCTTTGAATAAATGACCTATGATCTGGAGGAGCAGAGACAGATCATCTGTGAGTCCCATGCTCCTTGTCAGATACTGTGAAGTCACACTTTTCCTTGACCGATGTCCGTGAATCCCAGGATGCTGCTCTCCCAGAGCCCCTCCCTTTAACATCTAGCAATTTTCTCTCAGTCCGGATTTGCCCTCACTGATCAACATTTTATTGCTAAGTTACTGAGGCTAAAAAATGAAAATGGAAATTGAATCAGTCAATCCTATGGATGTTGTGAACTCCTGGATATCTTAAAATCTGGTAGCTGAGACATCAAGGAACTAACATATTCACTTTCCATTCAAATTTTTAAGAATCATGTAAATACTGCTTAAGCCCATTTGATAGGAACTCTTCATTCAGAACAAAAAGATCAGTGCTAGGGAATTTCAGTCTCTTACTAATTGCCAGTCAACCATGACTTTTCAATGTGACTGTTAACTCTAACTTTTGGCTGACTCCTTGGAGGCAATGTTGTGGGGAATAAAACATTTCAGTCAGTTAAGTGCCTCAGTACCCATTCTTATTCCCCCCCCGCTTCCTGTCTATATTCCACCCAGACCTTTTATGAAGGACTGCTTTTTGTGTCTTCTGTTCATCTAAAATGGGGTTTTAAATGAAAGAATAACCACTTACCAAAAAAAAAAAAATCTGTTGAATCTGACAAAGCTGTGGGAGCTTTTTAAGGTTTTAGAAATAGGTGGTTAACAATAGATTATGTAATAGATTACATTGTTTAGATCAGATTTCCCATCTGGGCAAAGCTTCTAGTTTTCCAGCTTGAAAATACTACAAAATATATGTAGGAATTAGTTTCTTGCTTAGAAGTTGACACTCAGTTGATGGTGACAAAAGAACATGTATCTCTTTAGCAAATTCAACCCACTTTAGTTTTAAATAGTGCCGTCTTTCAACAACATTGGTAATGCTTTTGTGGCTATAACAGAACAAAATATTTAATCAGTATTAATATTTATTAAATATTAGTAAAATATGGGACAACAAAAAACTAGCTTGAATGACCTAACCAATGAATTACCAAACAATTTATGTAGATTTTGAGTAAGGAAACACAGAACATGAAGTAACTCAGAAATAGTTTCTATTACTTCTAGTCCAAGTCTGGACAGCGACATGGTGAGTGAACCAACACTGTTAGATCACAGGTACTTTGCAGATGGCTGGGGAAGTGGCAGAGGAAGCGGAGGATGCAGGACTAAAGATCACCACATAGCTATGGAAGAAGAGATGCTGTGGTTGAGATTTGTTTTCCTGTTTCCCTACTCTTACCTGCTAGGGTTTCTCTAGATCTCAGTTCTCTTTCCTTGTTTATATCACTTCTATACTTGACCCTGTTGTATTTCCACTGCTCACTAGGCAAACACATCTGCTTAGGAAGTCTATCTCAGTGAGCATTTAAGTGAATGTATTACACTGAATCTTACTAGTATTCAAGGGTGGGTATAAAAGCCTTGAATTGTTAAACTTTAACATATGCTCACTGGGCACCTTGTAGGTATAAGGCATGCAATGATTGTGAGCCAGCCCTCTTTATCTAGATTTTCTATTTCTGTACTGCTTTTCCCCTGGGTCTATCTCCTAATCTTTGGCTTTTTTTCCCCCACTACTTCCTTTCCTCTTCTTCCACACCTTTCCTTCTCCCTTTAATTGTCTTCTATTCTGTTATTGGCTCTTCTCTCATTAATCCTTTTCTATTTCCATTTTTAACACTTTTTTCTTCTCATTACTTTTACTACCATCTCTAGACAAAACCAAATTCCCAAATAATGTAACTTAAAGGGAGCATTGAGCATATACAGTAGCAATGTTGGAGTTTACAATATCTATCAACTCTGCTATTACTTCAGTATACAAATGGAGTGACAGTTAACTCCATTGTTTCATCATTTTGTTTAGAAGTATTGCTGCAGGTAACTGAGCATAATTCAGTTAATAAACCCTTGGACAGGGTATTGTTTCATAGAGGTAGTGATACCCTATAGAAAATTGAACCAGGATGGAAGTCAGGAGATGATGGATCCTATTCTTCCGAACACTGGGAAGTGTTCCAGTAAGTAACTGCCACAAGGTGGGCCTTACCTCGGTTTACCATTTATGTAAACTGCAGATGAGATTTGACCTCAATATCTGATAGATCTGGGCTAAATATTAATTACATAATACACATAAAAAGGCTTTATTCTTTAGACGGAGAAAAGTATGTTTAGTAACATTTATTTTTTATCTTTTTGAATAGTATTTATTAAATAACAGTATGTATTATCTGTTCTTCAGATAACATGATTTAGTGACTATAACACACAAAGAACAAAGTCCTTACTGCCAAAGTTAGGTGGCTCATTCCTTCTAGGCTGCAAAGCTGTTGCAACCAGCATCTGTGGGACCTAATCAGTAAAGGTCCCTTGCTTCTGTCTGACTAGGCTTTTCTGAAACCTCCTCTCACAGTAATGGAATTGTTCTTCTCCAAAGGCCCTGGGCAGCCACAGAAAAGCATTCTTAAGTCCCCTCCAAAAATTCTGCAAAGATGTGAAGAGCCAAAGAGAATCAGAAATGTATGTTTGTGTGTGTGTGTTTCCAACAACAGAGAGGTCCCTAAAGATAGAGTCAAACATAAGGGAACATAAATCAAACTTATTTTCTTAGTCTCCTTGAATACACATTGTTCCTCAGTTAGTTACTGAAACAAGATGACTTATCCATGTTGTGCCCTGAGGGGCAGATGTGAGTGTGAGAGAAAGACCAGTCAATGTCCAATTTCATGGTATACATGCTAGAAAAGTGAATTTTTTCTCTTCTCTCTGCATCATTCAGTTTGAGCCTACTCAGAAAAACTGCTGATTTACTGGACTATGAAACACAGACTCTTCTTAAGAGGCATTTCCTCCAGTAGGCCATTTCCAATTACATAAAGTTCTTCTGTTAGTCAATTTATAACTATAAGTAGTTCCCTTAAAATCCTCAAGTTCATTTGTAACTGTGAGGGGAACTGATGAAGATCTTCAGAAATGAAAATCTTTTATTATTGAACACATCATCAGATTCATTTAATAATGCCACACTCAGACCACTTTACCTTTTTGCCCCTCCACTCCCCTTTACTGGGGTAAGAGAATATAAAATTGTCTATTAGTAAACAAGTTTAGTAACTCCTTCACTCAAAAAGTCTACAGTAAAAACCAAACATAAAATGAATAGAAAGGAATAATAAACTTAGTATTTTAGATCTGTTTTCTTAATTTTTGTCTAAACACATTGTGACCAAGTAGCCTTTACTTATTTTCATGCATATGTACATACATACGTTTATACATACATATATATATATGCATATATATATCTACATACACACATATATATATACTTAAATGTATATATTTAACAACATGGAATGGTAACATATCAAATGCTTACATTCCGTGCAAACATAAAATCCTCCCTGTGAAGGAAATATAATAATGTTATAAAGACTAATAATGGAGAGTAACATGCAACAGCTGAGGGGAGGAGCATGGGGTGGGGGCAGGGAGCCAGAAGGAACACAAAGAATGTAAAGAACAAAAAGTGTCATTGACCTGATTTGTCAGAGCTGTGGCCTGTGACTGGAGTGATGGCGCAGCTGGGATTAGCCTTTGCGCTGTCCTTGGAAGAAACCATTTTGGGCTTATTTTTCGTTGCCTCTAGTGCTTTGACCTTCTTGGCATGTTTACTTCCTTTGTAGTGGGCCTCGGCCTGGCTCTACAAAGGAGAACAAATCAGGCTCATTTTTTGCTACTTACAAACACCACAATGGATGATCATGCAGGAAAAAATACATTCAATTATAAGCACAACAGACATTCACAACTCAGCACTCAACTACGTTTTGGCATTTAATGAAGTGGTAGACCAGTACTTAAGAGGTTTTTGTATAGTCTTCTCTACAACACAGAGGATCCGTGTCTTTGAAAACTGGACATGACATGAGTGGACAACAGGGCCAGGGCACAAGTGTCACAAGTGACAAAGGTGAGCTTAGTCATCAGTGCCCTCCCACCACTGCCTGATGGGGACGCTTGTCAAATATTTGGCTGGCAGCAAGCTGCTTTGAGGGTCCCGCCCAGAAGTATCCTTCCCCAGCCATTCTACTTGTTTCCTTTCATCTAAAGCCTGTCTACCTGTCTGCCCTGTGTCTGCTTGCTTCTGGGCTCTGCTCTGAGAGCAGCTGTGACAGAGCAACTTGCTAGTGAGTGGGAATGGCATTACAGTTCTGAGTCACCGGCATGTGCTTCATGCATCATTTCGGTTACTCCAGTACCAAGAATGGATAATACACGCCACAAAGGAGGGAGGGACCATCCTTATGTCTGATCTCGGATGTGATTCCGGAGTCAAAGCAGTTGGTACTCCATTCACTTTGGAGCTGTGATTTCAATAGTAGATCAAGAGGAAGAAAAGAGATCAAGAAAGCAACTATTGACAATCTTCAAAAGACAAAGCAAATTACAGCAAAATAAAAAAATAGTCAATTTACTGACATTTGGAAAATTCCTTTGTACTAAAGAACAGGATTTATCTTTTTAGTATCTTGTATTATATTACCAACAAAATACATATATTCACTTCCATTTCATTTTGAATAGGACCTGAAAACATAAACATGCATTTCGCAAAAATAAATAAATAAATAAATAATGAAAACATATATTGTATATTAGTTTAGTTAAAAAGGTGAAATGGGTGATAAACCTATGATATAAAATGAGTTTTTGCTAGAGAATTTCTAAAGTAATAACTTATTTAAAGTAATACCTTTTAACATCAGTTTTCCTGACATACCTGTATATGTGTTTGAAAAGATGATTTTACTATGGTTTTCATCCATTTTCCTCAGCAAGCAGCATACAGGTGGTGTGTATCTGTGTGTGTAAGTTGGTAGGTAGGAGTGATAATGGACAGAATGAATCAGGTTTTAATTCTGTATTTCAACTAAAGGTATGTAACTGATTTTCCTACCATATAACCCCAATCACCTAAGGTCAATAGCATTGTATTGACAATATGTCGACCCTAACTTCCTAAATATCTTTTCATAAATTTTTTTTTTCGATCATCTTCACTTATCATTGATCTTAGTTGGTTTGCTCAAGGACTTAATCACATTCTCTGTTGAGTTGAATGAAAAAAACAACAATCCTGAGACAGGAGAAAAGTATAACACTGCTTTAAGTCCTTTATTTATTACCAACCAAGAGTAGTTAAATCCAGCTTGGGTTAGATATAAATAAGAAAAAATACAAATGAAAATTTAAAAATTAATAATGTAAAGTAATAGATGAGCTTCTACCAAGCACAGTTCTAAATGTATTATATGTATTAACTCATTTAATCTTCATAATACTCTGTGAGATAGGTATCTTTATTAGTCAGAACTTTTCAAGTGGAAAACTGGGCACAGAGAAGTTAAATAATTTATCAAAAGTCACACAGCCATTTTGTAGATCTGAAATGCTTACATGTGTACCCCTATTTAACTATATATCCACACATTATACATAAACACACACTAAATGTACATTATGTTATTAGACGTGAAAAATTACAAAGAAAGCACACTGCTTTTAATGACTCAGTGAAGGAATATATTTTAACAGAAGTTTCTACGAGTAGCAAATATCTACTTAATTCATGGGAAATATACTAGCATTAGGCCTGATCCTTCCAGTGGGTATCTATGAAAGTCCCACTTTTTAGGTATATAACAATTTCTACAAGATATCAGGAGACCTAATAACTCATCTTTCCAAGTATACCAAATAGTGTGATGTTGCTTTAGTGTCTTTTGGATAAAGAAACATATGGTGCTCTAATAGAACCTCCTAGCCCAAGATTAAGCAGAGTGCCATTTCCTCATTACTATCTCCTGGCATCACTGCAGAAAGTTAACAGCATCAATTAACACTTGGGATAAAGAAGCAGCTAAGTGCCACCTCACTGGATGCCAAGATAGAAAGAACTCTCTAGAGCCACCATCCACTCTCCTTCTGAGTTCTGGGGCATGGAGAGAAGTGCAGCAAGGCTGCTTAGCTTCTACTCACAGCTGTTGGGAACAGATATGGAATAAAGACAGTGGCAGGCACCACTCAGGCACATCTGGCATCTTTCCAAGTCCTGTGTGATATTCTTGGTAGTAGCACTTGCCATCCTAGTCTTGTATCTGAGGCAGTGTCAACAGCTTTTAAATCCTGGGCCAAGTTTCAAGTGAAACCGAGACACCATTAAATAGTAACATGATCAACCTGACTTCATGATCTAGGAATCTCCGTAACTGAGGAGTGAAAGAAACAAGGACAGGAGCCAGAAAACTCATAAACGAGGCAACACAATCAAGGCCAGTCAACAATGGCTCTTGTATCACTTCTAAGGGACTGGGTGGACTGAACTGACTGATTTTACACCTCAGTGACTAACCAGACACATGTGTGTCTAGCACTAATGGCTTGCTTTCTGCTTCCCTGCCCAAAGTGCTGCCAAGCCCCCAGATGACAACGAGCAAAGAAACCCCTTGCTGAGAATTGCCAGCATTAGAAAATCGCCTAAACCGCCATACCGACCACCCAAGAAGGCAGGTCTGGGTTCTTCTCTCAGAGTTCACTCTGGTAGGAACCTCCCCACCTACTGGCAGAGGCATAGCTTTGCCAGGAAATGACATCTTGGAATTATTTTTTCCATTTTACTCCATCTTTGTTACTAAGGCCCTGCATTTTCCCCAGTCCTCTATACCTCTTAGGACCCTATGGGCCCAAAGGAGAAAAGATAAAGAATGAGATAATGTATTGCTTTAAAAATAAAAACACAATAATGAGACATTCTAAAATTCGCTGTGCTCCTATTTCTGGTATTTACGTTATTTCTCATTTGGACTTCAGCGAAGTGGCTAGGATCTAGAAACATGATGTGAAACTGTGTTCGCTCTGTACAGAAAAGACAGTCCAAACACAAACTCACAAAGTGGCTGGGGATGGGCAATGTCACTGGAAGGAGTCCTCAACAATTTACTTAGCAGTAGGACCAATCTGTGTGTGCGTGTGTTTAACTTCTTTTGAAGTATGTTATACAAGTAGAGACGTGCACATACTCTAAGCATATATGACAATGAATTTTTACGAACTGAAGGTTCATGTATAGCCACCACCCAGCTCAAGAATCGGAACATCACAAGCATCCTGAAAGCGGTGCCTCATGCTCCCCTCCAGTCTCTCACCCCCACCTCACCCACCCCAACCACCATCCTGACATCCAGCAGCAGAGGTATTCTGTGTATAGGAATTTCTAAAGCTCCCCAAGTGATTCTAACATGCAGCCATGATTGAGAACCGTTGTCTTAACTGTTGAAGGTAGAGAAGCAAAGATGAAGTAAACCAAATGTATAGATACAGGTAAAACCAAAGTGAAAGCAAGTAAGAAACCCAAGCTATGCTAACACCTCAAGCAGGCTGCTGCCTGCCTGTTTATATGTGTAGGTCTTATTTCACATCAGCAGGTCAACAGGATGAAAAATGTTTTGTTCTTTTTTTTTAATTAAAGTATCATTGATATACGATCTTATGCTGGTTGCAAACACACAACACAGTGGTTCACCATTTACCCATATTATCATGTCCTCATCCCCTCCACTGCAGTCACTGTCCATCAACATAGTAAGATGTTACAGAATCATTAGCTGTATTCTCTGTGTTGTACTATCATCCCCATGACCAGCTTATATTGTGATTGTGAATTATTGTGCCCCTTTATCCCCTTCCTCCTTTCCCACTATCTGCCCCAACCCCTCTCTGTTGGTAACCACTAGTCCCTTCTTGGTGTCAGTGAATCTACTGCCAATTTGTTCCTTTTGTTTTGCTTTGTTTTTATACTCCATAAATAAGTGAAATCATTTGGTATTTGTCTTTCTCTGCCTGGCTTATTTCATTGAGCATAATACCCTCTAGATCTATCCATGTTGTTGCAAATGGCAGGATTTCTTTTCTTTTCATGGCTGAATAATATTCCATTGTGTATATGTACCACCTCCTCTTTATCCATTCATCTCTTGATGAACACTTAGGTTGCTTCCATATCTTGGCTATTGCAAATAGTGCAGCAATAAACATAGGGGTGCATATATCTTTTCAAATCAGGGATATTGTTTTCTTCAGAAAAATTCCTAGGAGTGGAATTACTGGGTCAAATGGTATTCCTTATTTTTAGTTTTTTTGAGGAACCTCCATATTGCTTTCCACAATGGCTGCACCAGTTTACATTCCCACCAACAGTGTAGGAGGGTTCCCATTTCTCTGCATCCTTGCCAGCATTTGTTATTTCTTGTCTTTCAGATAGTGGCCATCCTAACTGGTGTGAGATGATATCTCACTGTGGTTCTAATGTGCATTTCCCTGATAATAAGTGATGTGGAGCATCTTTTCATGTTGGCCATCTGTATTTATTCTTTGGACAAGTGTCTGTTAGGTCCTCTGACCATTTTTTAATCTGGTTATTTGTTTTTTGGGTGTTGAGCCACATGCGTTCTTTATATATTTTGGATGTTAACCCCTTATTGAATAAATAATTACGAATACATTCTCCCATGCTGTAGGATGCCTTTTTGTTCCGCTGATGGTGTCCTTTGCTGTACAGAAGATTTTTAGTTTGATGTATTCCCACTTGTTCATTTTTGCTATTTTTTCCCTTGCCTGAAGAGATGTGTCCAAGAAAAAGTTGCTAATGTTTATATTCAAGAGATTTTTGTTTATGTTTTCTTCTAAGAGTTTATGGGTTCATGACAAACTCAGGTCTTTGATCCATTTTGAATTTACTTTTGTGTATGGAGTTAGACAATAATCCAGTTACATTCTCTTATCTGTAGTTGTCTAGTTTTACCAACACCAGTTGTTGAAGAGGCTATTTTTACCCTATTGTATATTCATGGCTTCTTTATCATATCTTAATTGACCTTTTATGCATGGGTTTATATTTGGGCTTTCTAGTATTTCCATTGATCTAAGGGTCTGTTCTTGTGCCAGTACCAAATTGTTTTTATTACTGTGACTTTGTAGTAGAGCTTGAAGTTGGGGAGCATAATCCCCCCAGTTCTTTCTCAGGATTGCTTTGGCTACTTGGGGTCTTTTGTGGTTCCATATTAATTTCAGAACTATTTGCTCTAGTTCATTGAAAAATGCTGTTGGTATTTTGATAGGGATTGCACTGAATCTGTAAATTGCTTCAGGCAGGATGGCCATTTTGACAATATTAATTCTTCCTATCTATGAGCACAGGATAGATTTCCATTTATTGGTATCTTCTTTAATTTCTCTCATGAGTGTCTTATAGTTTCAGAGTAAAGGTCATTCACCTCCTTGGTTAGGTTTATTCCTAAATTCTTTTTGATGCAATTGTAAATGGAATTGTTTTCCTGATTTCTCTTTCTGCTAATTCATTGTTAGTATATAGGAACACAACAGATTTCTGTGTATTGTTATATCCTGCAACTTTGCTGAATTCACTTACTAGTTCTAATAGTTTTTGGTGAAGTCTTTTGTGTTTTCTATGTATAACATCATGTCAGCTGCAAATAGTGACAGTTTAACTTCTTGCTTACCAGTCTGGATACCTATTTCTTTGTGTTGTCTGATTGCTGTGGCTAGGACCTCCAGTACTATGTTGAATAAAAGTGGGGAGAGTGGGCATCCTTGTCTTGTTCCTGATCTTAGGGGAAAAGATTTCACCTTTTCACTGTTAAATATGATGTTGGCTGTGGGTTTGTCATATATGGCCTTTACTATGTTGAGGTATTTGCCATCTATATCCATTTTGTTGAGAGTTTTTATCATTAATGGATGTTGAATTTTGTCAAATGCTTTTTCAGCATTTATTGAGATGATCATGTGATTTTTGTCCTTTTTGTTGATGTGATACATGATATTGTTTGCTTTACAAATATTGTACCATCTCTGCAACTGTGGAATAAATCCCACTTGGTCATGATGGATGATCTTTTTCATGTATTTTTAAATTCGACTTGCTAATATTTTATTGAGTATTTTTGCATCTATGTTCATCAGCGATATTGGTCTGTTGTTTTCTTTTGTGGTATCTTTGTCTGGTTTTGGCATTAGAGTGATGCTGGCCTCATAGAATGAGGTATTTCCTCCTCTTCTACTTTTTGGAATTCTTTAAGAAGGATGGAGATTAGCTCTTTTTTAAATGTTTGATAACATTCAGGGGTAAAGGCACCTGGACCAGAGGTTTTGTTTTAGGTAGTTTTTTGATTACCAAATCTTTTTCACTGCTAGTACTTGATCTGTTCAGATTTTATGTTTCTTTCTGGGTTAGTCTTGGAAGGTTGTATTTTTCTAGAAAGTTGTCTATTTCTTCTAGGCTATCCAATTTACCGGCATATAATTTTTCATAGTATTCTCTAATAATTCTTTGTATTTCTGTGGTGTCCATTGTGATTATTTCTTTTTTGTTTCTTATTTTGTTTATGTGTATACCGTCTCTTTTTTTCTTGATAAATCTGGCCAGGGGTTTATCTATATTGTTTATTTTCTCAAAGAACCTGCTTGTGGTTTCATTGATTCTTTCTATTGTTTTATTCTTCTCTAGTTTATTTATTTCTGCTCTGATATTTATTATATCCCCCTGGCTGACTTTGGGCCTCATTTGTTCTTCTTTTTCTAGCTTCCTTAACTGTGAGTTTAGACTGTTTATTTGGGATTGTTCTTGTTTCTTGAGGTAAGCCTATATTGCTATATACTTTCCTCTTAGAACTGCCTTTGCTGCATCCCACAGATTTTGGGCTGTTGAGTTTTTGTTTTCATTTGTCTCCATGTATTGCTTGATCACTGTTTTGATTTGGGTTATTGACCTGCTGATTATTTAGAAACATATTGTTTAGTCTCCATGTGTTTGTAGCCTTTTTTGTTTTTTTTGTGTAAAATATTTCTAGTTTCACATCATTGTTGCCTGAGAAGCTGCTTGATACAATTTCAGTCTTTTTGAATTTATTGAGGCTCTTTTTGTGGCCTAGCATGTGATCTATTATGGAAAACATTCCATGTAAACTTGAGAAGAATGTGTATCCTGCTGCTTTTGGGTGGAATGTTCTGTAGATGTCTGTTAGGTCCATCTGTTCTAATGTATTCTTCAGTGCCTCTGTTTCCTTACTTATTTTCTGTCTGGTTGATCTGTCCTTTGGAGTGAGTGGTGTGTTAAGTCTCCTAAAATGAATGCATTGCCTTCTGTTTCCCCCTTTAGTTCTATTTTTTTTGTTTCACATATGTCGGTGCTCCTGTGTTGGGTGCATAGATATTTATAGTGGTTATATCCTCTTGTTGGACTGATCCCCTTATCATTATTAATATCCTTCTTTGTCTCTTGTTACTTTCTTTGTTTTGAAATCTATTTTGTCTAAGTACCGCTACTCCTGCTTTTTCTCCCTATTATTTGCATGAACTATCTTTTCCCATCCCTTCATTTTTAGTCTGTGTATGTCTTTGGGTCTGAAATGAGTCTCTTGTAGGCAGCATATAGATGGGTCTTGTTTTGTTATCCATCCTGCCACTCTATGTCTTTTGATTGGTGCATTCAGTCCATTTACATTTAATGTGATTATTGATAGAAGTGTACTTATTGCCATTTTATTAAATGTTTTGTGGTTTTTATATCTCCTCTCTATTCCTTTTTTCCTCTTATACTCTTCTCTTGTTATTTGATGGATTTATTTAGTGTTGTGATTAGATTTTCTTCCTCCCTCCATCCCCCCACTTTTCCTTCCTTCCTTCCTTCCTTCCTTATTTCCTTCCTTCCTTCCTTCCTTCCTTCCTTCCTTCCTTCCTCCCTCCCTCCCTCCCTCCCTTCCTTTCTCTATTTTTTTGTATTTATTGTAGGCTTTAGTTTTGTGGTTACCAAAGGTTTAAGGATAGCTTCCTTACTATCTAACAGTCTATCTTAAATTGCTGATTACTCTATTTCAAACACAATCTAGAGGTACTTTTTTTTCCTTCATCTTCTTCCTCCACATTTTATGTATTAGGTGTCATATTCTGTACTTTTTTGTGTATCCCTTGACTGATTTTGTAAGTAGGTGATTTAATTTCATACTTTATTGGTATTAATAGTTCTACTGCTTTTACTGTGGGTTTATTTTCACTGGTGAAGGATATTTAGCTTTAGGGACATAGTGCTGGCTTAATCGTAGTGAATTCTTTCACCTTTTGTTTACCTGAAAATTGTTTAATCCCTGCTTCAAATTTAAATTATAATCTTGCGGGGTACAGTATTCTTGGCTGGGGGTTTTCTGTTTCATTACATTGAATATATCATGCCATTCCCTTCGGGCCTGTAAAGTTTCTACTGAGAAGTCTGCTGATAGCCTGATGGGGTTTCCTTTATAAGTAATCTTTTTTCTCTCTCTGGTTGTTTTCAATGCCCTTTCCTTGTCCTTGATCTTTGCTGTTTTAATTATTATATGTCTTGGTGTTGTCTTCCTGGGGTTTCTTTTGTTTGAAGCTCTCTGTGCTTCCATGACCTGGCCTGCAGCAATGGGAATCATAGGCGGGTGGGACAGACACCTGCTGGGAGGAATGTGCTCCCAGGGCTGGCTCTGGCAGGTAGTTCTCTGGCTGTACCAAAACAGGGCTGAGAAAGGTGGAAGGCTCTCACTCTACCTCCCTGGCAGCAAAGTCTAACACCATTGCTGGGTCAAGTGGGCCATCCACAGGCTGTGTGCCACAGGGAGGAGCCTCAGGGATGCATGGCCAGTGAGAGGGATCAAGCATCTGGGGCTCCTGAGAGTTCCCAAACTGTTGGGCCAAGGGTGGGCTGGGGAGGTATTGTCCACTTACCCTTTCTCCTGACAAGCAGGCTCCATCTACCCTCACCCCTCTGGGGCCCCTCTCACTGTCAGGAAGTCTTTCAAACTGCCTGCTTTGTTTTTGTCTCGGGGGGCTGGTAGAGCGTGCCTGTTCTCCACAAGCAGCTAGAATCTCAACCTTCCTGAGTGTTCTGCCTGTCTTTGTGGTCCAGCCCCACTAATCACCAGAGCACTGTGTAATGTGGGCTTATGCTCCCAGAGCAGATCTCCAGGGCCAGGTGTTCCGTGGTCCTGGGTTCCTACTCCCTGCCCGCTCAGTTCCTCTTCCTCCTGCCTGTGGGTTGAGGTTGGGTCCCACTGGATCTTGGCTTTGCCACTTTACCCTTTTCTATGAGTTCTTCTCTTCTTCCCCAGGTGTAGGTAGTCATTTCTGTAGTCTTCAGGTAATTTTCAGGTTTAGTTGTTTTTGCTGTATTTTCTTGTTTGATGCGTTTTGGGAAGGAGGTTTCTGCCTTGCCTTCATACTCTGCCATCTTTTTCAGTGCCAGTCTTTTTGATTTAAAAAAGTAATTAGAAGTGTTCCCCTAATTAAAGTGTATCATTGAAATTGCTGGCATCTGTTTTTTCTGAGACCTTAGATTTAAAGGTGTTAAGTGGTGTTATATGGAAAATGCAGAGGTCAGTTTGTTTTCAGAAAAACCATATCCTACAATGTCAAATAAAACAGATATCAAATGAACGATCATAAAAGCAGGCTAAACTAACAAGGAAAGGACCTAATTATTTATTACACAAAGAATTATTCAGCACTTGCCATGTGCTGGACCATGTGAAGGATTAAAAACGAAGACCCTTATGCCCAAAAGTGGTAGTTGGAAGAAAAGATAGGCATGCAACCCAAAGCAGAGACTGGAATTGTAAATGGGAAGTAAAGAGCAACAAAGTGAGGAGTCAGAGGAGAGGTATCTCTTTGGATTGGAGGGGACTGTAGAAGTTACAGGAAAAGGACAACACAGCTGTCCTTGCTTCAGGAGCAGGCCTCTAAAGTGGCAGTGTGGGAGGGGAGGTATTTCAGGTCAAGGGAACAGCATGTGGACCATGCAGTGTTCCTGGGGCACATCCTCTTTTCAGTGTCACTAGAACGCAAACATACAAAAGGAACAGTAGGGAAAGGCTGCCACTTCATGCTACTTTGAAAATTATTATCCCCTGTAAAACAGAACACATACAATTAAAAACACAAATGTTCTATTTGTAGGCATCTTGTATAAAAAATGGTTATGAAGTAAGAGGTTGCTTTTACAACCCAGATGTCATCCCCTGCTCTAAACTATCATCCTATACTAAAACAACTAAATTATTTATATTGAAGCTTTAATAATTATTGAATATAAAAGCATGGCACTTAAAAATACTATAGTTAAACATTTAAAAATAAACTAAAGATTAGTAATAGCTAAATGATTACTTGAATCTTTGCTTTATTGTAAGACTATTTTTAACAATCAAAATGCTTTTTGTATATACTTGTTGCACTGACAAGATCACACACCCTCAAAGACAAAGCCACAACATGAAAAACGTAAGATTCACTGAAGAGGAAAGTTTACTTAATCTAAAGATTATTAGCAAGTCTTTCTGCTGCTATCTGCAATATCAGTAATGACATACTACTGGACTTGATATCCACTTCATTTGATCAGTTACTGGGATCTGTTGAAAACAAAGTCCAGAAAAAATTATAACTATTATGAGACTTTTTAGCTTAAAAAGACAAATGAAACACTTTGGGTTGCTATGGCTTGTCCAGGGTTGCCACATTGCTGAACTCCAGAATGGGATGGCAGGGTCACTACTGATATGTATTTCAAGGGGATGGTGTCCTTTGGATTCCTGCAAGGCTATGGCATTTCCTATTTCCTGGCTTTATAGTATATATGTAGAAAACCTGTCAACTCCAAATATTTCTATATTACTGTGGAGAAAAGTGGTGGCTCTCTAGGAAGAAAATGATGTACCCTCTAGACTGCTAATCATCTTTGGGACTAATTTAGAGTCTATCAAATAGCACAAGAAAAAAATGGAGTTCTTGGGTTGCATCTGCTTTAAAAATGCATTTTTTTGAATACATAAGCATTACATGTATACATTGGTTCATATTATCAAAACATTGCATGTGGGCAAATTAACTCATTTCTAAAATTGCTCAGAGTTTTAGTGGACTTCAAGTTAATTTTTCAAATGCAGCCTAAGAATTTTGATTTTCATGTCTCTGGTACAGGATTCATTGGTGAAATTACTTTACATATTTGAATCCTGGAGAAGCTATAAATGGACGTAACAACTATGATAGAATTTGCATGATGAATTAGGAAAATAGTGCAGTTTGAGTTAAAGTCATCTGGAATATAGAAAAAGTGGCTTTAAAAAAAAATTGTTTCTTGTAGGGTTCCAAGTGAACAAAAATTTCCATCATTTTCCCAGTGAGTTTTTTTATTTCAGTTCTGTGAAGGTGCATTATTAATTTTAGATGGTTCCCAGAAATTTAAGATTTTTTCCCTGGATATGGAACTATACCTTTCTGTTTTCAGTTTAGGGTTGAGTAGAGTGGGGCATACTAGAGACAGTTTTTTGAACTTGACTATATCAACTGTGATCTGAGCTCTAAATTCTTTCATTCGTTGAATTCTGCTCTCTCCTGTTTTCTTTTTTTCAAAGTCGGCCAGAATTAAAAATGATATCTTTTTAAAAACAAATTAATCATATATAGGTGTCAAGGTAAAGTTCATCCAGAATATTAATTTTTAAATTTTATTCATGAATACTGCAAATCAGAAAGACTGCATTTTGAAAAAGATTTCTTCTCCCATGAACCTAATTGAAGTAGGTTAATGTGAATTTTTTCAACTAGATAATGAATAATAAGAGCTTTATTTAATGTCACAGTTTCTTTAACATCACCAGAATTTAGTTAAGAATTCCGCAAAAAGTATCTGAGATGCTTACCCTAAGAAAATAAGACTGCTCACTTCCCCATTTCATATTACATTACAATTTTTGAAAAGTATATTTACTTTTTCTTCTGGGTTAGGGGTCAATATCTGAGTCAATTTAATGATAAATGTATGTGTAAACTCCTAGTATTTGTACTAGCGTTTAAATGAGGCAAGATGAAGTAAAAGAAGCTTGCAAAATATGCCCTTAAACTCTCTTCCAAATCATAAGGGAAGCAAATCATGAACTTTGTACAGAATGCACTTGATAAACCATATTCTCTAAGTTATTATGCCCCAATTGGGAAAATTAATGCTCTGTACACTAACATAATCTTGCATATGAAATAATGGGGACATTTATAAGTTATGAAAATACCTAATTTTCTTAAAGAATTATGCATAGGAGGACCTAACCTGTTAGAACTTGTAAATCTTAGAATTTGTATGAAACTCATGGATTATTTTTTATTTTTATAATACATTACAAAACATTAAGGGTTTGTTTAAATAATTACTTAATATTTTTGAGTCGTTTATTTTATGACTTTCCCCAAAGTAGTCAAAAGTGGATATTATCCACCTCTCTCAAGTTAATTTCACTTTTTATATTAAACTGGGAAATTTTAGTTACTAATTCTCAGCTACCTTGAAATACAAAGAAGGGCGTCTCAGATTTTTTAGGGATTTCACAGTTAAATCCCAAGTTTCTAACATGTTTGAGAGTGCTGCTATATTTCAGAGGAGAAATGGACTGCCATTTTGCACTTTATAAGAGCAAATTTTGTTACCCAATGATAAGTAATGCAGTATATATAATTCAAGTCTATGCATTAAAGCTGTGACTCTACAGCTAACTAATTCAGATCTTCTGATGGTCTTTTAAATTAGGATCTTAGGCTTCCACACATTTAATTTTTAATCAGTCTAGAAGGTATTACATTTACTTTCATTTCCATTTTCAAGAAATTTACATAAATGATACAAAATAAATCTAAAATTAGAAGTTACATTGTGTCTCCTTATATTTGATATAAAATATGAAAATGTAGCCAAAAGTGGCAAAGTTAACTTTGAAAGTGCAATGCTTAGAATATTGGTTGAATAATAGCTTTTGTAATAGTTTATATATGCTTAATATATTATTTATTTACCATTATTCATTTGAGAACCTCTTTTACAAAATAGTTTTTATAAAACTCATCCTCCAAAACCCTAAACCAATTTTTAATACCCAACAGACATTTTATAATTCAAAATTAAGTGAAATATGTAAATGTAAGGATTAATACTATATCCTATCAAAACATACAAATATAGCTAAGAGAAAATAATGAATAATGTTCATCTTTAGTAGTCCCTTAGCCAACTTGAGTCATGTTAAGGCTGGCTACACTGAAGCACCAGATTAAACTGGAAGTTTTCATTTCAGAGTAATCTGAGCAACCTCTTCACATTAAAGAGATTGGTCTACTGGAGAAAAAACTAAAAACTGCCTAAAACTTTGATTCAATAACAAATATCGAAATATTTCAATTCAATCAGCAAATGATAATGGACTTCCACTTTCTGATTCTGTGTGTTATTGCCTGAAAGTTCTACTCACCAATAATAGTCGCAACAAATGTTGTTCATATACAGTAATGATCAATGTGTTCTCTGTCTTACTCATCTTTGAGTCTTCTGAAGTACCTATTATATGGTACAGACTCAGTAAAGAGTTTTTGAATTGGGCATAATATAAAATGGGATAGAGTAAAGACAATCTTCTAAAAGCAGGAAGTTAATGCTAAGAGTCCAGTCATTTTTTCATTCAACAAGTATTTATTGAATACTTAGGTTCTAGGCATCATTCTAAGTGTTGTGGGATGGAGGGCTTGTAAAAATTAACATTCTAATATGAGGACAGAAACAATAAAATATACATTTATATATATATTACAGGGTAGTAAGTGTTAGGTGATAATGATGCATTTGTAAATACTTCAGGTGGTGCTATGAAAAATAAGGACCGGCAAGGAGGGTGGACTCTGATGAGGCGAGGTGCCATCTTAGGTATCCCGGAAGGTCTTTCTGTTGAGGGGGCGTGTGCACAGAGACCTGAATGAAGTGAGGTGGTTAACTAGGTAGATATCTGGGAGAAGAACATTACAGGTCCAGGGAACAACAAATGATCATTGTAAGGATTTTGACTTTTACTGTGCATAGATGAGAAATCCTAGTAGTGTTTTGAACAGAGTAGTAACTTTGCCTTCTGTTTATAAAATGATCACTCTGCTTATTGTGTGGAGAACAAGCTATGTGTGTATGGGGAGGGGAGGTTAGGGTGAGGTACAGTAGAAAAGGAGGCCATTAAATGATTCAGGCACAAGACAAAAAAGGTTCAAAATCAAAACCACTGAAGGGTCAGAAAGGCTTGAAAAGAATGATTTTCTTAACCAATAGTTATAGTATTTGGCAGATCTTCAATCTTTGAACTTGAATCATCCATGATTTCTATAGAATATCATTTGTGTCTAATTAGCTAACCATGAATTTTGTTTAAGTTTAAATTCTATTTATTTTTTTGTCTAGTTAATACAATCACACAGTTCAAAAGTATAAAAACTATACACAGTGAAAAGTCTGTCTCTTAGATTCAGCAACTAGTTGTCACTTTCTATGTATCCTGCCAGAGATAATTTATGTGCTTATCCAGCAACTATATACATATGTGTATATTTTCCCATTCTTCCAGTTTTAAACAAATGCTACATACCACATACTCTGTTCTGCATTTTGCCTTTTTTATTTAGCAATAGATCGTACAGATTTTTTAAATGATAATTAAGAAATTTTCCACTTTTTTAAGTGGTGTGTATATTCCATTGTATGAATGAACCATAATTTATTTCAACAGGGCCTTATTAATGGGTAATTAGGCTGTTTCCAAATTGTGCTGTCATCCTGATGCAAAAATAGGCATTAGAGACCTCAAATGATAACTTTTCTTGTTTTACAACTAGATGATGTTGTTTTTGTTTACGTACTTTAATTGATTAAAGCAGACATTTAAAATTTTCCTAATTACTTCCCATGTCCTAATTTATAGTTATGGATACATTATAGCTATATGTTCTCCTAAGCATATTTCTGAGAATTAGGTAACAAAATTTTGTACCCCTACCCCAGGCTTAATAAAATGGTGTGAAAATTAGAGAAAAGAAAGGGCCTTGAGAGGGGCCTCCAATAATGGAAAGGATTTCAAAGGCAAGAGATACATGCTGCCAATAAGGAAAAAAATGTCTGAAAAAAAATTTATATTTAGGGAAATGTGAGTAATTTAGTATGACTAAATTGTGGGTGTGAGTAGAATATGAGAGGAAGAAAAGATTAGAAAGGCAAGTGCCATAATAGTACAGCCTTAAATACTAGGTAGGGGGAAGGTAGTTAACAAAGAGCACACCTAATTGGGCAGGTCATGAGAAATCACAGAGGTGGCAGGGAGGTGGCAGATGCAGGGGCTTTTGTTGTAACAAAAGCATTATCTGATAGCAGTGAAGACCTAAGGAAAGAGAGATGACCAGAAGGTTCTTACCATAGCAAGACACAGAGTAACGAGGTTCTTTTACACACACAGATTTCAAATTTCAGGGGCATTATAAACCAAAAGCCAGAGCTTTTTATATTTTCCTCTTACTAAAGCAAGTCCCTCAATCCAGAGATGCTGTTCATTTATGCCTTCCCCAGTGTCTATTATTCCTTCTCTTTTTTACATTTATATGCAACACCACCTCAAACAAACCTTATCATCAACATTTAAACAAACTCAGATCTCTGCAACCCAAAATAAATGATTCCTCAACCCACATCTACCCTTAGTTTTTCATCCTATAACTCTGCTCCCTTTTACAGACTAGTTTGTCAAATTAATTGTATACACATCTTCATTTTCTGTAATCTGGTCCACTTCAACCACCTAAAACAGACATCAGAAGACACCGATGCCCCAAACCCTAAACTGAGGACATCTATCATTCTTCACCTTGCTTGACTAATGAGGCACAGTGACCCTGCTGACTTCTCACTCCTTTGGAAGTCACTCTTTTCTGGGTTGGGATTCCCCACCTTCATTTCAGAACCATCATTTGCAGGCTTACCCTTTGCTGTCCAGAAAGTTGATACACCCCAAAGTTCAGTTTTAGGCCTTCTTGTCTTCTCACACCAAAATTTGCAATCTACTCCCTCTTCAGTCTTACCCATACTACAATTTCTCTAACCACATCTACACCTATAATTTCCTGGTCTCTGCCTTTCTACTCCAGATCTCTCTTCTGAGCTCTAGACTCAGAATATCCACTTGGATATCTCAAAGCACCTAAACATAAGTTCAAAACCAAACTTGGAGTGTCACTTCACTGCTTTGCTGCCCAGACTACTAGTCCTCCCCAGCTTTCCTTTTCTGTCAGTAGCATCACTGTGCATCTGTTTTAAGAGCCAAATCCAGGGATCAGCCTCATTGGCACACTCTGCCTCTACTCCCACATTCAGTCAATCACTAAGTCCTATAGATTTTAGCTCCTAAATACTTTTCTCATCAAGTTCATTCTTTACATTTCTACCCAATCACCTTGGTCTAAATGGCCATCTTTTACCTGGACCACTATACCAGCCTCTGGTGATCACTCAGAGGCTCCTCTTGCTCTTTCATAGTTGCTCTCCATGTGGTAGCTGGAGTGATTCTTTTCTTTCTTTATTTTTTTAATGAATTTTTTCATTGAAATATAGTTAACATACAATATTATATTGGTTTCAAGTGTACAACATATTGATTCAACAATAACAGATATTATGAAATTGCTTGCCATAAGTGTAGTTACTGTTAACATACAAAAATATTACAATATTGTCGACTATATTCCCTCTGCTGTACTTTCACCAGAGTGACATTTTCAAAATGCAAATCTGATCGTGTCATTCCTCTGTTTACAATCACTTCCACTGTTCTTGGTTTAAAATCAAAAATCATTATATTCGAGACCTGTACGGCCTATTTCTTACCTACCTCTGGTATATTTTGGGAACAGGCTCTCTGTTACTCTCTGAGGAACTGAAAAAAGTGGGGCTGGTGTGTAAGTATAGTGCCACCCTTTTGCATAGGTCTGAAAGACTATCCCATTTCTCTTTCCCAGTTAATTCCTATTCATCCTTCAAACACTGTCTAAACATTACTTCCTTAGGAAGCCCGCCATGATCTCCCAGACGAAGTCACAACTGAACACTTTGGGTCTTTCTTTCATAGCACTTCTCACAATTAAAAATTAATTAATTATTTTTATAATAATTTGATTAATCTACATCTTCCCCCACTAGACAATAGCTCTCATTAGGCTTGTATTGATAAGACTTTTGCTCTTCATTGTATCTCTTGTACTTATTAGCACACTGCCTGAAACATTCTTGGCATTTGAAAAATGCTGATTAAATAGATGAATGAATGAATGGAAAAAGAATCTTTATTTCTTGGCAATAGAATTCAAGTAAGAGTAGAGAAAGAAAAAAGAGAGTTTGTTCCAAAGGTTTCAGGCCCAAACGATGGAAAATGGTGCATGATTAACAAAGATGCAGTTATGGTGGGATGAGGAAATTTTGCAGAGGAAAATGAAAATTCAGCTTGAGTATCTTTTATTTAGGTTGCTACTAGGATACACAGTACAGACGTACAACAAATAATTGTTGTTTTCCAACAAAGAATTGAAAATATAAATGGGTAGTTGAGGAAAGAAGCTGGAGATATTGATTTGGGAACCACATGATAAAATGACAGATGAAACTCTGGGGATGGATGAGATTCCTGAGGAATTAAGTAAAGAGAACACCTATTTGAGAAAAGAACCTTGAGAAACAGCTATCTTTAATAGGTAAGATGAGGAAGCATAGTCAGCATAGGACACAGAAAAGAGACCACAACAAAAGTTGGACATACAAGAAAGTAATAACACACAGAAGTCAAGGGAAGTGAAAAGTCCAAAGGAAAAATAATTAAAAAATACATACTTACAAGTATCAAAGAGGAACCACAGTCTTACTGAAATATAACAATATCTTAAAGTACTATTGTGAAATTTCAAAACTATCTCATAAAATAACTGGAAATTAATATAGTATGAGGTCTTTCTGTCCTGGAAGACTATTTGATAATGTTGCTCATAAAGTGTAGTGGGAGCCATATTTGTATATTTGGCTATTTATAGCTATTGCTCCAATGAAAACCATAGCGCCTCACCCATAATTTCAAAGAGCTGAGAATGCAGAGCCCTAGAGACAACACAGCAGCCGGAAAGACTGCAAACACAATGTCAGCTTACAAAAATTACTCTGAATTCAGTAATAAAAATAGTGACAGGTGGTTACCATTTATTCTTTGCTGTGTACCAGGCACTGTGTTAAAGCACTTTACAAACTACACCTCATTTAATCCTCTTAAAACCATGTGAGGCGAGTATTATCAGCCCAAGTTTACAGAGACTCTGAGAAGTTAAGTAACTGCAATATCACACTGCCAGAAATGGAAGACTCTGGATTCAAACCCAGGATTAAAAGATCAGGCTTTAACCACTATGCCCCGGAAGCCAGCCCCAAACCCAGGGTCCACACAGCCTTCCCAGGGGAAGATCCAAAAAGAATGGACTCTCCCTTAGCCACCTTGGTAAAAGATGATCTTCATTTCCTTAGAGAGGATGATCTGAAGGTGAAAACACATTTGGGGATATAACCTTTATGGTCACGTAAGGCACAGTTTTCATTGTAGAGAATGGATTCAGTAATTCTCAACCAATCCTTGGTTTGTCACAAATTAAAGATTAAAAAAAATCCCTTTTGGAACCACTTACTCATCAGGAAATATATATGTACTGTGCTAGGCACCAGAGAGATGGCAATACACAAAACACACAGTCCCTGTCCTTATGGAGCCAACAATCGTGTGTGTGTGTGTGTGTGTGTGTGTGTGTGTGTGTGTGTATCTGTACTGGAAATGGATATTAAACAAACAGTTTTAAAAAAAGGTATCTTTACAAACTGTGATATATACCACAGAGGAAAATTACTGGGTTTTATAAATTACTGGGAATGGGGCTAGTTTATATTAGGAAGTCTAGAAAAGCTCCCTTGAGTAAGAGACATTTAAGGTCTGAGCAGAAGGAGTATGGACTGGACCAAAAGTTGGAGGGGCCGAAGTAACTTGGCACATTTATGGAAATAAAAGAAAGCCATTGTTGCTGAAGCCTGGCAATGGGGCAAGTGGCAAGAACTGGACTAGGATGTGCGGAACTGGTTAGAAACCTGAAATTTGAGAGTACTAGTACCTCCTCCTTCCTCCAGAGTCCTGACTTCTGCCTATGATTAGAAGCAGTGGGTTGAAGTAGAGGTCACCAGTTGGTATGATTTTTTGAGGTCTGGATGCTTGATCAATGTTACAATGGAAAGAGCAGATTCATAACAGACCGATTGATTGTTCAGTTATTGGAAAACAATTCTTAAACACAATGTTGCACTCACTTGCCTGTCAAGATAGCCCCAGGTCAACCCCAAGTTATTTCTTTTCAGAGCAAAAACAGAATCGGTGATGTTTTGATTATTCAGTTAATTTTATCAAGGCAGATAACAAAATTAGATAAATCATCCCTCCAAACAATGTTTGTTTGGCCTGAAATGTAAAACCTAGATATTATCTAAGTTAAAACACTCAACTCAAAAGACTTCCAGAAAAATGCTAAATTACAAATACATTCATTTGCTTTAAAAAGACATAATATTAAATATTACTAATGGTTATAATTTCTGAAAAACCTCACTAATGTAGACTGATTTGGGTGAAGGGCATAATGAAATGATAAAAAGGTCAAACAAGTAGAACATTTTTGAAGAAATACTGTTGATATCAATGAGTTAGCAGAGGTTCTTAGGTCATCTGTTAAAATATATAGGAATTATTTTAAATCATATCATTACTTGTATTTATTTCAATGAGTGCCCTTAAAATGCTTCAGCAAGCTTGAAAATATTGGTCTGCTTGATATTTTAAATCTCTATGCTTCAACTGCCTTTTCAACACTCATTTGCATTATCATTGAAGAAAGAATTTGGACCAAACGAAAATACAGTTATCACAAATTCCTAATTAATGTAGTCCAAATTAATACAAATTTATGGCATTTATAAAAATGGAAATTTATGCAAAGGACAGTTACTCAATGTCTAGATCTTTAGAAAACTAGCTTGAAGAGAATGTCTTTCAGATATTCAAATTTTGTAGTTTTTAATCTACATCTGCAAATTCAATAATTCTATTCTGGCATTTTACAAACATAGTTATTCATCATTTCCCCAATATTTACAGATGTTAAGGAATACCACCTTCTATGACCATCTGTGGAGATGTATAAATTAAGCCTTAAAAAGAGTTTGTTGGTAATTTTAGTTTAAAAGTACATATAGGGCATTTTGTTGGTTTAAACAATTTAAATTGCAAATAACCTAACTTCCCCTTCACTGATCTGTCCTTTCCCATTTCTCTTGAAGGATATAAGAAAAAGCTAGTAGAATTCATAACAGAAACAAATAAATCATCACCTAAAAGGATTCCATAGGTGTTTCTTAAATAACATAGAAAGTTACTTTTTTTCAGAGCAAAACCAGGTAATCACCTCAAGCTCACAGGCCAGAGATCATGAAAGCTACAGCTCAGAGAACACTCACTAGGCATTATCAAAATAAAAAGGAAACTATTTGTTGATTATAAGCCAGCACAAAGTATCTCTCATGTTGAATGAAACAGAGCTGTAATTCCTGCAAACTGAGTGACAGACAGCAGTGTGCACTGAAGCGGGGTGTCCATCTCAAGTACAGGCAACAAGGGGTCGCGCTGTCCATAGACAACTTCAAAACAACAGCAAAACTGACTAAATATCAGCCTGCTTTTTATTATCACCACACGCTGGGAACTTTAAATTTAGTGATAAAATACTCCTTCCTGAAAATAAAATTTGTTCATCTGAGTCCTAAACAAATGAGGTGGCTACAGCTGAATCTTAATAATATATATGTAAACTTAGCACATTTTTGGTACTTACCTTTTAATTAACTACACGGATGTTAATGCAGAGAATTTGCAGTTATCGAATCGAAATTCAGTTCACAGTGACTCTGCTTACACCTATTCATTTTGAAAGGGAGGTTCTAAAGGTTAAGAATTATTTAAATTTGTTTCAGGTGCAGTTTAAAGTGGCAAAACTGCGTGCTGCTCGTGCTCTAGGGTTTCAGTGATGGAGTTGGAATGAACAGCAAAGTGATGTGGAGACAAAGGAATACAGCTTGCAGTGTTCTCATTTTATATGACTGCTTAGAATTTTTATTTGCTTTTAAAATTTAGGACCCAGACAGTGCCATCTATGAGGTGTACTATTCTTGTTTGGTAAATATAAATTTTAACTTACACATGACATACTTTACTGACTTCAGCAAATATCTTTACAATTGAAATTTATGCTTCTTTGAAAGTTATGTGCTTTAAAAATTTAGTAGATACGTAAATTGTATTTGTTGTGTAATTTTGATTTTATTAAAATTCTCTTATTTGTCACTATAATTATTACCCATTACTGTGATAGAATAATATGTAGGTTTAAGTTTTCTCACTTAAAATACATTAATGTCATTAAAAAGGATTAATCCTTTCCTTTTTTCTTTTTTTTTACTGTAATAGAGTAATATATACATGGTATAGTCATATAGCAAAACTTTAATAGAAAGTCTCTGAACTGTTCTTGGCTTTTATTTTTCATGTAGTTTCACCACTTTTTTTCTGAAAATGACTAGTCTAGAGAAGAGATGACCTGTTCTTGGTGTCAGATATGTTAGGTCTAACACTGATGAAGTAATACAATTATTACTTATGAGAGCTAAAATAGACTTCTATCTAACGGAAACACAAATTAATAGGAGTTGAATCATATTCTTAGCGCCCCCAAATCAGAACCCTAACAGAATGATGTATCCTTGGGATTCCTTTTTCATCAGATCTGTTTTCTGAGATGTGACTACATTTGCTCTCCACATGTCCTAGAAGATAGAACTAAAGTGCGAAAAAAAAAGACCAAGGTTTCTCTTCTCTTGGCTTCCTCTTCCTCTGCCCCTTCCACCTGCTTTCCTCCCTTTCTTCCTTCCTTTTTTCTTTCCTTTCTCTCCCTCTCTTCCTTGTTCTTTCTTTCTTCCAGATTTAGTTAAGATGAATAGTACCCACTAGAAATGATTAAGTCCTGGAACACGTTGCCAGAGGAAGCTGTGGAACACTCATTCTGTGAGAATGGAAGATTCCGTCACTTTTACCATCATCTGAAGTGATCATGGTTTTAGGTATGCAGACAGGCAAAATTTTGCATAATTTTAGGGAGTTCATGGATCCCCTGTGGTTTATGCATAGACCACATCCTTAAGAAGCCGTATCTGTTTTAGCTTTAGTATTCTACAATTCTTCAATTCTCTCTTCCTTAAATCCTGACCATCTCTCAAGCCTTTCATGGTTTCACCTCCTCCAGGAATCTCTGTGAAAATACAGAGATAATATATGTGGAGGGTATCTAGTGTAGAGTCTGGCAGCAGACTAGGCATCCATCAAATGTTGGCTTTCTGTTCATGACTATTCCAGCCCACATGTTGACTCCTTTCCTAAATTTATATCACCCTGCAGTTAACACCATACTGTTCACATGTGTTTCTATACTCATTTTGGTTCTTTAGCTAATCAAGTCTATGAAGCTAGGGAACCTGTCTTACATTTCTTGAATCTTCCTGTCTAGGCAGTAACTATTTTGACACTCTCTTGTCTCTGGTTAAGTTCACTGCTTCTTTACTCTCCTTGAAGAAGTCACATTAGCCAGCAGCACTATTTTTCCAAAGAAGTTTCTAGCTTGAAACTTTAGAAGTTGTCTAGGGCACTACTTCCTCGCCTGCTGTCCTCTTCTTCACTCCCCACCAACCCATGTATCATAAAGTTCTTCACGGCCAGTCAGGTTTTCCCCGGAAAGCTGATCTTCATGCTGACCCACTTTATCTAAAGTTCTCTGGCCCCTAAGACAAATGCTGTCATTTTATTCAAAGAGCTGCTTGAGAGATGAAAGTAGCTAAAAGTGACCTCTTTTGCAGGATGTTCTGAACTGTATTAAATCAGCTCGAAAGCAATAGAGGAGATAAGAATACTTTTTATTGCACCCAGCTTTTGTTTTTTGTCTTACATGAGTAATACTTTTTTTCTTACTGTAAAGGTTGAGAAAATTACAACCAATTGCCCTCTCAAGCATATGGAGTAAAACACAAGCTATGGGAAACCAAACACGTCCTAAATAAAGCTTGACTATAAACTTTAAACCAGCAACTAATCGTTTAGGCAACGTACAGGTGTTCTGCCTAGAAAGTCTACCTGATTTCTAATTACATGTTGAATAAATATTTAGTTGAAGATGCCCAATCTACAAAAATGGACTGAAACATGATCTTACTGGTAAGGATTCCACAGCCAATCTTAACTAAAGAAATCCATACCAAGCAAAGAAGAAAAACACAAGCCTTCAACCATCTTTGCCCGACCCCTAAGTGGCAAGGTAACTTTTAGACAATAAAATCACCAACAAAATGAGCTGAAAATCCTTTCAGGAATCTTTTGTTTTGGCCTGCAAGAGTTGCTAACATAGGACTTTTACACAGGAAAAAAGAAGATCCATAGTATTTTTTAAAGGCATTATTAATATTTGATCAGTGAGGCAGTATTTAATGGAAATGTACCAAAGCTTGCAGTATTGATGGTGAATTGAAGATACTTAATGGTTTCCTGTTGAGAATGTATTCTGATATGTGGGAGTAGGTTTTGGTACTTTTCTTATCCATTTGCTGTTCTGCACATTATATTAGGCTTATCATCCTAACTTTGAATATTATTGAACACATATAAATAGCTAAAGTAATGTGTTATGTGAGACATCCATGAGTTTTTAAGAAAAGCTAGAAAAATATTCAAGTATGTATATTGCATAATTTCACCACAAAATATAGTTGAATATGGGATCTGATGAGTCCTATATTTAATAGGTCATAATGCTCACTATTTTAAAACTTCACTTTTATCCTAGTCTTCTCTTTATTTCAGTGATGAATTTAAAATCAGTCCTAAATTATCCAAATACCTGTTTAAAATAAGGAAGTGCTGAGAAAGATTGACATTTTTGGAATACTGCAGCACTATTTTGGAGGTAAGGTTTTTTTTTTTTAATAAGTAAGTACTATATGCCTCAAAAGAGCTGAATAAACTTTATTAAACAGCAGCTACTGAAGAAAACTTTGAGCTCAGTATGTTCCTTCTCCCTATAACCAGGCTATATTTCTGTCAAATGGAAGCAAAAAATGTTCATCATTTTGTCAGCTCTGCCTGCAAAGCACAGAATTACCTTCCCAAACTCCTGAGATTTATGCTTTTAATTACCTCCTATCTGCTTCACTACCCTCCAAACCTAAGAATCAATATAAATAGTCTTATTTATGGGAAAATGTAAAATGTTTGACAAAAGCAGGCTATCATTTTCTAGATTTCCTTTTGATGCTATCGATTCCTTCTATCTTCAATACCTTTTGACTTAACAGATTCACTTGGCTTCTCAAACTTACAAAATTATTCATTTATCTAGTATTTTGTACTGCTTAATAGCAGGTGTAAACTTTACAAGTTAGCTTTCAGTTCCTAACTCAGCAATGAGATTATTATCACCGTGCTATCTCTTTATTTAATCATCAGCTGCAGGAGTCAGTTTAAGTGTGGCTTTCTCCAAACTCCTTCATCATAAACTTACTTTTCAATGGGGACCAACTTCCATGGCTACTTCATTTCTGAATGGGAGGCCACTATAACATGTGAAACCTAGCAGGCTAGGCACCTATAACCTTACAACTCTGCTTCTCACATTTTATCAGCACCAATTCTCTAAACAAAACAAAAACCCCCCAGCAAATTGTATATATATCCTTATACACGGTTGTATATACATAATTTACATATGATTATATAAATATAAATACAGTATAAATTAATAGACTAAGGGAGCTGCTATCTATTTCAAGGGCTTCAAGAGAAAGAGGATAGAAGCCTATGGGTGGTAGGCAGTGACTATCTGTATACATTAAAAGGAAGGACAGTTAATCTGTAGAATTAACATGTACAGATATTTGTGGGAGATATGTGAGAGTGGTGAGGTAGGGAGGGTCAAATATTGGAAGATAAATGTTCAGAGTTTTTCTTGACACATAAGTTAGGGTAACACCCAATTTAATATCTGAAAATTCAAGAAATACAGTGTAAACTTATGTTCTTTTAAAGTATGTTGGTTAGAGTTTCAAATAATATGTTAATGTTTTTTACCTTCTCAGGGATTTTTCGAGCAAAGTGTTTCTGAATTTAAAGCAATGAATCCAGTTATTGACCTAAAAAAAAAAGCTTAATAAAGACACTACAAATGTCCAAGAAAGATAGGAAAAAGTGTGTATTTGTTATACTTTTATGCCAGAGGAATAGGAAGAAGGAGAAGAGGACAAGGAGAAGAGAAATCACCTGCAGGACACAGGAAGGAAGAATATGACCGTTTTGTTGAAGGGAACATATTTTCACAGGGAGAAAGAAACACTGTTATCTTGTGGACAGATTCTCTAGAATTAAAAGCACGTGCTAGGCAGGCAATAGCAAAATGTGGAATCCTCTAGAAGAATGTCATATGGTAACAGATAAAAAGCTTGATCCTTCAGAAAATGCCAAGCAGCTAAGTGCCTCTCCTCCTTGGCTGTGAGGGACATCTTCAGACATGGTGCTGGGCAGGATCCTGCTTCCTGGCGGCCCTGGCTTCCCAGGGAAGGATGCACAGCTGCTGTGGGGACCTACTGCCTCAAGGCAGCTGGTGCAGAGGTGGAGCCGGGCCTGGTGGCCAACGGAGGCAGAGTGTCAGCCAAGAGCACATGGAATGGGCGTTTGTGAGGGACCCAAAGTTGTGGCTTTCTCCCTGACCTCGCAAGTGCTGAGTTCTCTGCTGGATGACAGAGAATGCCAGGGCCTCGAGCAGAAACAGCACTGAAGCCTCCTAAGTGGCACATGGTGGACTGGGGGTTTGTTTATGCAAGATGGAAGATTTGTACTGTGTTATATGAACTGCTAAGGAAACCAGGAAGTGGGCATAAGACTAAAACCAGAAAAGATGGAGGCAGAGAAACCTAGGAGGGCATACTTAAATAATCTTATCCAAATGAAAACTGCTAAGAAGAAAAAGATGCGAAATGCAGAGGCAAGTGGTGTTGCTGATGTCTCAATTACACACTGATTGCCGTCATACGGGGTTGAGGGTGATGGTTGAATGACTGCACTGTCTGAAATTTCAGAGTGATTTAGAGTCGGGTCACCACAGAAATGTTCACACCAATCGTTGGTCACCTGGCCATTTTAATTTCTAAGCAAACCCTTAATTTCCTACTCATTTGTACTTAACCAGGCTAATGTGAATCAATAAAATGGCATGAGGTTACCTCCTTATGCCTGAGACATGAGGAAACAATATGGGAAAAAAGAACAGTGGGCTAAAATGAGCGATAGAGGTATTAGATAACTGAAAATCAAAAGCCGAAACAAAGACAAGGAATAACAAGATTAAAAGCGTGGAGGAACCACGAAATAAGATAAAAGAAAGAAAATGTAAACTATCAGTGATCAAAGTTTATAATGCTATTCAAAAGGAATATAAATTGGAAAAAATCAAATGGGTTAGCTTCACAGGAGTACTAAAGCCTGTGGGGTCAGCAATTAGGGACACTGCATCTCATTCTTAATAAATTGTACTAATGCTGAGTATCAAAATTTCAGGGTCAATTCCTGAATTAGAGTATATAAAACTTGACTGAAAAACATCATTATGCTTTATCTGGATTTTCCTATGAAGCAAAAGGGACCCAGTTATATAATAAGGATATTTAGGATTAACTGTGTTCTCGGATAATAATAATAATAAAAGAAGATCATCTCTATTTTTAAACATTTAAGAGAATCAAGTTGCCCTGATTTTGTATAAGAATCTGTTTAAGGATCAATTTCCTTTATCTTTCTACTATCCTCCAGAAATTGAAATTGATATGTAAATTAGAAATTACTGAGGATCTGTCAACTTTCAGCCTAGCCAAAAAGGGAAACCATTAGCCATAAAAGTATTTTAAAGCCTACGGTTGCTCTAGTTTCCAGTCTTTTCATATGAAAACCAAAGGTGAAAATCTTTTTATTTAAGTCATCTGCAGAGCAGTATAGACCTGTTTCTCTGGCAAGGCTGAACTCTAGAAACATACTTCCCAGCTAAAGGGTAAAGATTCACATGTAGGTTTATCAGTTGCTGACCACACTACAGCTGCAGCGCATTCATTCATTCATTGGAGGAGAAAGGCGCGCTCAGGCTGAAAACATTCAGTGCTCGGCTTAAACCATGTCAGTAAAAAACAGGTCCAAGAAGAAACCAGGTATTCAAGTGCTGTACACATTTAGGCAAATGTAGGGGACTCGGTTGGAAAGACATATTATTCCTGGACTGCAATGCCTGCCCCCTGGCAAAGTTAATGGTGTTAATTTGTAAAGGTTCATTCAGGAAATGTTTGTGATTCATGTTTGCTTATTTGCATAACACTGTATTGTGTAAATAAAGCTGTCGTCTTTTGCTTTCCGACAGTGGAGTTCTACTGAGGTGATAAAAGCTGGACAAAGGGGGCTAGGGGACTCTTCAACTAGGTCACATTGAATTTTAATGCATGAAGCTTGCCCTGGTACATTTTATACGGGTAATGGAGAACTGCAGAATACAGTCTGTTTAGTGTGAAAATCTGCCTTCCAGATTTTTCAATAAACATATTTTCTACACCGAAGAGTGAAGCCAATTCAGTCTCAGGCTGATTTAGAAATGCTATGAAAGAAAATAAGGATGAGCATCTTCTTAATTCTTACATTAAAATGTAAATAGGGTAATTATAAAATAATAAGCTCTCCCCCAAATAAAAAATGCTCAGTTTCAGAGCTCAGTTATGCAGATTATAGCACCATTACTAAACACTGAGAACATGTACACGTTACACTTGTGAATTTGCCATCCACACTTTGTGGCTTTACTGTGCAGAGTCTAAGTATGACTCAGAAAATTAATTTCTTTCTGCATTACCAACACAGCTTTTGAGTGGTGACAGGGAAGCTGTGGTCACATGCATGTGTCCACATACCTATTAGTAAATACAAAGAAAATTACTGACAAAGAATGAACCTACTCCCAGAGCATTTCTGGGGTGCAGAAAGAAGACTGGCACACCTCTCCATACCCAATCCTCGATACAAATAAAAAACAAAACTCATCGTTATTCTTTCTGGGTCTTAGGTTTCATCCGTAAGATGGAGATGTTAATACCCTGTCTTAAGAAATGCCATGGAAATGACAGAGCTGCAATGGCCCTCCCAAAGATCATATAGTCCTCTTATATTATAGAAGAGGACACTGAGGTCCATGGTGATAAAGTGATTTATCAACTTCAGACTTAGGGCTTAAATCATGTTCAAGGACTCTTAATCCAGTGTTCTCTATTGTGTAGCATCTCTATGTATGGCATAATGAAAATACAGGGCAGAGGCCCTGGAACGTGTTCTGAGAGGATCTGAAAAGACTAATCCTTAGACGGCTTCATTCATACTGTTTGCGAGTACAAGTTGCTGCTCATCTCGGGAGCCTAGTAGTACAGTGCCTGGCATAAAATAGGAGCACAATAAATGCTAAGGAAATGAGTCAAGTCATTATGTGAGGCAACCTAATAGGAAGAGTTGTGGATTTTAGAAGCAAGGGAACAGAATTTATGTCCTAGCTCTATCATTTATTGACAGGAAACCCTGCAGTGTCCATCACTGAGGACTGGCTGGATGGACTGTGGGGCGCTCACACACACACTATGTCGGTTTCCCATTGCAGTTGCAGCAAATTCCCACACATTTATCATCTGACAGTTCTGCAGGCCAGAAGTCTGACATGGGTTCCATGGGGCTGAAGCCAAGGTGTGGACAGGACCGTGTTCTCTTTCGGAGGTTGGAGGGGAAAACCAAGGAAATTGGCCATATTCTCAGGCTCATGGCTCTTTCTCTCACTTTCAAAGCCAACAATATTCAGGTGAGTTGTTCTCACATCACATCCCTCTAACCTTCTTTTTTGCCGCCCTTTTCTACTTGTAAGGACCCTTAGGCCTGCAGGATAATTCAGGGTAATCTATTTTAAACTCATCTGATTAGCACCCTTAATTCCATTTACTACCTTAATTCCCCTTTGCCATATAAGGTAACATAGTAAAAGTTTCCAGAGATTAGGATGTGGACAACTTTGCCTACCACATCTGTAAAGAAACAGTGAGGTAAGAAAACAGGGTAGGGGGATGGGCAAAATAGGTGAAGGGGACAAAGAGGTGCAAACTTCTAATTATAAAATAAATTAGTTACTGGGATGAAAGTACAGCACAGGGAATATAGCCAATAATATTGTAATAACTTTGTATGGTGACAGATGGTAACTGCACTTATCATGGTGAGCATCTCGTTAAGTATATAAATGTTGAATCACTATGTTATACACCTGAAACCAATATAATATTGTGTGTCAACTACAATTAAAAAAAATAACCAAAAAGCAAACAAGCAAACAAAACCAAAAAACTAAACAACACAAAAGCCAGTGAGGTAGCGCTCTATGTTCTGATAGGGAAAATTCTCCATGATACAGTGTTATGTAAAAAATGCAAGGTAAAGAAAAGTTAAATAGCATGTATTTATGTAGATAAGGGAGGAAATAAGAATATATATATTCATACTTGGCTATATGTGCATAAACAAACCTGGAAAGATATGCGAGAAATATTAAAGTGGTTACAGATAGACACTGGAAGGTGAGAGGATATGTAATGCATTGGAACAAGGTTTTTCAATGTATTTTTTTTAACTATTTTGCTTTTGAACCATGTAAATATATGTTGTTATTATTATTTTTTTAACTCAAGGGATTCATAGTTGCCTCAAAGCCCTTATTATTGATTTGATTGTCAAAACCTTTTGTGTGGAGAAGCCCATCTATCACCAACCTTGTTACTTTTTCTGAACTCTTCTAAGTGGCAGATCCTCAGTGGCTTTGTATCAAGCAGGTCTCTAATGTAACATTCATAGATGTCATGAAAGTTTTCATCTTTTGCAAGATTTTTGCAATTTCACTTTGCAATCTATTTGCATTGTATTATGTTTTCAACATCTGGCATGTTGCAGTGGGAATACTAGAACTAACTATGGAACATGTCTTCAGATAGTCATTCATTTTGTTAAGTGGTCAGTTAAGTAGTGAGCATTTTGATTTTATATTCAGAGTTGCAAAAACTTGAATTTCCCTAGGTGACTGTAGCAGTTTGGAAAATAGCCATATAAAACTCTTAAATATACGTGGATTTCAGAATTTATTATTCTGTCTTTTCTTGCAGAAGTCCTTTAATTATTATATCTTAAATCTACAAGTAATATTGTAGTTTGAAATATTTAGTAGTTAAATGTCTTTATCATCACTAGTGTCCTATTTACAAAATATTTCCTGGCTCCTATCACATTTGATTTTTTTCTAGTCAGGTTTACTGAGGCATACTTTACATATAGCAAAATTCCTTTTTAGGTATTGAGTTCTGTGAGTTTTGGAAAACAGAAACAGTTGTGTAACCAATACAACCATGAAGATACAGAATATTTTTATCACCTGAAAAAGTTCCCTCATGCCCTTTTTAGTCAGTTCCCTAACCCCATCCTCAGTCCTGTTAACTACTGATCTTATTTCTGTCCCCACAGTTTTGTCTTCTGCAGAAACTTACAGAAGTGCTATCATACAGTATGGAGTCTCTGTGTCCAGCTTCTTTCATTTGACAATCTTTGAGATTCACACATATTGTAGGCCCTATCAGTACATCATTTCTATTATTACTGTGTAGTTTTCCACTGTATGGCCATACCACAGTTTGTTTATCCATTCACCAGTTGACAGACATTTGGGTCAATTCCAGTTTGGGGCAATTATGAATAAAGCTACTATCAATGACACACATGTATGAACATATGTTTTCATTTCTCTTGGACAAATACCTAGAAGTGGGATTGCTTGGCTGTATGAGCAAGGCATCAATAACTTTATAAAATGTCTTATAAATAACTACCAAACTGTTTGCTACTGCACCTGCACCATTTTGTATTTCCACCAACAATGAATGAGATTCCAGTTGCTCCTCATCCTTGCCACTTGACATTACACTTTGTTTAATTTTCTTCATTTTAATAGGTGGTGTGGTACCTGACTGTGGTTTGCATTTCCTCAAATGGCTGATGATGTTGACCATTGTTTTACATGTTTATCATTCATATTTCTTCTTTGGCAAAGTGTTTGCTCAAATCTTTTGCCCATTTATTATTTATTATTGAGTTGCAAGTTATTTAAATATTTTGTATACAAGTAGTTTTACAAACATTTCTCCTAGTCTGTAGCTTGTTTTTCCATTTCTTAATAGTGTCATATTATTTGAAGAGTAGATGTTATTGATTTTGATGAAGTCCAATATAGTAATATTTTTATAGCTCATACTTTTTGTTTCCTAAGAAATCTTTGCCTAACTCAAAGTTACATAGATTTTTTCCTATGTTTTCTTCTAGAAGTTTTATAGTTTTAAGTTTATAGTATATATATATATATGATCCATTTCCATTAATTTTTGTGTTTTGTGTGAGGCAGCAGTCAAGATTCTTTTTAATTTGCATGTGGATATTCAATTGCACTATTTGTTACTAAGATTAGCCTTTCTCCGTTGAATAGCCTCTGCAACTCTGTGGAAGATCAACTGGCCAAATAGGTGTGGGTCTATTTCTAGACTCTATTCTATTCCATGATCAATGTGTCTACTATCGTCTCACCAATATCATGGTCCTGATTACTGTGGCTTTATAGTAAGCATTGAAATCAAGAAGTGTAAATCTTCAAAATCTGCTCTTTCTTAAAAATATTTTGGGTATTCTAGGGCTTTTCTTTTTGATGTACATTTAAGAAATAGCTCAGCATTTTCTACACAAAAACCTCCGGGATGTCAATCAAGATCGTGCTGTGTCTATAGATCAATCTGGGGAGAACTGATGTATTAGTGACAGTGAGACTTTTAATGAATTGATACTGTATATTTCTCAATTTATTAAGGAACATTTTAAGTCTTGAATAAGGAGTTGAGAAAGATTTTATCAGGTGCCAAAAAAATTCATTGGGCTTTTGATTGAAATTACGTGAAATACACTTTTATAAGTCACAAGAAACATATAATGTCTTTTCCAAGCACTATAATTTTTATTATGTTTCTTATGTAGGATTATGAAAACATCATTTAATGGTATGTGCAAACAAGATTATTTATTATTTTAGTATTGCCAAAAAACATGAAGCTTTAACATGTTCTCTGCAAAATGGCTTCTGGGGTGGAGTATCTCAGGAAATACCACGTATGATATACAGCCTCCAGATTCAGATTTGCACTGGTCATTGGCCTTATTTGGTAAGTGAGTATAACAAACATTCTAATATTATTTATTTTGATTTAATGTTATTTCTATGGTTTAAAATCTACATTCATAAAAGATTGATTTGTACCCTTTTCTTGTTATATTCTTTAGCAAGATAGTTATACTGGCCAGATAAATTAACTTAAAAAGCTTACACTGTATTTCCACATTCTAGGAAGATGTAAACAGTATAATAAATTATTCTTTCAGGTATTTAATATGTGTTGGCACAGACACATGAAACATACTTGTCATCAAGAGTAATAACAATGGTTTTCTTCATATTCGTTGAATTTTAATTGCTTCATATTTTCACTGCATTGGAAACTTTAAAAAATTATTTTCTGCTATTCAAGTATTTTTGAAAAGTAAATACAACTGATGGGGTTAGGTGTGAAATGGTATAGGTGAGACTGATTATGTGGGGAAATCCTTAATTTTAGATACTAGCCACTCTGTTGTTCAAGTTTCTACTGTTGAATCCAAATCCCTTGAAAATCTGGCACACTGAAATACAAGGCCCACCAACTGGAGTGGCTGTTAGAAGGTATGTTAATATGAAGACATGTACATACTCAGAACAATCAGACTTTCAGCCTGACAGACTACAGAGAGCAATGAAGAGGTGATACTCACATCTGAGTTAAAGCGAAGCTGACAGACATTACAAGAAATAACTTGTTTCTTCTTTGGGGGAATGGACACTCCAAACGTGTGGTTAATGACAGCTTTTTGCACAGGATCCATCTGAAGAGCAAATGATAAAATAGTCAATTTATAACTTCAAAGGATAGACAACAGTGTGAGCAAGTAAAAGTAGTTTTATTATTTCTTAAGATTTTAAGCACCCAAACAAGAGTAACAGAAATCTTAATCAACAGTAATGTACCTGTTTCTGGGTATTAATAACAAAAACAAAACAAAACTGGTTTAAAATCATAACAAACACATAAAAATTACAGGAGACTCACAACATCCTGAAAACCTTCTATCTATAAACAGGGACCTTGAAAACCTTAAAAGAATCATAAAACAAAAACACTTCACATCCAAAGGTTGGGATTAAAGTTTACTTATGAATGTTTTCCCTAGATGAGGTAATAATACTTAAAATAATTGTATATGACCTCAATGACAGTTATTACATGTATGTTTAAGTTTCTTAATTTTTGATTTATGGCAGAGTCACACATGACAGACTCATATCAGAGCACAGAAAATGTTGATCTTTATTTTACAGTAATTCATCACTTTTCATGTACTATAGATTGAAATTCATTCTACTGGAAATGCATGTCACAATTATGTACTCCAATGCCCATAACAGATTGGTTAATACACAACATTTGTTTAAATATTGATCAAGTCAAGTTTTGACTTATAACCTTTGACTTTCCTTTCTTTGGTTTGTATGTACCACACATATTCAGAGGAATATATAGTGATGAAAGTACTCTACTGCAGAAAAAGTATGGCACAAAGCCGTGAAATACTTAGAAAAGGAACACTATTTACAGAGTCTATAAAAAGAGAGACACAGCAGTTAGCTCTCTTCTGTATTCCAGATAATAATCTCCAGCATTAACGTCAGACAACTGGCAGTTCAAAAAACAATGTGGACAACGAACAAAGCATTGCTTGTAAACAGATGTAACGTGAACAAGGGCAGATCCACTAACATTATCATCCAGGAAATCTCCTGAGGTCAGAGCTTCAGATCTGAGGAGCAACGATATTTGGCAGAGAGCAGTAATGAATACTATCTCTGATCGGGAATATAAATCCACAAAGTACAAAATCAGCAATTAGAAGAATTTAAATACATGAGAAAGGAGGATGGATTACAGATTATTGAATAGGAAAGTAGCCTGTTTTTTGCTCAAGTTTAAGAGAGACGTATTCCTACTAGAAAGAACAATTACTGTGTTGAAGACACTTAAAAAATTTGAAGCAGGGAGTTTTCTGGAGTGATAGAACTATTCTATATCCTGATTGTAGTGGTGGTCACACAGATTTATGCATGTGTTAAAATTTATAGAACTAAACAGACTCCCCCAAAGTCAGTTTTATGTATGATTGTTTAAAAAGTAAAAAAGATAAAAATCATTGAGTATTAAATTTAACTACTAAACATAAAATAGGATTACTGGAAAATCTGGAAATTTGTTTTGTTTAAGGTCATAAATGACTGTAGCAAATTTTATTTAATGAGAAGTAAAAAAAAAAAAACCTCCATGAGCAAAGAAAATCTCAAAAGATCAGAAAATAAAACCTTAGTCCACTTTCTCAGTTTACTCACAAATGCATACATTTAGATCTCATTTATCCATTTGTAAAACACAAAACTATACTTTCTGATCAATACTAGAGATGCCAAATCAGTTTGGACAGGCTTAAAAATAAAATAGCCTAACTAAATTGGCAGGATGAAAAAACTACACTGTTTTGCAAACTTAAAAAATAAGAGCATTTTCTTGAGATACAGTCTGTGCTTAGGCTTTGAAATATTTTACATCTGGTGATGTGTGAACTACATGGTGTTAAACTATATGAGTATTTTCCAAACACCACTTTTATGCATGCCACTTTCATTATTTTTGACATAGCCACATACAACTGTGTATTATTATTTACTTATTTTTTCTTTAAATTAAATTAAAATCAACTACTAAAACATAGCAGTAATATTCATGAAATCAGTTTTAATATACATTCTTTCCTATTACTCATTTAAAATATATTGGAAATTAACATTAAAAATTAAAATTTCCATAATCTAAAATGCACATATCCTAGTTGTTCTCATACCACAATACAGAAACAAAGGATACATCTACAAAAATCTAGTTCCAAGTTTTTAGTAAACCAAGATATTTGCTGATAGTGCCAATACAACCCTTGAATATAAACATTCTCTTTAAACTTTAGAAATTGTTATCTGCCTACGTAATTTTGTTTTAATTTTTTTATTTTTCTATTATTAATATACAATTACATGAGCAACATTATGGTTACTAGACTCCCATTATCAAGTCCCCACCACATACCGCATTGCAGTCACTGTCCATCAGCGTAGTAGGATGTTATATAAGCACTACTTGTCTTCTCTGTGTTATACTGCGTTCCCCGTGCCCCACCCCCAACATTATGTGTGCTAATCGTAATGCCTTTTTTTCCCCCTTATCCCTCCCTTCCACCCCTCTTCCCCAGTCCCTTTCCCTTTGGTAACTGTTAGTCCATTCTTGGGTTCTGTGAGTCTGCTGCTGTTTTGTTCCTTCAGTTTTTTCTTTGTTTTTATACTCCACAGATGAGTGAAATCATTTGATACTTGTCTTTTTCCACCTGGCTTATTTCAGTGAGCATAGTACCCTCTAGCTCCATCCATGTTGTTGCAAATGGAAGGATTTGTTTTCTTCTTATGGCTGAATAATATTCCATTGTGTATATATACCACCTATTCTTTATCCATTCAACTACTGATGGATTGCTGCCATTTCTTGGCTAGTATAAATAGTGCTGCAATAAACATAGGGGTACATATGCCTTTTTCAAACTGGGCTGCTGCATTTTTAGGGTAAATTCCTAGGAGTGGAATTCCTGGGTCAAATGGTATTTCTATTTTGAGTTTTTTGGGGAACCTCCATACTGCTTTCCACAATGGTTGTACTAATTTACATTCCCACCAACGGCGTAGGAGGGTTCCCCTTTCTCCACATCCTCGCCAACATTTGTTGTTGTTTGTCTTTTGGATGGCGGCCATCCTAACTGGTGTGAGGTGATATCTCATTGTGGTTTTAATTTGCATTTCTCTGATGACTAGTGATGTGGAGCATCTTTCCATGTGCCTGTTGGCCATCTGAATTTCTTCTTTGGAGAAGTGTCTGTTTAGCTCCTCTGCCCATTTTTTAATTGGCTTATTTGCTTTTTGTTTGTTGAGGTGCATGAGTTCTTTATATAATTTGGAAGTCAATCCCTTATTGGATATGTCATTTATGAATATATCCTCCCATACTGTTGCCTATGTAATTTTTTCAAATAACTCCTAACAGCTTTATTCTACTCAAATCTCACACTTGTACCACATCAGCCTGAAAATGTCCCCTTCGTTCCCAAGGCCTGAGAGCCATTGGTCCTGAAAGGTGAACTGTGACTGAGATTTCCAAATACAAAGGCAGGCGAGTTCCCAGCCATCTGCCCTCTGAAAAGAAAACTAAGGAGGTTCCTTCAAGAAACTCACCAGAATTGGCTTTTTTACTTTATATACATAATCCTACTCATCTTCAAAAAATCAATAAAATAAACACTGCCCCCTTACACCATTTCATGCCCATCATTAACTCTTGCTGCCCTTCCATCCTTTGAACACATACCAACTAATCATATTAAAAATTTTACTCCCCATGTTTCTCACTTGGAACAGATTTTCTCCATTTTCCATTTCATTTTCTCTTTTCATATAGGCATTTCAGAAAAGGTCCACTTTTCTTTCCTATCTAAATTTCTTTTATCTTCCTTTGCAGTTTGTCATAGAATTCTATAACTGTATTTCTTATTCAAATGTTATTTTAGGAACATAATTGGGTCAAAAGAAGACTTTAAATGGTATAAAAAAGAAATGTACTTGCAAATTCAGCTGATATCATGAAACAGACACTGTCTAGCTAATGTTCTGAGTATTTGCCATCTGACACAATGACTGCAAATACCTGAGTCACTTCAGTGGAATCCATGCTTGGACAGAAAATGTTTGCAGATCTCTCTTTTTTAAAAGTACAAAGTGATAAAATTCTGATTACTTTTCTTAGCATCCCCACAATACTTAAAAGTTAGAAGAAAATAGTAACTATTATGTTAATATATACTGACTTACATTTTTTTCCTCCATTAATGCAATGTCAGTTCTCTGTAATCATAATGAGATATGCGTAACTAAATCAATGGTAATTCTTTTGTTCAATCATCAATTTTCATGATGAATAAAACATTCAAGATGAATAAAAACATTATCATAAATCCTAAAATGTGGTAAGTGCAACTGATTCATTTTAGTATATTCAAAAGTATATATCCATGTCATAGTAATTTCATATGTAGACTACTTGGGCAAATTATTGGAGGTTTTGCAATTATACAACAAATTTACCTTTTTTATTATTTTATTTTATTCTATGTTTTTATTAAGGTATTATTGATATACACTCTTATGAAGGTTTCACATGAAAAAACAATGTGGTTACTGCATTCATCCATGTATCGTGTCCCCCCCATACTCCATTGCAGTCACTGTCTATCAGTGTAGTAAGATGCCAGAGAGTCATTATTTGCCTTCTCTGTGCTACACTGTCTTCCCCATGATCCCCCCACACCAGGTGTGCAGATCATAATACCCCTCAATCCCCTTCCCACTCCCTCCCCAGCCACCCTTCCACACCCCTCCCCTTTGGTAACCACTAGTCCCTTCTTGGAGTCTGTGAGTCTGCTGCTGTTTTGTTCCTTCAGTTTTGCTTTCTTGTTATACTCCACAAATGAGGGAAATCATTTGGTACTTGTCTTTCTCAGCCTGGCTTATTTCACTGAGCATAATATCCTCCAGCTCCATCCATGTTGTTGCAAATGGTAGGATTTGTTTTCTTCTTACGGATGAATAATATTCCATTGTGTATATGTACCACCTCTTCTTTATCCATTCATCTACTGATGGACACTTAGGTTGCTTCCATATCTCAGCTATTGTAAATAGTGCTGCAATAAACATAGAGGTGCATATGTTGTTTTGAATCTAAGAAGTTATATTCTTTGGATAAATTCCTAGGAGTGGAATTCCTGGGTCAAATGGTATTTCTATTTTTAGTTTTTTGAGGAACCTCCATATTGCTTTCCACAGTGGGTGAACTAGCTTACATTCCCACCAGCAGCATAGGAGGGTTCCTTTTCTCCACATCCTTGCTAGCGTCTATTCTTAGCCTTTTCTATGTTGGACATCCTAACTGGTGTGAGATGATATCTTATTGTGGTTTTTATTTGCATTTCTCTGATAATTAGTGATGTGCATCTTTTCATGTGTCTGTTGGCCATCTGAATTTCTTTTTTGAAGAATTGTCTGTTCATATCCTCTGCCCATTTTTTAATCAGGTTATTTGGTTTTTGGGTGTTGAAGCATGTGAGTTCTTTATATATTTTGGATGTTGACCCCTTGTTGGATATGTTGTTTACAAATATATTCTCCCATACTGTAGGATGCTTTTTTGTTCTGTTGATGGTGTCCTTTGCCATACAGAAACTTTTTAGTTTGATGTAGTCCCATGAGTTCATTTTTGCTTTTGTTTCCCTTGCTTGAGGAGATGCATTCAGAAAAAAGTGGCTCATGTTTATATTCAAGAGATTTTTGCCATGTTATCTTCTAAGAGTTTTATGGTTTCATGACTTACATTCAGGTCTTTGATCCATTTTGAGTTTACTTTTGTGTATGGGGAATAGACAATAATCCAGTTTTATTCTCTTGCATGTAGCTGTCCAGTTTTGCCAACATCAGTTGTTGAAGAGGCTGTCATTTCCCATTGTATGTCCATGGCTCCTTTATCCTATATTAATTTACCATATATACTTGGGTTTATATCAGGGCTCTTTAGTCTGTTCCATTGGTCTATGGGTCTGTTCTTGGCCAGTACCAAATTGTCTTGATAACAAATTTACTTTTAAAGATTCAACTGGCATTTCTCATAGACATTTGTTAAAAATGAACAAGTGTTTTCAAACATCTTTATTAATATGTTTATTTCACTTTTAAATCAACAAATGCCTTGTTAAATGCTCATATTAAATTAACTCATGGTCATTCACATTGCACAAGAAAGCTGTCTGTGGATTGAGAAAATTGTGATTCATTGGTAAATAATGCTAAAGAAACCTTTTTTTTAAGGGAAAAAACAGCCACATAGCTCTAGCTACCAATATTCCTTACCTGGCAGAATTTATTGGTCCCAAATAAGCCTCTTCTTTTCTAAAAAAGTAAAAGTTAGAAGTAGTCATCTGGAATTTCAAGGCCAGCAAGCAAATTTACATGAAATTAAAAAAAAACCCATCTTCCTTGCTCAGCTCTGATTAAAGAACTTGAAATGTGTACTAACTAAAAAGCAGCAAGAGTTAATACTTGCCACTTTTTTCAATGAAAATCATGTAGAAAAGAAAAAGACAGCCTATTAATGCAGTTAACTAGTAGGTAATGAAAATGAAAGATAGGGTTATGGCTATTACCAGGAATTGAGAAGATAATTAGAGGCTATATATGGACAAATTAAGTATTACATTATAGTACTTATAAAATGAACTAATCAAGCTGTCCTTATCACACCATCTGTTATATTTTCAATATCAAAATAAGAATAAACAGGTATCTTTGGTGTATTCACCAATATAATGGGACCACAAATCTATATGATTTTTGAAAAGTATTAGTTTCACTGAGGATACCAAAAAGTAATTTACATTTTGCACAGTGTAAGCAATCATATTAAACATGCAGTTGCAAATAAAACCTAGCCACAGGGAAAAGAAACACAGCAGGACTTCACTGAAGGCAGGATGAATGCTATGGGAGCAGAGAGAGTCTACAGTAGGGGCTGCATATTAGATCATTTGCTAGATGGAAATTTAGGCAAAGAAAATAGAATGACAAACTTTTCAAATACAGTGCAATAATTCTCAAGAGGCCTGAAATTTGAATTGTGTGCTTCTAAGTATCTTAAAGTGAGTTCAGTACTATCCAATGGGGCTGGATAAATTGGGAGTAAACTGAGCATCCCCTAATTAAAAATCAAAAAGACTGCTCAAGAATTAATACATGATTTTCTTATATGTGGTTGAATGGCTATGTATCTGGACTCTTTTTATAGATGGAGAAATTCATCTTAAACTTAGGCATTTTGTTCTAAAAAGCGCATGGTAGGCATTTATTCTGTAATATATGTAATAATGGTAGCTTTTCTACTAAAACAGAAGTAGAAACAAGATTTATGACTTTCATAGTTTAAAAATCAATCACCCAACAAACATTTCTGGAGGTCTAATATGTTTCAGATGGTGTCCCAGAATAGATGGGGGAGGATGAGTCAAATACAAGACAGGACATAATTGTAAAAGTGAAAAAGAGTTTAAATTCTACTTAACCATGGCTGGGAGAACAAGTGATCATTAAGCAAAATAAGGAGGCATGAGAAGGCACATAATGTCTGTCTCTACTGCCCAGCACTACCGCGGGCTTTCCCCCCACCTTTTCTGATTTCCTCATACTTTAAGTATCCAGGATCCTCCCTTTAACAGTGACATCAATGTGTTATCCTCCCAGGGGTATTTGCCTTAAATTCCTTTTTCAGCTGTGTAATGACAATAATAATCAGAGCAGCTTAGATTTACAGCAGAGCTCTTACCACGTGCCAGGAGCTGTACCAAGGGATTATGTTGCCCAGTGTCTACCATCACATGAGGCAGCCACAGTTATTATCCTGCTTTACAGATGAGGAATCCGAGGCTTTGAGAGGTTTAATAACTTGTCACCCTTGAGTTCATATGTCTGAAGCCTGGATTCAAACTCAGGCAGGAGTCTCTCCCCACCCTGGTCCCTGCTATGGGACCACTGAGCAGGGATGATGGGTTGTGGTGTGGCACTGACGTCAGGTATGAGATTTGGGAAGGAAGGAGGAACATTCCTAGAACTCTGCAGCCTGGAGGGCGGCCGCCAATCAAACTACACATAAGGCCCCACGTGATGCGCAAGTGCTTCCTAGAGGACAGAGTCTGGGTTTTTCTCTTTCTGATCCCTTTATGCCCTTCTTCGAATAAGCCTGTTTCTTCTGGTGCAATGTCAGGAAAGCCATACATAAAAACTGGGGCTCTCCTGTCCCCTTTCCCCATTGTAACTGTTGGGCTTTCACAGGAAAAAAAAGGTCCGGGAATAGAGATTACACATGGCAGGGGACAGTCGTCATTTGCACCTGTCCTTGATGTAACACAAAGAGGACCTCAGCCACTAAACCCTTGCGATTTAGGGCTTTCTGGAAGTCTGGCAAAGCATCAAGTTTTTAAACTGTGATATCAAATTAAAGTAGTATAAAAAGAATGACTATTTTTCATCCTGTACTTTTCCAATATCAGATTTATGGAAAAGAATGTGACAGTAGGATCTCATTAAAACTTCACATATTCATGAGTGACACATTTAAAAGTGATAGCTATGCCACTGAAGAGCAATATTTCTCTGAGCTTACTTCAAAAAAGGTTTTGCCTTTTCTATTTAAATACTCTGACCACATGCCTTTATATTACTGTTTTATTTTTTTTTCAAATCCTTGAAAACTTAAATAGGAAGAAAACAGACCCAACTATCACAAAGATAAATTTCTTTTCTCAAAGATCAAGAAATTCAAACAATTGCATATTGTTGGCAATGTTAGCTCAACCTCACAACTTTGTCCTGTTTTGGATTTCAAATCAGAAGGCTCAGTAAAAATAAACCTCATGGAACACCACTCTGGGATTGCACACTACCCCAAGACCTCCCTTTCTGCATCTGGAATGTGTAAAGGCTGAGATCCGCCATACTGCCCCTGCTTCTCCCACCCAGAGCACCCTGATGGGGGTCTGTCGGGACGCCATCACTGTGGCCGAAAGGAAGACAAATGGCATGTCACTCTCTCCACAGACTGTTGACTTCATCAGGAATTAAATATCCGGAAAGGTGTTTCCCCCACCAACCCCTAGCTCTTTGCTAAAACCACACATTGGCTTTGTCTTGCAGACAAAATCAACTGTGGTCCTTTTCGAATTGGGTTCCGTTACTCCACCACAAACTTAAACAATCATTCAGAACTAGTCTAAAGGCTAAAGTAACACAACACACACTTAAGAACAAAATAGGCCACATTAGATCTAAGTTGCAGACCCAATGAAGCTATGGTGGTGGAGATCATGATTACAGCTATTTTACCAAAATGTTGTAGGCTCTTAAATATTTTGAGGCTGGTTGACAATCATCAGTATGTGATTGCTGCGGAAATGAAGTGGAATCCCAGGATCCCCTTTCTAGAGCCTCCCTAACAGTGGTTACTATTCCCTAAGGAGAATGTAAGCGGAGTCGGCTCAGAGATTTGAAGCAGCCAGTCAGAGTGGAGCACAGGTTAGAATTTCATTTCTGTCTCTCTCTGTTTAGAAATCTTGGTATCTTTCACTCAAATTTCATATTCAAAAAGGATGACTACAAAAAGGAAGAACTCTGTGATCCATTTTGAAAATCTATTTGGGAAGAAAAACCAAACTGCATTTTCCAGGAGCTTTTTGGAGACATTCCATCTTGGTTTTATTTCTGGAAGAATTAAAAAAAAAAAACCATGTACAGAATTGCTAAGAGGTTTGTGTTTCTACCATAAAATAATGTCCTCTTTCTAGATCACTCTGATAGTAAAAGATGCAACTTTTTTAGAGGCTGAGTGTTTCAGATCAATTTTCACAGTTCAGCTTTGGGAATTTTTTGCCCCTTTCCAGCATACCACACTTTTTTACAAGTATGTAATTTTCAATTTGTGAAATACTCTTTTTTCTCGAAAATTCATTTAACAAAAATTTATTAAGTGGCTATCAGGCACTACTTTAGGAGTTGGACATATAGTGGAGAATAAGCTTTCAAAAATATAACATTTAGTTGAGTAAACCTATATATCTAAAGTAATAAACAAGGTCTTTTCAGAGTGTTTTAAGTACCATGAGAAAAATAAGACAGGAGAATGGGAAGAAACAATATTTTATAATGGATAATTGCTAAAAGTATTTTGATTGTCTTGATACACCTCTGATTCAAGTACTTTTACATATAAGTCCATATCAAATATGTAAAAAGGACATAATTGTATGCTTTAGGGGAGCTGATACAGAATTCAGAATCATACAACTCTTTCTGAATCATACATCAAAAATCATAGTGTTCACTGTAGAGGAAGGGCATACTCGTCAGCTTTCAGTGTGGTCCTCCAGGTCTATGCAAAGGATTTTCTTCAGCTACCAAGTGCTACGACAACAGCCAGATCGCAGAGGCACTACCATTATCCTCCCAGGGAGAAAGAAAGGAAAGCAATCCGCATTTTGGAAGTTGTCTAGGGATGAGCCTAAGAAGAAGGTGCATCTCCTCTGGAAACCTTCCTAGTGGGTTTCTCTACTGTGTGGCTGGCCTGGTACTTAGTGAATAGCAAAATGACCATGAGTTACTTCTTTTGTTTTTTGAACAAGCACATAGTCTAAGGTCTAACAGTTGTTTGTGACGGTCTCACTAGAGAATAATGTTTTTCAATACTTTCAGAACTTGAAAGAGTTACCAAATGGTAAAAGCAAAAAAAGCTAAAAGCAAATCAATGGGTGGTTTCACCATCTCCCAGCTGAACACTTCTGGCAGATAATTTTTAAATTGTTCTGAATAGAAGGAATAAATTTTAAGTTCTTTTTCAGATAGTAGTTATTTTGTTGATGGGAGAAGCCACAAGATTAGACCTGTGTACTGAAGGCAGCTGAATGCCTAACTGACAGTAGATCCTTGTATGTAACAAGGTCAGTCCAAATGTAAAAGGTTCCATTTTCCTGGCTGGCTCCACACACCTAGTGATTTTCCATACTGCCGGGATCAAGAGTAATGCAGCAAAGCTGTACTTATGCTGCTGCGTAATTTAAGAAGCCACATAAAAGAGCATTTCAAAAAGTTTAGTTTAACAAATGAGACTTTCAACTTATATGTCTGCAGTAAGTATGAGACATAATGGAAGGTACACTCATACCTCATTGCATGGACACACGCATACCCAGCACTGCTTTTTGGGGGTTGATCAAATATGTAAAAATACTTGTTGAATCAACTAAAGAAATTCAAACATTAGATGAGTCAACTAAAGAAATTCAATTGCATATGTACACATACTTAGGTTAGAAAATGCATTTTGAAAGGTCTATTGGTTAATGTAATATATTAGGGAGCCCAGACCACCCTCAACCCCAAATCCAACTGCTTCTTTCGATGTAGGGAAAAAGCATTAAGGTAATGAGCTGAATTATATCTCCTAAGGAAACCCAGTGGCTTTCTTTGTTTCCCTATTGAACAAACAAATACTTGGATGTGTTCAGAGCAAAGAGATATGTCTCTCCATCAGGATGCAAAGTTCTTGAAAGGGTTTTTGTTTTATCTTCAAGATTTGATGTTCCCATAATTAAAATGATTTTTGGCTAATGGATGCATACGGATTTGAAAAACCTGTAGTATCTGTCAAAAAAAAAGCAACAAAATATTCATATGAAAACTGTTTGATGCCCTTGTGAAGGAATCTGAGAAAAGTTACAAAGTTGGTAAGGAAAATGAAAAGCTTCCTGGGATATTTTAGAGAATTAATTAGAGTTTCGTTCTATTGTGAATTTTCACAAAACAGAAGAAAAGAAATGAAATAAATATTAATGTCTTGACTGTCAAAATGTCACTACCCTCAAAGTATTTGTACTTTGTACTTATCAATGAGGCATATTCATATTTCAAAGAAAAAAACGGCCTAAAGTATACCTAGTTGACTACAAACTATGCTACCCCAAAACAAACACCACTAGAAGTAGTTAGAGTCCACGATTCAAAGACGGGAACCGGAACTGGATTTACCAAGAGAATCTACAATAAACAGGCCAGTTGTTCCCACTGTTATTCAGTATAGTCTTCTCAGGATGAAGTAAAAAAAAAAGAAATAAATCATTTCAGGAATATGGACTGAAGAACAGTTTTTCAGAAGATGTGCAAACTATTCAGTGAGGTAGAGATTCATTTGAGGGGAAGTCATGACAAGTGATTATTGTACAAGACATTGAAGAAGACATTCATCATGAAGTTTGGAAGGGCAGTCTAATATCTGAGATGGAAGATAGCCACTCAGTTCTTGGCCTTTCCTTCTGTTCTTTTAAAAACAGTGATTTGAAAACAATTCCCAAAACTTGTCTCGAAGATTAAATTTCCATAACATAAAATTAACTGTCAAAAATAAATCTGAGAAATATCTTTAAAAAAAAATAGAACTCTTTATATCTTAGGAAAAAAAGATGGCATACAAGTAACCAAAGATGACTTGCTAATACCTACGGATGCAGTTTTAAAAATTACTGGTGTTAAGTTCCCAAATATAAGCAAATAAAGATATGTTTGCCTGTGTTCTGGTAAATAGGCTAAAAATGTTATAAGAGCTTTCTAAGAGACTAGGGAAGTAATGAGCTTTCTTGATTTAAAAATCAATACACCTTCGGAGCAGCCAAATGCCTTAACTGACATCCTTTCAAAACCATTCTGTCAAAGCTAAGCTTGAAAGGCTGTTCAGTGACTAATCAGATAGATCCTGATACTGAAGCAAAACAGGTCCGTGACACAAATTAAAAAGGTGTGAAATGGAAAGATGTCACCCCACCAGACAGGAAGAAGTACAAAATCAGAAAGCTGGACCTGTTTGGATACATTTTTCATTCTGCAAAGCAAAGTGGAAATGAAGTATGTTTTCCCCAGATGGAGGACAATACATCTCTTATCCTTGCCCTAAGAAGAAACCTGACAGGTGAGGAGTGGCAAGACCCAATGCACAGTGACAACCCTCGCGCGCGCCTCTCCGAGGCGCCGTGGGCTCATACTCCCCATGCCACTGTTATTACACAGTGCGAAAGGCAGAGGCCATCAACATTTTCCAGCTGCTTTTTAAAGTTGTTTTAGTTTGAACTCCAGAACCTTCCCCCTACTTTATCCCAGAACAGAATCTTAACTGGAAATTTAATACAATAAAACGCTGAAAAACAGTGCTGATTCAAGCTACTAGGTCAGGCCCCAGAACCACAGCCAGAGTTTAGCCCAGCTTCTTCACTTGAAACGAGAAAGGATCCGGAGAACTGTAGTGGTTTGCTTGAGCTCCTCAGCTAGGACCAGAAGCCACATCTGCTCCAGTTGCCACATTTGCTAATAAAAATATAAGATGCCCAGTTAAAGTTGAATTTCAGATAAAAAAACAAGGCATGTTTGCAGTATAAATATGTGCCAAATACTGTATAGGGTATATCTTATATCAAAAATGATTTGCTGTTAATCTGAAATTCAACTTTAACTGGGCATCCTGTATTTTATCTGTCCCCTCTTCCTGATTCCCATCCACATTTGTCATGGTGATCTCAGTATCGATTCTACTGGTCTCCCTTCTCCTTGCAGGCTCACCTTGTCAAACTTAACATTTTAGGACTTTAATTAGGAAAGTGGTCCCTGAGTGGTTTTTGTAGACAGGTGATATCAAAAATATTTTAGGTCACATATTCATCTTGTTATTGCCTTTTTGCACGGATGTATATGTGTATACATATTAAGTCTCAGTAAAAACATTTTTGGTTCAACTCTGCATTTATATTATACAAAATACACCACACTTGTTAAGTAAAATAAAGAGCTTTACTAAAATGGCTTAGTCTGCTCTCTACAGTGGTAATTGCTTTATCGAATAAGGCTCTGTTAATGGTACAGCTTGACATTTAGTATTTGTCCATTTGATTTATAATTATTTTTATGTGATTACAAGCAGGTGAGAGTTCAAACCAAAAGTAGTTTAAACCGAACTGTCTTGTTTTTCTTCTGAATTTGTAAGGACATGTAGTCACTTCAAGGTAAAACTATTTTATCTGTCAAATTTGTTTCAAATATGCACAAAGCCCTTTATGCCTCTATATGTTCTGAGTTAAGCAACATATAAGAGAAAAAAGAATACAGCAAATAAATTATCAAGTTAAAAATGTGTCCAGTTTGCTTCTATTTTGGCCATAGATGTAGCATCAATCAAGCAATGGACAAAACCTACATAGACCACACAGCAAGGGGTCATAAAACACAAAGTCCCTCAGTAATGTTCATGAGAAGTTTTAATATTATGATGCAAAAATCATTCACATTTATAGTCTGCCTACACCAATGAAGATTTTCAGAAACATCTCTGAATTATTCTGTTGTCCATTCTGAAATTCAGCTTATCAGAATGCTTGGCACATGAAAGTCTTTATGACAGTTATTTGAAATTTTTATTCACCCTCTATCTCCCTCAACCTCTACCACTTTTACTAAAATTGAACAAATGCCTCTATCTAACAACACAAGAAGCTGATACGTTACTATATTTAAGGGATTTCATCTAATTAGTCAGGAATGACCAAATTTCTGCCTCAGAACAGAACAATATCCCAATAACAATTGTTGGCAGTTATCAAGCCACTGCAGTCCAACTGGCCTCCCGAAGCTGGGGTTAAAAGCTGGCCTCTGGAAATCAATCATTGTCTTGGCAGAGAAGAATATTTCAGTAATATGAAAGCTGAAATGGAGACTATAATCTTTTGTGATTACCCTCGAGGGTGAAGCAAACGCAAAAAGGAAAGTCTATGAATTGCTGATAATTTCCTGTGATGACTGATTCCCAGGAAATTCTGATATTATTCTTGCTCTGTTACAAAATGATGGTTCCCCAGAAGTGTAGCTTCAAAGAACTCCACATCTGGTGTCACAAGGGTTTTTCAGGAGCTACTGACCCATTAAAGGGGCCAGGCCTGCAAGGCACCACTCTCCTTCTGAAGACAATGGAGGGTCTGATTGCATTAGGGGTGATGAGCCATGCGCTATCAGCTGTCTTTCTAGAAAGATCTCTTATAAAATAACTGATTTAAAATGTATCTGTTTTAAACTCGTCCTCCCTCCTCCCCCCTACCCCCACCCCAAGACTAAAGATTGGTACATTTCTCTGCTGTCCCTAATAGCTATGGAGCTGTGACTATCTTGGCTTGTATAATTTTTAAAGTTTTAGGCTAATATTTGTATCCTGAGAAAAAGCAGTTTTCATACATATGTGTATACCCTTAAGGTCTATATAATATTTTGGGATAGAATATAAAACTACTAATTTTCTTTTTAAGTAAGTGTCAAACTTACAATAGATGTCACTGCTCAGAGCGCAGGCGAAGTAGTTCCTTCTCATTTGATTGGCAATTTAAATTCAGAAAAAAAAGGGGAAGTCAGGGTAAAGGTAGATCTGTAAATTTATTTTTAAAAAATTTCCATTATAAATACAGGAAGGGATAATTCAATATGGTGACATCTATAACTGAGTTTAAAATATCTTTAAAAATTGCCATTTTAACTAATGTCAGTTTAATGAATAATGTGTGAATAAAGGTTCTATGTTTGGGAGTCAGCAGTATTTAAAAAACATAACAGAAACACTTTTATGTCTTAGGAGTCAATGACAGTGTGTCATAAGTACACAGCTTTCAGTTCACAATACCTTTATACCTTGCCTCTGGTCTAAATATCACTGAAGGTAAACAGGACAAAATGAAATCCAACCAAACCAGCGGTGGTGGTTCCGAAGCTCCCTCTACACACGCTCTTCCCAGCTCTGTTCCAAAGTCGGTGCAGCCCCATTTCAGGGCTTCCAGGCAGTCAGATGATTCTGATCTTTAAGAAGGCCCTATTGTACCTCATTTAGCAGCAGAAATTGAGCACCCACTTAGCACGAGGAACAACTACTTTAAACTGAGTGTAAATTTCTTAAACTCAAGAAACCAGGTCTTAGTCATACGTATATCCTTAGTATCTACCATTATAAGGATTGCTTTAACGCACAAAGCCAGCCCCAGTGATAAACATAACTTGGTGCACTTAGTAATTGGTTAGAAGATGAGATCAAGGGGCTAGAAATCTTAATAAAATTAATGTTATTTATAAGAATAGAGTTTTGCAGTTTTCAGAATCCTTTCATCAACATCTCATTTGTTATTCATGGGTATTTAAAATTAGTAAAAATAGTATGGTGATATGTTGTAGTTATGACTGTTTCACTGACTTTCCTAAATTCCAGAAGCTTTCTAAATATTCGATCATATCCTCAATTCTCCATATACATAAATAAACTCAAATTTTCATGTTGTTGGTATAGACTAGAAAAGTATTATCATCCCTAGTTTTAAAATGAGGAAAAGTAGAGCTAAGTGACTTCCTCAAGATAAAAGAAAGTGAGACCAGATATGGATCTTCTGACTCCTAGTCCAGTGCTCTTTCCTTATGCAATTAAGTAGGTTGCTCTCCCCTCTTCTCTCTGCATCTCTGGCTCCTACGTCCCTGGGTGGCATGAAGCAGGATCAAGACCAGACAGGACAGTTAGAGTCTTACTTTGGAACAAGCCAAGCAGAGTTGCTTCTTTGAGATTACAGAGAATGATCCAAGTGGCCTTTGGAAGGAGGAGGGATATAACTGACAAATAAGTGACTGACTAAATAAATGCCACCACCTCCTTTAGAAGGTAAGTACTTCAAAAGTTAAAGCTTAAGTATATTACCAAGAGATAGTGGCTACTAGAAATCATTTTAGCATTTAATAGGTTCAGCTCCTTTAGGGAAATGAAAATCTTGTGGGTTTGATTATAATATTGTGACATTGAGCCATCTGACATATTATGGATGTTTGGTGTGTTTACATAAGGAAAACAAAGACATTAGACCCAGACACATGGTTTGAATGATTGGAGACTTCCTGTAGACTTCTAATTATTTATAAATCTTAAGCCTGTGAAAAAAGATCAGATATGTTTCCTACTACACCACTCTGATCTTTACTTGGCTGTAGAACTTGTTCACAATCAGAACACAGGTATGAGACTGACAAGACAAATCTATTTTCTAAATAGAATATACTGCAAAGCAGAGTTTCCTTAACCTGACTTTAGGAGCCACAAAGATTTATGGGGTACTTAAAAAAATATGTCCCACACGAATAACCTGTGAGAAATACACACATTTAAATTCAGGATATGGCGGAGTGGAAACCAGCTCTTGCTTGTTCTATGTTTAGCTTTTTTCCTTTTCAGTGTCAGAGTAGTCTACTGGAAGGAAATGAGAAGACTGGATTATCTCCTCCAACCTTCTGATCTGCAAAAAGGGTACAACAATGACACATGCAGCCTATTTCATATGTGGGGGTGTTAAAAGAATTAATATAGAATGTCTTTAAAATATGCTAAAGCCCTCTGATACTAGAATTACATGAAAATAAGGTATTTTTCACATAATTTATGTTTTTTCATCTTATTTCAAGCATCAGAACATAAAAAGGAAGGTAAGAAAATCTAAATGACAGCTAAATCTGTGAAAAACATACTTTTCCAAGATTCCTGTCGAGCTCCGCAAAAACACTGAAACTTCACAGATTGCTAAATAGCATTCCAATTCATCTTTAGCACCCTCAGTGGCAACTATAAAAGTAAAGGGACTGGAATATTCCAAAACATGTTTTTCCCTCCCTCACACAGATTTGCGACCTAATTCTGAATACAGGAATCTAGAGGGAGGGGGGGGAAAAAAAGGTCTGTGTGATTGGATGGGTTCCCAAGTGCCTGATAACATTTTTTCAGGGAGCACCACCGTCAACGAATGTTTATAGAGCAGCCTATGTAGAACTATCCTTCTGGGCTGGAGGGAATGTTTTGTACAATAATATTTTGCTTTATATTTATTAAGCTTTCCTACTTTATTTACCACAGGCACATAAAGACTTGGTCAATGAGGGAAGCTAAGAATAAGGCTGTTTTTTATTTCTTCTTCTTTTAATTAAGCAGAGATTTGTTAAGAGTAAGTTAAAGTATTTTAAGAAGAGGGCTTGCCTAGACACTTTTTCCAAGTTGACTCTGCTCTTGACAAATGCTGACCTGGGACAGCGCCGAGACTGAGGACCTGTCTTGCCAGAAAATCTGATGTGCCCTCCAAGTACACATAATCCTTGAAACTCTAGCACTGAAGATGAGGCCCCAGAGTCGTGTGAGGTTGAGAGAAGAGTAATGAAAGGGACACACAAGAGGACACGCCATGACACGACGACCAATGCCTCTCTTCACAAGCTCCCGTGACCTTGTGTTCCCTTACCCCATACGGGCTCATCAAGGTCTTAATCTCATATTTCTTGGCAGATTTAACCAAATGAGTTGACTATTGACTATGCGCAGGATGCTCAACTATGTTAGCGCAAATGATACAAAAGGAGGAAGTAATTTCTATCAGACAGTGAGCAGCTTCTGTCTTATACACTGTAACCCCCTCCTTAGCACGCTGACTGGCATATGTAGACGTTCAGTAAGTGGTTGAGAATGAAGGCCTTTTCCTAGATGCCCTGAATAAATAATTTAATTAGGGAGAGAGAACGCATATGACCACACTTTATATAAACATACATGTATACATATATACATGCCACATAAATAATATGTACATATTCTAAAGGGGTTTCAAGAGTGAGTAGAGAGAAAATTTAAACACAAAGATTTGAATACAAAATCTTTTGTAGATAAATCTAGAGACTTTTGAATAACATAAGGGATATGAGGCACAGTGAAAAACAACATATTTGTGATTTGAAGAGGAGAGGAAGACAACAGTTGCAGATGGTCACTATGTAGTAGTTTCATGTTTACATTATTTTCCTGTCATATTTAATAGGGATGTAAAAATTTCTAGGCAGGAATCTATGCTTAATTATTTGTACAAAATCTTCATTAGTTTTCTACCACATTTCAAAGGTTTCCTATAACCAGTTTTTTCTAATGACTGGAGAATACTGCTGTTGACTTATCTAAGTCTGACAATAGGCCACCATCCTACCCTTCTTCAAGCAATCATGGAAAATTTCAACTTGGTATATATATTTTAATACTATACATTTCTTTAGAACATATAAAAGAATATGGCTCTTCAATATATTTTAAGCATATCACAAAAATAAAAATTCAACCATATCCTCCTTTTTATTTGGCTGGAATAAATGTGTCATTACAAGTAGCTGCTCATACTAGTGTCCTAGGAAATATGGAATACATAATTTGTAATGACAACAAAGCATTACTAGTTAAAAAAAAAGACTCAGATGGCAAAAATTCACATTTGGTTTTGCATCAGCAGAGGTATTTTATTTAAAGAAAAAAATTCAAATTATAAATATGTATCCAAATCTGTAAATAAGGACTTCATTAGATAGATAAAGATATTAAAGGCAGGTAAAAAAGTTAAATGTTCTAGCTTACTTCAGGTTTCTTTGCAAAAACACTTTATGAAAAGCATGGCCTGAAGTAACAGCAAAGTAACTGTGATTTTGATACCCGATTTCTTTATTTTGTACCTCCTTGATAAATATTTTATTATTCTTATTACAAGAAAGAAGACATTTATATTTCATTGATTTTTTTCCAAACTGTGAATGACCTAGAATCTCAAAGAGTCTAGAATGATAAAATAAATGGCAAACATATAGATCATTTCACAGTTTGTCATGGATGATTCAAAGAATCATGTAGTGATTTGGGACTTTATTCTTCAGAAATAGTCTTTATTCTGTTCCACATATTTGTTCATGTGTCAGGAAAAAAATAATAATTTCAAGGTAGGCAGTAAAAGTCAGATTGTTTTTCACAAAAACAAGATTGTTGAGGCTTTTGCAGTAAAGCTGCAGTGACCTCCACCACACTTGGGCCTTCCGGGAGCAGCTGTGGCCACACGGCAGGATCCCTGAGAGGTGGAGGGGAGGGATGGGAAACACCTGCCAACGGGCAAGGACACTGACAGGTGACTGTGGTCTCAAAGGGGCTCTTGATTATAGCTTGAGCTCTGGAGTCACACAAATACATATGTGCATGTACCCAATATGTTCTTGTTAAAAGAAATGTGACCTACTTATCACATACAATATACAGGTTACACATGTGTCTGAGTCTGCTCCATAACAAAATGCCATATGGACATCTGCGGTAGGGTGGCAGCCATTATTGTCATGTTCTGGGGAGAACTCTCTTCCTGGATGGTAGCTGGCTGCCTTCTCACTCTGTGCTCAGATGGTGGAGAGAGGGAAAGCTCTCTGGCATTTCTTCTGTATGGCCAGTGATCCCATTATGCAGGCCAAACTTTTATGACCTTGTCTAATGCTAATTACCTCTGAAAGGCCCATCTCTAAATACCATCATGTGGGTGTTAGGGCTTCATGAATTCGGGGAGGACAGTCAGTCCATAACAGTGTGTATATGGAGGTGTCTTCTAAATGTACTTATGCTATCATATTAAGTTGATACTATTCATCGTGGTAAAGATGCATTTTATTTCAATTCTTAAGAAGGTTCTTCTAAAGGGGAATTAAACACCAAGTATTATCCCAATTGTTAAACACCAAGTATTAAATACCGAGTATATTTGGGTTGAACAAAGATTAAAAACTGGATACAGAGTAAAGGAAATGGGAGATTTTAATTCTAATAGGAGAAACAATTGTATATATTTTGGCAGCTGCCAAAAATTATGTACAATAATTAAAGGATGACCATGGAACACTTGGTAAATTTGAGTAAAGTGAATAACAAAATAATGAAAATAGCTCTACTGGGATACAAAAAATTTATTCTCTTTGGCCTTTCTTGAACACTATAAAGTTCAGTAACTATTTTTACTTTGCTTATATTTCTTTTTTTTTTTTTTTTTTTTTTGCCTTTTCTAGTCTATTTATTCTATTTCTTACAATCTTCTTGGGCACTAGGGTATTTTTGTTTTATTTATTTTGCTGATTCTCTTCTGTACACCCAGTATGCTTAAGTGTACACATTGTTTTCAAAAAATTCAGTAACTAATGATTTTGCTTTCAACTAACAGCTCTTGCCTAGAACCTTGGACAAGGAATGTAGTAGATACTTAAAATTTTCCACAGCATCCACACAGAGAAAGCTGGAACTACAGCTGGAGAAAAATTTAGAACTACTTATTGCCTTTAGATTAAAAAAGGATGAGAGTTCTCAGGAAAATAAAAATAAAAGTAAACACCTGGGCTTATCAGCTCATACTTAGAAAGGGCTCAGGTATCCCGTTTGCTATTCAGGAACATGAACATTAAGAACTGAGGCCCTATCCTCTGTCCTTCTGTCCCTCCCTTTAGAACAGTTTCATTGAGCACCTGTGCCAGATAGCAAGCTTACAAAGATGGACAAGATGTGCCCCCCGCCCTGATGGATGTCCTAATGAAGATAGATCATCAGGTGATTAGAGTATGGTATGACAACTGCTGCAGTGGAGGTCATCTGGGGGTACTTCGGAAATACAGAAGATGGGTACTGAATTCTGACTCTGATTCACAGAAGACTTCCTGTGAAGGAGGGGATCTAAGCTGGGCTCTGAACAACAAATAGTTGAAGGTGGGGTGGTGGTAGTGGAAGTGAGCATTAGTGGGTAGCCAGGCAAAGAAGCTTATTAGGCTTTAAATATAAAGGTCAAGATCTTTAAAAATTTGTGTTTTGCACGATCTTTTATCTATAAGTGGCTGAAAACCTCTGTCAAGTAAAACTGCTGAAGTGCAGACTTAACATCATCATTCTCCAGACATGCATCCTTGACATACAGCTCATCATAAATTATTAGTGACCCAAACTCCGCCTTCACTAACATGTCTCTTGGACAGTGTATCAAATTACTTTATTCCTATTTCTTCACAAATAAACATTGAGAGATATTTTTCAGGTGTGGAATAGAAGGCAAGACAGCCCTAAATGAATGCTGCAAAACATACCTGTTCATTGGGCACTTAGTACAGTGCCTGTTTAATGTTATACACAATTTAGTATAGAACAGAAACCAATTCTAAGTTGGCATATGACAATCTCGCTTCATTTTTGCTATATTTCTCATGCAACGTTAGCACACTCCTCCATAAAAACAGGAAGAAACCATTACATACCTATTTTATCTACTCAAAGAAAATAGCAAAACTGCAAACTTCCAAAACTTTCGGCTATGGTCTCAGAGTACAGTGTTTTCATTCTTCAATAATACGTATGAGTTAAAATATATTTCTTATATTTACTAATATTATCCTTGATTAAAAATAAAGTGATTACAGTAGCATTCACCTTGGTTTTCAAAGAGCAGATGGACTATTGAGTAGAATGTATTTTAAAAATTTGCTAATAAGAAATTATAACTTTTAAAAGTTATTCTGCTTCATAGATATTGTTTGCAGAGATCTATTTTATACATTCAAAAAATCCTTTCCTTTATCTACTTAATGATTCTGCTGAAAATTGTCTATCATGCTTCCAAAAAAGAGCACAAAAGACTTCTGACTGAGCTTTGCTCACAATGAATGAAGTGGGAGGTCACATGGACCAAAACCGCCAAGGGCACGGGTGAGCCAGAACAGGAGCTTCCAAGTGAGAAGATTCTACTTCAAGTCTCAGTCCCTCTCTTACTAACTCTCTTTCCTCCTCTAGATGCCAGGAATAATAATCATTGTCTACTAAAATGTTCTAAAGTCTGAGTCCCTTAAAGGATGCAAAATGTCACAAATATACAATAAACTAGTGTAACGATTATTTGTGATGTAAAAATGTTTTCCCAGGAAAATGTGGTCAAGGCATTTCTGAAATGCCCTAGGAAATCTATTGGGTAGTTGGACACTGGAGTGGAAAAGCCTATAGGAAAAGGATCAGAGTAACTGGAACCACAGCTCAGTGAAAAATCATAGGTAATCCAATGGTCACATAAATTCATTTACTTATGAGATGATAGAAGGCCCCACTTACAATTACTTAATTTTTAATACACTACTGAAAGGGCTCTATATCCAATAAATGCCTTGGATATAAAATAGAGTAAAATGATTATTTCATACTGTTCTTTGCTATACTCTCCACCTTAACCAACAAGTATTTTCCTTTGAAAATTACAAGCATATTTTCTTTAAAGAAGAAAAAAAAATGTCTATTATTATTAGAATGTTATTAGAATTTACTAGAATTATTATCATTAGAATTATTCTTTTTTCAAATATATTATAAAGTTAATTGCTATTTATAATAAACAAACAAAAAGACAAGTTAGTGTGTCTGTCAGCCCTCCACAATATTAATAAGCCATTATGAAACTGTATTTTTATGTTAACCCATATCAAAATATTCTTCCCATTTTTGTTTTATAGTCCTTTAGAATAGAGAGGTATATGTAAGACATTTTGATAACTGAAAAAGGTAACTTAGAAAATAGTGTTAATCAGATGACCCCATTGTAAAAAGTCTATTAGGTGTGTACATAACATCCTTCTAGAAGGGGCTGGAAGGATGCATACTAGCTGCTGAGGGCATTTTCCTCCAGTGAATGGAGTGTGTATGCAGGGGCGGGAATGGTGATTTGCATATTTTGCTTTGAATGTTCATGTTTCATCTGAATCTTTGAAATAAGTATTCATATATTACTTGGGTCAAAAAAATTACAGAAAGGTGAACTACAGTAGGAGTCATTTTTGCCTACTCCCATCATCAATGCTACTTCCTGACAGTGAGTAGACAGCCGCAGTAGCTATAAATGCTGTCTTCCAAATGCACATTAATCAAAACACAAATACTTAGTAAACGTTTTAAGAAGTATAGCTTCATTCACTTATGTTTGGAATGTATCACCCATGTTTCAGTAGAGGATATAACAGGCATGCTCAAGTTCAAGCTCCCTGAAATGGCAGGGTGTGACGCTTCGGGGCGGTTACTCCTGATGGATTAATGTGGCCTGGGCTGGCATGATTTATCTTACTGAGCTGCTCCACTGCACTAGAAATGATGCTCACCTTTTTATACCTTTATTTGGACTTGTCTCTGAAAAACTCCAAGAAGACAGAAACATTCAACTGTTGACTTGCCAAGTCAAGGCTAGTGCTCTTTAGAAAGTTGCTGACCCCCTACCCTCTAATTACCTTCCAACACAAAGACACGGCAGAGGCCTGTCAACAGATTTTATTTAGAGCCCTTGAGGCAAAATCCACTTGCTATTTTCACTTCATACAGAAGATAAGTTTGCAAAAGGAAATATTTGGCAGTACTTCAGATGCTCAGTGTCTGGTGGTGTTGATAATGCAATTCTTTTTCTTGATCATGTCAGCTTCCATAATGCTGTAAACATTCATGTAGAGCATCACACCCCAGCTGACTGTATTTACTGACTGTACAGATAATTTGTGCAGTCATCTGAACTGTTTAACCATTCTTTTACAATAAGTTTAGGATCTGAGCCTGTGGACTGATTTAATGCTTAATTCTATGGTTGAAAGGTGTGATGCTCCACTTGGCACACCTACAAAATGTCTTTTATTCAGAGAAAAGGTCAGCTAACCTAAATGAAGAATGGTGGTGTGATATAATGAGTTATAAGAAATACATATTTGGTTATTTATGTAATGAAATATATATTTCCCAGGTATATCTGGTCTTCATCCACAGTTCCCAAAAATACTGCAGAGTCTTAAAGGTGAAACAGGAGTTTTGTCATGTTAATGAGAGATCTTTGGACCCATGGGGTGGGGGGCGCAGGGGCTGGAGGCTGAATCAGCCAATGGCCAATAATTTAGTGGATTATGACTATGCAATGAAACCCTCAGAAAACCCCTGAGAAGAGCTTTGGGAACTCCCCCTCTCTCTGCTCTTCCTCCTCTGCTCCGTTGGATCCTGCTTGGTTGGAGAGCGCTTCTGAGCTTGGGGAGCCACCACGCCTCCACCTGCCACCAAGCCAGGCGCCAAGCTCCACAAGGACAGAAGCTCCTTTATTCAGGACCTTGCCCTATGTCTCCCTTCATCTGGCTGTTAATTTGAATCCATTATTAAACTGGTAAAGGTGTTTTCCTGAGTTCTGTAAACTGCTCTAACTGCTCTAGCAAATTAATCAAACCTAAGGGGGAGGTCCTGGGAACCTCCAATAAGTAGCCGGTAGGTCAGAAGCACAGGGAACTGCCTGGGGCTTGTGACTGGTGTCTGGAGTTGGGGGGTAGAAGGCAGTCTTGTAAGACTGAGTCCTTAACTTGGGAATCTGGTGCTGACTCCAGGTACATAGCATCAGAATTGAGTTGAATTCTCTAACACCCTGCTGGTATTTGAGAATTGCTTAGTATACGTTGTGTGGGAAGACCCCCTCCAATACACTTAACACACACTGGAATCGGGTCCAGGTACCTGAATGAAGTTATACTACTCTTCCTGCTGTGTATAATATTGTTCCTGTTATACATATATGTAGGGAAAAAATTACACCATTGCATTTAGTGTTGGATGAGTGGGAATTGCAGGCAGTAATTATAGGGAATTCACTAATATTTATCATGTTTTAAAGGGAATGTCAAAGTATCATGCAGAAAATTAATATGTAGATTTAAAATTAACTTTTTCTTTTACTAATAGAGCCAAATTAAGGTAATCCATAATAGCTTCCAAATAAAAATTCTGTTTGTGTAAGAGTCTTTATCTGAAATATTTCCCAAATAAAAATGTACCCAGGGAGATAAAGCATACACTTTTTTTCTTTCTTTCTTAGTAGTAGGAAAAACTCAGTTTGGCCTAATACCTCTAAGTTGTATTCTTGAGCATGTGAACAGCATCCCAGAAATGATATGGGGTCTCAGGCCACCAAAAATCCTATCAAAATTGCACAAAGCAACAGATGAAAAGTCACCTGTGGAAATATTTGTAAAGTAAATATGCTGGATATTGTTTGGATTAACTCCCATGTGTGAAGCAATAGCTTTCATAATACAGCTGATCTGTGTAACCAACATAATGTCTAAAATTACACGCTTTGCAAACAGGCTACATCTATTGCCTATTCATAAGTATAACGAAAGAAAGAGATTCAGGAAGACACAAATAAATAAAAATACATTTACTCACTGTGTTAAAATTTGGAAAGAGCCCAACAGCAGAACTGCTGTCCACGGGAAAAGACATAAATGGTTTGATATCCAGTGAAGGCTGCATCATCAGGGTAGGTGTGCGCACAAGAGCAGGAAGAGTACTGCCTGCCGACGACAAAACAAAAATGAATTCAATCTCTCGCTCACATCCATCTCTCTCCCCAGCCTACAGTGCAAAAACAAGACTGTTGAACTGCAACTAGCAAGCAAGAGAATTACGCTGGAAGAAAGCAAATGGCTCAGGAGAAGAAAATACAGTCAAAAAGGGCCTTCTTAGTCACTGCCTAAGACAGTGACACCGAATGCTTCCCTGTAGCAAGGGCCAAGGGCTGCTCAGACTCGGCTGAGATACACAGCACACAGAACCTGCTGGAAGGGTGGGCAGAATGAGATCATCTTGTCCAAACATTGCCTCTGTCTAGACAAAAATGGAGGCAAGAGACAGGCAAGAGCCTCTTGAAAGCAGACACTCTTTCCTATTAAGTTATTGAATGTCTAGTAGGCATGTTCTATGCAAATAAGAGATATTTATAGGGATTTTACAAGAGGAAGAAACCTTGGACTCTTCCACTGTCTGCTCTCAAGGAAGTTATGACTCAAACGGTTTGTTCTTTAAAAAAGAAAACTGATGGATAAAGAAGAAATAGTACATGTAAACAATGGAATATTATTCAGCCATAAAAAGAAAAGAAGTCTTGTCAATTGCAACGATATGGATGGAGCTAGAGGACATCATGCTCAGTGAAATAAGGCAGGCGGCAGAGAAAGACAAACACCATATGATTTCACTTACTTGTGGATTATAAATACAAAGCAAAACAGAAGGAATAAAGCAGCAGGAGACTCATAGACACTGAGAAGTGACTAGTGGTTACCAAGGGAGAGGAGTTTGGGTGGGTGGGAGGAGGGGGATAAAGGGGCACAATAATCTGCAATCACGTCGTAAGTTGGTCATGGGGACGGTAGTACAGCACGGAGAATATAGTCAATGATTCTGTAACATCTTTCTACACTGACAGATAGTAACCACACTAGAGGGGGTGAGGATTTAATGATATGGGTAACTGTGGAACCGCTCTGCTGTACATTTGAACCCAATATAAGATTATATTTCAATGATACTTCAACTAAAAAAAAAGAAAACATAACCACAAAACAAACAAACAAATTGAAAGTTGCACTCACTTTCAGGGAAATCAGTAGTCTAGATATTAGACAGAGGATCTAAAAGAGGTGATTACTGCCTGGGTGGGGGCAAGGTATTGAGGGATAGGGAAGGAGTTGGGGACAGAAACTCAAATTTTTGTTTTCAACTTTTATTTCTAATGAGCCTTACATTATTTTAGCAACTATCCCTGTTAACAATTGTATTAGCTGTCATCTCTTCAGATACCTGGTTTAACACATAACAGTAACAAGCATTATTTTTTAGCCTAAAGCCTCCACCTACTACAGATAAGTAGCTGCTGACACAGGTGGCTCTCCAGCAGACAGGTTCTGATGTGTTATTAAGATGTAATTCACATATCAGACAGTTCACCTTCTTAAAGTGTACAAGTCAGTGGTTTTTAACATATTCACAGAGTTATGCAACCATCATCACAATCAATTTTTTAGAACATTTTCACTATTCTCCAAAGAAACTTCATACCACTAGCAGTCACTCTCTATTTCCTCCCAATATCCCCAGCTTCTGGCAACTACTAATCTACTTCGTCTCTACAGATTTGTCTGTTTTAGACATTTCATTTAAGCAAAATCATACAATACGAGGTCTTTTGTGACTGTCTTCTTATACTTGGCTTAATGTTTGCAAGGTTCATCCATGTGTAGCAAGTACCAGAATTTCATTCCTTTTTAAGGCTGAATAATAAATATTTCATTGTAGATGTACTACTTTTTGCTTATTTATTCATCAGTTAATGGGCATTTGTGTTGTTTCCACTTTTTTGCTGTTACAAACATTGTTTATAAGTTTTTGTGTGAGGATAAGTTTTCAGTTCTATTAGGTGTATACCCAAAAGTAGAACTGAGGATTGTTGGACCATATGACAAGCATGATTTAATCTTTTGAGAATGTCCAGACCTTTTTCCAAAATGGCTGAACCATTTTACATTACCAGCAGCAATGTATAAGGGTCCCAATTTCTCCTGGCAAGGTCTATGTGGGACTGCAAATAATTACTTGCCTAAAATCCCCTACTGACTTCAAAGAGAAATGAACAGTATGGGAAAATGCTCCAATTATTAAAATTTCCACCAATGTTCTTACATTGTCCCAGAATAATTAACATTTCCATTTCAATGATGTATTTTTGGTACTGAATTTCCTTAATAAACTCTGTGTCATATTTCAAATCATCCCAGAACATTATTGACAACAGTGTTTAAAGGACTGTCATACCTCATTTACACTGATCTTAAAGACAGAAAAAAATGGAAAGGCGTTTGAAGCATTTATCTGTAATGACAACTCTTTAGGTCAGCCCCGTCCATTAGGGAAAAAGACAATCAGCTGAAAGTATAGATCAAACAGTAATGTGTTTCTCTGACACCAAAGTAAATACTCTGGTTTCAGCCTGGCATTCACATAACAACCTTATATCTATTTACACATTATTCTCCTAATGAGGTAACATTGCATTCATTGCTAACTTCAGAGCTTGTAGATCCAGGATGATATATCAATATGTCCAATGTTCCAGAGCCACTTATTAAAACATTTATTTTAAAAGCGTTGCTTTAAAATCTTAGCTAAAGTGAAAAATATCTATTTCTTATATTAGACCAATGGCCTTTTATAATTTACAATTATTATAATTGTTAAAAGTCTCATGTATAAGAAGTATATATAATTATTCTACTTATAAGCAAATACTTAGTTATTTTGCCATCATGAGTCTCCCAAAAGGAAGCAGAATTCTTTTTCTGGTAAAACTGTGTAATACATGGCCCCACAGGGCCTGGAGAGAGTCACTTTGTACTAACAAACTCAAATCGAATAGAATGCAACCTGGAACCTGACAAACAGATGGCTCCATCCGCAAAGGTCAAAATACACAATGAGCCCCTCAAATCTCTGTGCTGATAAAGACAAGGCCTGAGAACTGCTTAGCTGCTGCCATCCATTAGCTTAAAAAACTCAGCAGCTGTTTACCATTCATTAGCATTTTAATGACAGACAATTTGCCATGTTAAACACAGATTGTTTTAAAGTACTGGTAGATCTTCTGAATAAATGTAAACTCTGCTTTCATCAATTCCCTCACCTCAACCTTTCTGTTTTCACTTTTAAAATCGGCTTTTTAATATTGCTTCAGAGGAAGTTTTTGCAATGAGAAAGGAATGGGGATAAAGTGCATTTTTTGCACAGGGTTAGTTCATGTGTTGATCCTTCTGTCACCTTAACTCCAGATTTTGCTGCTACCTTTGCTGGGAAGCATTTCTCCTCACTTAGGCATGCCCTGAAGTCAGTGGGAAGATACAAGCAGAAATTTGGCCCAAATTCATTGTACTCTGCAAGAAAATGCTTAATTTCTCTAAAACTCAAGGACTTGCTGAGAGAAAAAATGGTTGAAAATATAATGAACAAAGGATGGTGTTCCTTTACGTTGCTAGTTCATGGGACAAGACCAGCCTTTGCTTCTGTATGAACTATTTGGCAATTTTATGTAAGACATCTCCTTTATGTAGTTTTGGCTGAAAGCAAGGGATGTAATATTGTACAAATCATAATGAATCAAGTCATAATAGGGCTCCACTTTATTTGATAATAAGGCTTATATCACTTGATGTTTATAAATTTATCAAACTCCATGAGTCACCACTCTCTCCATGGAAATTTCACATGTGCATTTACTGTCCCGTAAGAATGCAATTACCCCTCTCCCATAGAGTCTATTTTGATGGCAAAATCCATGTTGTATTCATATACAGCTAGGAAACCAATAATGTGTGAAAGATAACTTATCCCTATGATCATAAAGAAAGCCATTATTTCAGCCTACTGCCTTTGTAACATAATAGGTGCCTTGGTTATGATATAATCAATGGATTATATCATAACCCACCACAAGAAAACCTCATTTAATGGACCAGGTGACACTTGAAATTACTGCCTTAGTCTATGACCTTCAGAAATATAATCTGGAAGGTCTGTTTAGGTCATAGCTCTGAGACTTCCTAGGGACTCCTCCTGATGTACCATTACACAAACAAACAAAACACCTCAGTCTTAGAAAGGAGATAATGCTAACAAAGTAACAGAAAATCTGCATAGAGAACATTTACAGAATGAGATAAAATCTATATCTATTCATTATCCTGCAGAAGTAGCTTCTTCTTATGCCATTATTATGGATGTCTGCTTTCGTGAGTACTGAAATAAAATGCAATATATTATAAAATCTATTAAGTGGAGGCAATGCCAGCTTTGAACCCCCAAAGATGTCTCCAAAGAAATTAAAATGAGTGGTGTTTCAGTTTTTTCTACCCAACTTGTTTTTCTCCTTTTATTGCTTTCCCAGCTTTGTTGCCCCTTACTAACTTTGCCTCTTAGCAGGCCAGTCACCAGCATCTCCTCCAACCTCATCACTTCCATTCTTTCATTAGACTGCCAGTGAGGAAAATAAATTTAACAAGAGACCATCAAGTGTGGCCACAAGCGTGGCTATGTAAATAGGGGATGTGACCGGTCAAGGATTTTGCTTCTGAAAAGGCTACGTAATAGTCATAGCAGAGATAACATTTTTATAGTGCATTTTATCTGCCAGGCACTAACCTAAGCACATTACTTATGAATGTACATATGTATATACACATGTAAGCATATACATCTCTGTGCAAATATATCCATATATATTCATGTATGTATTAAATTATATATTTATATCATTATATATAATTATATATTGAATATATACTCATTTATGCATGAGTATATGTATATGTATGAGTATATGTATAGCTTTATATATATATGCTTAGAATAACCCAATAAACATGGTACTATTACTAGCTCCATTGTACAGATGAGAAAGTGAGTCACAAAGAGCTTAAGTCCAACTTCATACAGCTTATATGTGGAGGAACCCAGGAAATTTGACTACTTAATTTTGCTCTTTATTACTATGCTGTGGTCACCAAACTGAGCAACTGGAAACACTTGTTTATATAGACACATTCTCCAGCAGTAGATAGGAGTATTTTACCATCAAACTAAGATATTTTAAATGTTGCATCCCCTTGAAGTTGGGAATTAGTTGAAACTTTTATTTGACCTTAATGTGGTATCTGATAATGAATATATACATACATAAGATTTTTAATGCTCTTTGAGTTCTGCTTCTAGAATATATGTATCTAAAAATCATCTTCCCTAAATAATAGTATTTTTTAATTCTATAAATACTTATGGGGGACCAATTGTACCAGGAGTAGTGCTGACAGCTACAGGATTACTGTATGTCAGGGTCCATAATATATATCCTGCCTTTTATCCTAGCATTGACTCACACTGAAGAAACTGAGTGTGGAAATTATATCTGCCTAGGCATTCACAGGCCTGTTAGTATATTAAAAGCTTCAAGATGCCTTGCAAAAAAGAATAGGTTCAAGAGAGAAAGAAATTACATCCGGTTAGGAGTTGGGTTGATATGTTTCCATAGATGAGCTCTCTCTTAAGATTAGCCTTGTGGAATGGTTAGTTTTTTGAGAGGTGGATATGGAAGAACGGTGGAGGGAACTAGATAAGCAAAAAGTATAGAGAAAATGGAGTGTGTTAAGATTTCTTAGTATTTCTGGATCAGAAACTGAAACTGTGAAGAGAAAAGCAGATCAGCTTTGTGACCTTAGAGTAAGAAAAGATTTCTTAAACAGGAAACAAAAGGCACTAGTCATAAAAGAAAAAAATTGACAAATACGCTCTAGTAAGAATAAGAGTGTAGGAATAAAACATTATCAAGGAAATGGAAAGGCAAGCCACAGAGGGGGAGATGGGGGATGATCCTAATAATACATATATTTTGACAAAGGACTCGAATCTAGAATAAAGAACTCTAATAGATCAATTTGAAAAAGACAACACAATAGAAAAAGGGGCAAAAGACCTGGACACGTCACTAAAGTAGATGCTGAAATGGCCGGTGAGCATATGAAAAAATGCTTGACTTCATTAGTCATTGGGGATATGCAAACTAGAACTGCAATGAGCTATGTCTATATACCCACAAGAATGTACACGATGAAGAAGATAGATTACCAAGGGTTGACAAGGACTTGGAACAACTTGGAACAACTCTTCTCTGGCATGTATACTGTACACCTATTTTGAAAAACTATTTAGCAATAATTACTAAGATCAAATATACACATACCCTATGACTCAGCAATTCCACTTCTAGGCATGTATATCTATCAGAAATGATATGTACTAGAATGTTCATAGCAATACCATTTATAATAGCTCCAAAATGGAAATTAGCCAATTAACACAGCAATGGTAGAAAGAATAAATAATTTTGGTAATCATAAAACATTTGGTAACAACAAAACTTTCACATAATGGAATATAGCAGTGAAGACAAATGATATATAATTATATGCAACAATAAATAAACCTTGCAAACCAAATGTTGGGAAAAAGAAGTAAAATAAAGGAGCATATCAATGTACTGCATGATACCAATTTATAAAAGTACACAATTGGGCAAAAATAATCTGTCAGGCTAGTGGCTGTGCTTGGAAGGGTGAGAGGGGGTGGCAGGTGGAGTGACCAGATGGGTGCATGAGAGGTACTTGTAGGGTGCTAGAAACGTCCTACTCGATCTTGGTGCCACTCACATGGGTATGTTATGCTTGTGTGCATTCACTCAATTATACACTTATGATATGTGCACTTTTTTGGATGTTATACCGTAATAGAAAATTTCTGAAGTAATGTGTTCAATGCATTTAATTTTAGAAAAATATTTTGACAAATATAGGCAAAATTCTCCAATAGAGCACCTTTAAATACTGTTAAGTTTGTATATTTTTTAGGATGGTTATAATGTTTTCTGAGTTCTTTTTCCTACTGCCAGCTTGTTTTGCTCAAAATGATTTGTGAGAAAATAAAAGCTTCCTTTAATGCTGATACTTCCTTGCTGAATTTCTAAAGTGGATAGAGGAGACTGACATAGAATCCAGGGGTGCCAGAAAGAAAAATTTGTATCTAGAACTCTGAGTCTATAAAATCTTAACAAGTGGAGGTTGTGTGCCTGGATCTCCCTGGAGGCAGCTCAGGGTTTCCTCTGAAGAGCTCCAGCTGCAGCATCCTGGCAGAATGTGGTATTTAAAAATAAATCCTTCTGAGTACCAACTACACTGAAGTTTGTAAGCAATAATGAAGTGCTGCATCAAAAAACAGCAGGAAAGCCACATCACAAGAGATTTTAAGCCACAATGTCCTTTGGGTTTAGCAGTCAGATTCCAGCTTTTATATACAAAATGACGCATCTTTCACTGAGATGCAATGGATGGCTTTTTCGGATGTGTGGCGATAGAAAACAGCCAAGCACTGATTCATTTATATCTGAATATCTTGCCCATGCACTGAGTTTCTTATATTTACATGTTGAAAAAAATGGTAAGATTTATTTATTATATAGCATGAAATATAGTTTGATTGAGCATGTGACATACTTCCTTAGTTGCAATCCTTTTTAAAAATTTAAATAAAGAAGATAATTGGTTCTCAAAAAAAGTCTTGAGAACCAACTGTCTTCTTTGAAGCTGAATTTAAAACATTTTTGCTTTGTTACACTTTTTCTACTTGTAACCTGATATTATTAAGCATGACCATGCAAGAAAGGAAACTCAAAGAAGGGAAAAGGTTTCAACAAATGCTTTGTCAAGTTTATGAAACAGTTTTTAGTGTACCTGACTTACCAAAAGGGAATGTCATGGGCTTAGTTCCTAAATTACTAAGTCTTTAGAGAAGCCAAAATTATCTCCAGACAGGGCTTTACTAAAATTGTTTGAGGTCGAGAATGAATTGGAGGTCACAGTAGCCTGATGAAATTTTCTGGCAAAAAAGATGGAGAGGGATGGTCCTGAGCTACATTGCTCAGTGACCCCTTGTCTACAGCGTCAAGATGCTTTCAGGAGGTCTGAAGCCTCTGTCTGTTACAAAAAGAGAAACTCTTTGCTTTTCCTTTATAGCAAGCTAGGGACCTAATGGCAGCATGGAACCATGCTTACTTTAGAAATCTTCCTAAAAATATAATTTTCCTAGGAAAGGTGGCAACCAGGCTTCTCAGACCACTGAATATTTCTATGGGAGTCATAGCTCACAGAATTCTAGAGGTAAACATAATTTAGGAATCTATCCTTCATTTTATATGGGAAAAAGAGGGATTAGAAGAATTTAATCCAGCATACTACCTGACTGTGGTAGAATCAAATTTAGAGCTCACTTGCCCAGAAACACTGTTTTAAATGTTTATACAATCAAAGATGTGGAAGAATTATATATGAAGTTTCTATGTTCTTTAAGAATTTAAGTAAATTAGTTATTTGGTCTGTTTTCTTTTGATATTTGGACTGAAATTTAGAAGTATTCATTTTTAAATGAGATTTTAATGTTCGTGTTTTATCAATATGCATAATGGAAGAAAAATTAAAAGCAAGAAAAAAAGGCAGTGGGGCCAAGAGCCAACATTGCTTCTCATTTTAAAGAACAACAGAAGATTGGTTATAACACATCATTTCAAATCATTCTTTTAATAGTCTCAACAGAAAAAAAAGAGAACAAACAAATCCCATTAAAACTATGCTTTTAACCATACTGTTCAGATCAATTTAACTAAATCATACAGCTTCCCAGCAGGAGGCACACATGTCCTGTTGGTGGTTGTTATACTGAAGTACTACCAGCCCGGCAACAAAGATGCAATCTAAAAAGACACGATTTTCCAAGCAATGGCAACCGACCTTCCCCTGGAGCAGATCAAAGCAGTGGGGCCGTTGAAGCCTCTGGCTGTCCTTAGGCCTCTGCAGCTCACACAGAGGGCTGGGCAACAGAGGCTGCAAACAGCCACTCAGGAGGTCAGCCCACCCAGCTGCTGCTATAAATGCTAGCTCCGGGACACAAAATGTTTTGCTCCCTAGTTTCAGAGAACTTTAGTTCTTGCATTCAGTGCCTAGGTTATTTGCATTTCAGAACCAAAGGTTGTGGGGGAGGAATAGTGGTTTACGCAACGGCTCTCTTAAAAAGATATTTTTCTCCCGGAAACTTGCTCAACTTTAAGAAACTGTTAATATTTGCCCTGCCGGTGCTCTTGACTCCCACCTCGATAGAGAAAAGAGGTGTCCTTAGCTTAAATATTAACCATACATTGTAAGCTATTCAAAAGCTGTTTCCCATGTTAAAAAGAAAAAAAGAAAAAAAGTAATAGGCTTCTAGAAAGCACCTTTTGGGAATAAACTGAGCAGTAAAAAAATAATGTTGTAATACTTTTTCCTTTTTTGCACAGATATTCCATGGCCACCAAATAATTATAATACACTATAGAGAATTCAAGACAAATTCTAGTGTACTATTATAATCATGGTGACTATCACAGACGAGGCCACTCTTGGTCCTCCAAGAAGCCATTTTCATCAAGGAGCAGCAGAGATGGCTCCACCTGGCACCCAGAGCTGCCGGGCAAGCAGCCGGAAAGCCAGCACTCCGTGGGAACCTGGTGTGGATCAATCAGCTCAGGGATGGAGTGAGCACAGGCTGTGGGAAATGGGGACGTAGTAGGGTTAGGATGCAGGGGACTTGGAGAGGGAAGGAAGAGTGTGGTAACTTTGGCTTAGTTTGGCAGAGTGCCCTAGAATTAGCACCGACCCCTCATCTGGAATTTCCTAACTTCTCCCTTCTAAACTGATTTTGTACCTTTTATCCCTGACTCTGAAGGGTCTTTAGTGGGTATTGAACAGAATGGCCCGTCCCTGGTAGGGCTTCTTGGAAGTCTGCCATTGTCCTGACATCCTTGGAATTGATGCTACTGCTTCAAGTCTGCAGGGAGCTTCTGGGGACCTAGTGATATGCAAACAGCATCAGATAAGGCCCTCCAGTGAATGGCCAAGGATTTTCTACATTAGAAGTGATTCATCATAAATGATTGAACCCCCCCCCCACCCCACCCACATCCCTGTGTATCATGTTTATTCTTTTACCATTATATTGACTTTGTACCAATTTTTCTTCTATGGAATTTTTTTTGGTTTTCCAAATGATTCCTTCTCCCTCCCCGAATAAACCCCAAAGTTAAAGACATAATGATTTTTTAATAAGGAATCACATGGGAAGGAGAAAATCTAATCATGGCACTCATCATTTTCCTTTTCAATGACTTGCTTTATAAGGCAACAAAGGAATGGAAATATTTTCTTCTAGAAGAACATTTGTTTTGACTCTTGATCTCTTCTGAACTTCAAATAGCCCTTTAAGCTCCTTTTACTTTAAAGGACATAAATGGAAAATAATGAACCTGGTGCTCGATGTACTTAACTTGACAAAGTGTGTTTCCAGTTAAAGCAGATACAAAAGGAATCTAAAAGTTCCAAAATTGCACAATCTCTATTTCCAGTCTCTGTCGTTTTTTTTCTAACATCCCCTTTCCCTCTCCCTTATCCCTCTCTGTCTTCCTAGTCTCCTTCCTCTCTCTTGTCTTCTCTGCCTCTCTCTTTTCACTTGTCTCTCTCAAGTCTCTGGCACCTCTCTGTTTCTCCTTCAGAAGTAGGCAGAGACTGAAAAAGAGAGGCTCAACTTTGGAAAGAACCTCCCTCTTGGGATGTGCACCTAACTTGAAAACAATTGCTAGAAAAGTTTCTCTGAGAAGGGAATAGTGGTATTGCGCAGGGGGTACACACAGTTAAATAGCACACCGTTAGTAGCCTACAGATTTGACTAGCCCCTAATCAAGCACAAGTTTTAGGTTAACTTGACCTATGACAATTATTAACTTTCTTTTTTTCTGAAAGCCTCTGTTCCACGGCATCAAGAGAAACCTTTTGACTAACAGACTGTGAGATTACAAACTGGTACTTGTTAAGCGTCAAAGGAGAACCCCACCCTGAGATGTATGGGTGTAAAAACATTTAAAAAATCAATCATTGTCATACCTCCAAACCCCTGGACCTTCAAAAGCTGTCTTTGTATCTTTATCAGCCATCCCTTTTTCAGTGGACCTGACTTCTCTCTTTCCATCAGCTCCCTTGTACACAAGCTATCTCTAATAAAATCCACCTGCTTGCTTTCTTCTGAGTTCAGTGTTCATTTCTATAACATTGAAACTTAGGAACCTGGCCTTTGGGGTTCCAGCAAAATTTCTATCTGTAAGTATATGTGCCTGCCTGTTTCTCTCTCTCATCTCTTTGTCTCTGTCTCTCCCTTACCATAATACTGCCAGGGAACTAGAAAGTACGCATAAAATTTGTCATTTGCCTTGTTTTGTAGCTAGACTGTTTTAATTTTGTTTTCAATATTTGCTTCTATAAATCAAAAGATTAATAGCAAGCTTTTGCTAATATCAGGACAAGGTTTTCACTGTGACAAGATTAAACAGTTAAATTAAGGCCATATCTCTGGTTATGGCTCAAGAAGTATGTCAGCTGCAACAAATGAGGATTGTTTTTATATGTGCTCACACAAGAGTATCAGTTACAGGCATGACAGAGTGGGACAAGTTCATGTTAATCCACTATACAACTTAATGGTGTATTTTTTATACAAAGACTATAAATTTTCATTGGGAGGCACAAGGTACACATAGCAAATCGACTTCTAAATTGTTAAATGCCTTACAATCATCCCACCTCTTTCTGCTGAAGACAATGATACTCAGAGATAAATAATCCCACAATGAAGTAAACATACAAAATGAAGCCAATGGTGGACCCAGGGCTGGAAAAAATTTCTTCCAAAATCAGGTACTAGCCTAACGGTGGTAACTATACAGAGTAACAGTGTCTGCAAAGAGGTCACATATCACAGAGTCTTTAGAACCTTGGAAAAATTAATGCACACTGGCTTTAATATACTCATTTTTTTGCAAAGGTCTACTGAACCCTCAGTGTCTGCCCCTCTAATCCAATGTGGTAGAATACAGGAAGTCGTGCTTTGTCAATATTTTCCAAACTACCTAAAATCCCACTGGGGACTACAAGATAAAAACATCTTCCTTGTGCCAAGAGTCTCTAAGCTCTTTCCTAAGGGTAATATTCATTCGTGTTTTTAAAATGGCAAAATTGAAAGATAATTTTTTAGGCAGAGAAAACTAAAGTGATAATATTAAAATAGAAATGAGAATTTCATAAATATCTTCTGTATACATGCAAAATACATCTAACCTCATAGCAGACAATATTCTCTCTTGAGGAGCTAAACTTACCTGGTTTCCAGAGAGATTTCTATGCCCAAGGGTCTAAATAAACATGAAGCCATTAATTTCTCACTTGAACTAGAGGGAACATTAAAAACTTGAAATGTGCCTATCATAAAAATCATGCGACCAGAGTGCAAATCACCCACGTCCCTCAATTTTATTACAGGCTACCAGCCACTCTTGTCAGTCTGAATGTGAATTCTTAAACATGTACAATCATCAGCTTAAATATACTTCCTGATGAGAAAAGACAGAGGGGTTCTCACATACTTCGACTGCACATGAATCTCATTTTTACCTGGTAGTTATTCTGAGACAAACTTCAAAAGAGGAAGGTACCGCAGTTCATAAGAAAAAGAAAATGTAGAATATCACTCACCTCTTCATTATGTTCAGCAAAGTGACCCAATATATTACAATGCAAATAAAAACTGGGCAGGAAACCAATATGATATTGGGCAATTCTATTTGCTCTAATTCTGATACTTCCCTCTTTTTCTGAAATTGATTTTAACCGTTTTACATTTTGTCACACAGTTCAAGAAAAAGTTCCCTGAGGTGTCAATGCTGATCTGCCAGCAATGCTTACCTTCGTTTTTAAGATGACAGTCGGCATTCACGTCTGCAATCGAGCACTGTATGAGGTATTATGTTCAGAGATAAATAATTCCATCATTTCAACCTGGTGCTCCTTTAAAATGTGGTGCTAGGAAACAGCCGACAGGCAGTGCGTCTGAACAAATCGTATGTCCCTGTAATTGCTGCTTAGCTCTAATTACTATTGAGGATAATGTTTGCAACTTGATTCCAGGGAGAGGGCAGACTACCTTCTGACGACACTGGACCAAATATATCCTAAAAGACTGACAAGTTTCTTTCTTTCATGTAATTTTTCTGAGTATCTCCCAGCTACTTGGAAACTACCATCTGCCATGGTAAGAATGAAATCAGATCATCAGACACCCACTTCTTCTTCCCAACAAAGGAATTCAACTCTCCCCAAATATTTATTTATTATGGCAATTTGGCATTTTTGATATCACTAAGATATAAAGGGATTGTTTTTCTTTCCTAGGTGGGCAACCAAATCTTCATTTTAAAATTGCTTTTCATTTCAAAAGGGAATATGCTCTCAAAATATAAACTTTACACTGTCAGTTTATTTGCATGCCATTAGGCATGAGAATATCTTTCTTGTGGATTTTTAGGTTTTAAACAAAGATTCACAACATATAATTTAAAGAGACTAAAGCAGATAACAGTCTGATATCAATAACATTAACAGGGATATTTATGCATTTCAAGTAAAAAAACCTAATGTCAGTTATATGGGAGAATTATCATAGGAAAATCAGTTGTGTAGGCTTGGAACTAAAATGATACATTATTTACTCATCTAGCTAATTTCACTCTCCATCTAGTGGCATCTGACCATGTCATCAAGATAAGGTGTCTGATATGTGTGTGTCACACAGTGTGGCTGTGACCAAACGGGCATTCTGCTTATTCTAAGCCGACTGTCATGGATATTGATAACTACCTTAGTGGGCATTTGACTGAACGAAAGAAACTTGAAAAGTCCGAGGTTTGCAAATGTCAGGAAGGATTTTGCACCTTTGATTGCACAACTTAGCACACAGGCAACACAGCCGACACTTCAGTGACACAGGAAACAAGTTACACCCACCAAGTTCAGAGATTTGTTATATCTGCTTATGTCAGATTTGCACGGTGACTCTCAGGAACAGGTAAGCCTCAGGGAAGAATTAGATGCAGCAATCGGAATGGTAATGATAAAACCAGCTCTTAGAAATGGGGCTTATCTCCAGGCCCAATGATCTCATTTGTCATGAATAAAAACAAAACAACATTCTAAATGGAACATAGTATGCTAGCTCTGTACTTACTTTGCCCCAAATAACAATCGTGCACATAATATTTGCTCACATAATATTTGCTTCTTCATGATTAAATTAAAATTTTAGTCACCAGTATGGTTTTCATTTTTATTTTTTATTTTATTGTTTAAAATCTCTGCCTATGACAGGCCTCTCCCAAGAAAATGCTCTGCTAAATACGGATTATGCTGATGCTTCCTTCAGAGTACTTCTCTTTCACGGAGCTAGGCAAACATTCCACCTCAGTTCAGGGCCCGTCCCCGTCCTCAAACTAACTGAGAATTGTTTTCTTACTCACACTTTCTAAAATATGCTAAACTGAATTATTCCTCAAGGGTAAGGCCCTAATCTTATTTTTCTTTCTGGGTTAAATCCTGCCTTTAAATCATACGTTATGCTTGGTGTATTTTTCCAGAACATTTCCAGGTCTGGCACTCTAGTACATCCTCAAATGCCTAAACCCTTTATTTGTACCTCTCATAGGTCCTTAGTTTAGTTCATGTACGAGGTGCGGTCTCCAGACCCACAGCATTAGCATCGCCTGAGAACCTGTTAGCAAAGCAAGGTCCCAGGCTCCCTCCCAGAGCTGTAGAACCACACACTCTGGGGGTGGGACCCAGCAGCCTGTGTATTAACCAGCCCATCAGGGGATCTGAAGCATACTGACACTTGGGAACCACTGGTCCATGGTGCATGTACAAACTAAGAGCAGTAGGAGAATGCGGTAAGAAACATTTAAGCCTCAGTGGGGGAACGAACGATGGCAGAGATAAAGACTTAATAGAGAGGCAGCATTTACATGGTGATCTAAGCGACGGGAAGAGTCCGGATGAATCTGAAGGAGGCACCAGACATCCCTCTCCCAGCCAGGCTATTACCTGTGCCCCTGAGTTAATGCAGCCCCACCAATTCCAAGATCTTACCCCATCAGTCACCATCTCTCCTAGCCATTCCATTCCTAAGGGAAACTTTCAAAGACTTGCCTCATTCCTATTAGTCTTTTAGTCTACGAACTACTCTCTCTTTTCCCTTAACTTTTAACTTCTTTTAGAGTAGCCTACACTTCCCTTTGTACTTTTTTACTATCCCTTCACCCATAAATCTTGTGATCTGGCTTCTGATAGTTCCAGTCTAATAAAACTACAAAGTCTTTTATCAGTCCTTCTTGACATCAGTGCCATTGTTAGAATATGATGTCATATCTAAATGGCCTCTTTCGCAAACTCAGCGTTAGTATTTCACATCATCTGCTGGACCCCTGCCACCTGCACCCCACTGGCATCTCAACTTCAATTCATGCCAAACTAAGCTGGGCATTCCAGTCCCCCCACTCTACGCCCCCAGGGACATTCCTTCTCTAGTGATCTTTATTTATTTCACTGCCTGGCACCACAAGTCTTCAGTTACACAGACTCTAAAACTTGAAGCTGTATTTGACTTCTTCGTCTTTCTTGCTCCCAAATCAAGTCAGTTATCTTTACGACATCTTCACCTCCTTCCCCTTTTCATAACCATTACCTATACCTTCATTTAGGTTCACATTAGCTGCTCCTGAACATAATCCTCTAATCACTGTATTCCCCTTGTAGTCAAATGAATTCTTAAGAAAGACAATTTGAATCAATCATTTTTCTATTCATATGACTTCCGTGGCCCCCCTCAGTGAGTTATGGTCTCTGAAATCCAATACTGTAGACCTGTTCAAATCCCGCCTCTGCTACTTACCAGCCTGGCAACATTAAATTAATTAATTGACTTGGTAAGCCCCAGTTTTCTCAGCTGACAAGTAGGAATAAGATAGTAATCACATCTCAGAAGGAACTAATGCATGTCAATTCTTACTAAAGTGCATAGAACATTGAAGGATTTAGTAAATGATAAGCACTGTTATCACTGTACCAAGCGAGCTGCCATAGAATACAATTCCAATACCTCAGTTCAGGACCCATGCCCATCCTCAAACCTAACTGAGAATTGTTTTCTTATTTACACTTTCTAAGATATGCTAAACTGAAGTATTCCTCAAGGGTAAGGCCCTAATCTTATTTTTCTGTCTGAGTTAAGCAATGCCTTATACCTAGTAGTTGTTCCCGAGATGTTCACTGCATGAAGCGCTGGCTGGTTCTTGTACATACACACATTCCTAGTTCTATCACTTTGTTCGTGCTGTCATGCTTCCCACGAAGCTTTTCCCTTTCTGTCCCCTTTCAAATTCCTTCCATTTTCAAGTGGCATGTTCAATGCCATCTCTTCCAGGAAGCCTTGCCACTTCTGTCAGAAGAAAGTATCTTCTCTGCTCCGAACCTGCAATACATTTCATTTACTCCTCTCTTACGGCACTGAAGACATCCTATTGTGTATGTGTCTTCTCCCTCAAGCTCCTCTGTGTTAGATAGATCCGACTTGATTTATTGCTGTTTACCTAGGGTCTTGCCCAGAGAAAGCACTCAATTAATGTGCTGAATGAATGAATGAGGTAAAGGAAATGACACTTACACTCTTAAAAGAGCTGTGCTCCCATGTACTACCTGATTAAATGTTTGCTTTCTCATTGATAATTTGATGATCTTCAATAAGGAAATGGATTATGAGAATTACAGAGACAAGTTTAGGACGACTCCCTTATATATGCGGTGTATTCCTAACCTTGTGTTTTAAAGTTAGTATTTTAGAACTCAGAAGCATTTTCCATAGAAACAAAGTCATAAATAGTGGATTCCTGGGAAAATCCTCAAAAGCTTAATAACCCCCAGGACAGGTGTATTTGATAGAACGTTATACTACAATAGCACCTCACTCCAACATTATCATAAAAGATGTTGAAAAGGAGCCGATATCCTTGAGCGCTTATGAAGATGCTTAGTCTTCCTCGCAAAACATAAAACCATGAATTTTGTTTTCTTCTTTGTTTAAGATGTACTCTGAGAGCCGTAACCAGAAGCCAGTTTTATTGTGCATTCAAATGATTACTTTTCATTGCCATGATGAGTGTGATCTGTTAAAGAATCAATTTATAATTGTCAGTTATAAATTATAAATTAGGAAAAATGGAAGTCCTCTATAAAATGGTCTATATGCTTGAATTTGTAGAAATTAGAACTTATTTTATTTTTTGCTTACGATTCTAAATTTCAGCTCCTTTGCCTTCATTTTGGATTAATTTTAAATTGAGTATGGCCCCTGATACTCTAGCTTCAGTTTCTGTACATAGATCCCCTGACAAATACATAATGGCCCGTTAACAAACTTTTAATTAAGTTCATTAGGGGAATCTGTTATTTTAAAGCAACTCTGGAGTGAGTAAACAATCTATTTTTAATGGAAAAATGATTGCCTTTCCAATGATCTGAATTGCAATTTTGGATTTTTCCCAGGCAAACCTATAAACAAGAAGTTACCTATGAAAAAGACATATTTTTACTGTTAGTTTTTCTCCCCCCAGCACTGAGTTAGACATGATGATGAACTGAAAAATGGGGTTCTACAACCTTAAGACGGTGACCGTCTGTTTAGAGAACAAAAATAATGTATCTGAAACAATTATAGACAATGACACATAACATTTAATATGAATTACAGGCCCAGACAGGAAATAGTGAAGGAGCGAATATATCCTCCACAAAGGCGGGATCTTTGTTTTGTCTACTATTGTGTCCTGACCACTTGGAACTGTACTTTGCATGTATTATGAGCTCAAAAAAAAAAAAAAACAACTGCTGAACCAAAAGGAGAGACAAAAGTGGGTTAGAAGGGCTGGAGACAGTTTCACTGTGGTGGCAGGACATGAGCAAGACCTTAAAATATGTGATTCCTCCGTCCTTCCTTCCGCTCATCACCTACATCCAGACTATTAGCAAGCCCAGTTGTTTCTACCCCCAACATGTATTATACTGCAAATCTTTCTGCTTCTCTCCATGTCACTGCCACATTCTAGTCCAAGCCATCATTATCTATCTGGACTGCAACGGATGGTTTGTAATGAATCCTTCTGGGAACACTTGCTCCCCTACCCCTGGTCCTTCACACAGGCTAAGCAAACTGCTTAAAAATACAAATCTGATCATGTTTCTCTAGAATGTAATGGCTTCCCGCTGCACTTTGAATGAAACCAAACACCTTACTGTGACGCACAGTGACATGATTAAGCGTCTGTTTACTTCTAAAACCTCACCTTGGACCACCTCCCTTTGCCCCCAGGCTGTTTCTCCGTTCCCCAAACCTGTCAAATTCATTCTTATCTTAAGGCTTTTGCCTTCGCTGTTTGTTCAGCATGGAACTCTCTTCCCCCACTCAGTTGCTTCTCAGCTCAGTTGAGTCACAGTGGAGGCTTTCGAGCAAGGCACTCCCTCTATTACAGTAGTCTGGTTTATTTACTCCACCCACTTTTCTGTCTCTAAAATTATCTTCTTTTCTTTACTCATTCATTGTCTCCTCTCACTAGAATATCATCTCCATGACAGCAACAACTATATTCTAGGTGCTCTATTCCCAGCTTCTAGAATAATGCCAGGCATATGGTAGGTACTTGAACATATCTTGAGTGAATGAATGATTACATGCTCCCAGCTTTTTCAAGTTTGAAGACTCCTTTTAAATATCAAATGGTTTGAAGGACTCCTCACACATTATTACTGACTCTTTCCCCTTAGCATTCACTGACTATCCACAATCTGTTATGAAGTCAGTAACACTTAAAATAAAGGCATTTCATTGTCTAAGTAGGACAGACATACATTTGGCAAAGTATGTTGGGTATGTGTGAGACATGGTATTTATTCAACCTACCAAATACTTGTTGTGCATTTCCATTTACAGGTACACAGCATCCTCAGATCATGAATGTGATGGGACCACTTGCTAATATGCACACTTGATACAAGAGAGCAGAAGAAATGGCAACCATCCTAGTCAAAGCTTCCTCAAGACAGGGTTAGGAATAAAATTGGTGAAAAGGCTTATCCTAAACTAAGGATAAACTAACTTATTTTTTGAACCCTCTAACACCTTATATAGAGTTTATTGGACATGGTATGCATTTGTATAATAATGGCTAATACTTACATTTATTATATTCCAACACTGTTCTAAGCCCTTTATGCATATATTTATTTACATAATCTTCAAATTAACACTGTAAGGGAGGAACTTGCTATTATCTGTAAAAACAGGGCACAAAACGATAAAGTATCTTGCTCAAGGTCACAAAGCAGGTAAGTGGCAGAAATTCAAACTCACGCTATCTGACTCTAGAATTCATATTTTAACCACTATGTTATATTGCCTTGAGGATATAAGGAGAAAGTACTGCCTTTACACTAGTCGAGAATCTCTTGCACCATACATAGCATATAAGAAAAATCATGTATCAGATGGCAGCTACTTCTAAACATGCATGTTTTTACTCCCAAACATTTTCAGGCAGTTGTGTTTCTCATTCCAAATAAAGGTCTGAAATGCTTAGCAGTAAGTGACTTTATGAAGCAGTTCTATATCATATGGGAAACCATGAAGAAAATCTAAATCAAATACCAAATCTCAGCATGCCTTTAATATCACCTTGAAAGCAGCATGATTTTCTAGGACACACTGTGAAGTTTGAGGTGATAAGATAGCGTATCTTAAAATGACTTGAAACCAAAAAATGGATTTGTGTTATTACCTAACCACCAAGAATGTTCTATTTTGGCAGGTCAGAACATGGGGATACTGTATTTTCATATTTTCATATATAAGGTCTTTAAGTGTGCACATCTCAGTGATTTCTGCATAATCTTGGGTGAGGCTGTTTATGAAGAAAATTCAATATTAGCTTATGGAACCAAGACAGAATTCCAGCAAGACTCAGGTTAATTAAGCCCTTCACATGTTCCCCTATCTATTCCCCCTTTTTTGAAGAGATTAATTAGCTATCTTGTGAAATGTGAATGAATCAAGGAGGACTCGAGTCTGCTGAGCAGAGCACATGTCGTGCAGCATAACCCTTATGTAATAAATCTTTTGGAAAGCAGGTCTTCTTTTCCAAATGGGGCCTGTCTTCACGGTTCTCATGTGAGACTTGGCAAATGGAACATTCTGAGTCTGACAGGCCACTTCTCGGCTCCTTGGCTGACAGCTTTCACACAGATGTCAGCCGAAACCTTGACTGGGGCACGTAGAGGATCAGGACGTTTGAGTCCTGTCCAGCCAAGAGAATCCATCACCTCTCAGCTCTCTGCCGGCTCTCTGCCGGCTCTATCCCACCCCAGTAGAGGCCCAGCACTCCTGCAAGTCAGCCCCGCTCTACTGAGATGGCACAGAACATGGACAGGGGCTGGAGTGGCTGTCAGCAGGCACTGATGTCATGAAAGAATTTAGAGACTTTTATCATGGTTTAGTAGCTTTACAGTCAGACCCTAGTTCAGATTTTGCTTCTAGTATTTACTGGCGATGCGACATTGGAGAATTGCTTAGCATCTGAACCTCAGTTTTCTCATCAGAATTAACACCTGCCTTTTTTAGGTTTGCAGGGGGAACGAAAAATTCTTAGCACTGTATCTGGTACAGTGTATGCCTTTAATAAATGCTAGTTCTCTCTTCTTTCTCTATTACTGAAAAGGGCCAGGTGTTTGAAGGTCTGAATTTAGAAATGCCTCCAAGATCCTCAGCATATTCCATTTTCATTGGCTTTGTTTGTCTTGGATTTACATCAGGGATTCTTAAATGAGGATCCATGGACCCCCTACCCCCACTGCCCCACCCAAGAACTGTATGCAAATATTTGCAACCACGCTCATTTTGGGGAGGACAGAATCAGATTTAATCACCTCTTAAAGGATTCTGTGATTTGAAGAGATTAAAATCTCTGCATATGTTTCTGAAAAGTTGCAGATAAACTGAATATCTCTTTGTAAATCAAATATGATTTCTAATGTACTGGAAGAACTAGTGAATAAAAGAACTCTACAGTGATTTTTCTGTAAAGCAAATACTTGTTTCATAAGTTGCGTATTTAACCCAGAGTTATTCAGATTTTCAATATCAGGTTTGCTTAAAACAGAACACACAGTCATATCATATGCACAGTAGCTAACTTCCCTTAACGATACACAGTGCTGCCTGGGAGTCAGGTACAGGTTTAACAGAAACTGAAAAAGCAGAGACTTCAAAAAGTCCCTGCTCTTCACTGGACAGAACCTTAGTTATCCTCTGCTCCAAAGACCTCATTTTATGGATGAAGAAACCGAGGTTCTGAGAGGTTACATGACTTGCCTAAGGTCATTGCAATAGTTACAGATGATAAGGAATAACAGCTGGAAAAGCGACAGTGATTATGATGATGATGACAGCACCGTGATCTACTGAGCATTTACTTGTGCTAAGCCTTTTAAAGACTTTAACCTCATAGACTTTCACCACAACCCAAGAGGAAGATTTTATTACCCACTCAGCAGGTGAAGCACCCTGCCCAGAGTTCCACAGCCAGTGAACGCACAACCCTGAATGCTAACCAACTCACGACTCGAAAGCCTGTTTCAGCCTGAACGACTGCTCATAGGCACCACTTTAAACTGCTCCTAAAATGCAACAGAATAGTCACATGGTCTTCAAGTATAAACAATTAAGAGATCAGGAAAGATGTATGTACAACTTTACGACATATTCAAACCGTTTTAAATATAATATTAAGACAGCCCTTGCAAATACTATATCCTGCAGATATCCACTAGTAGTATACTGGGTGTATAAGATCTAGAATGAATACAGGTCATCTTCTGCTTACAATATCACTCTTAGACACAACCCTCTCTGGCCAGGCCTCTCCCCAGTCTGCAGGACAAAGCATCAGCCCACATGAAGTCTATGCTCTCCCTCCTCTTCAGAGTTCAGCAGTATTCCAAGTCAGGGATTTTGGCTTTCATCTTTCAATACCACGCACTGAGACTGAGGGTCAGGGCCTAAGTGCTAGAACTGTGGGGGCCTTCTCTTCCCATTGTGCCCTGCTTCTTCTCCACCAGGAGGAAGGACAGACAAGCAATAGCCATGAAAGGGAGAACTCCCTTGAAAGAGGCTCTCATTTATAATCTTCTGTAAAAAATAATCATTCGTTTAAAATATTTGGCTATATCATATAGAAGTTACCAGGACTAGTCAATAAATGACAATGCATCTGAATTTCTACGATTAACACTGATTTTTGGGTGTCTCAAATACTATGGCAAGGATTCCGGTTTAGTCAACACGTCAAGATTTTACTCTCAAGTATTTGATGTTAACCCAGTAACTGTTTATTCTTTAAAGATGAAGAAAGGTACTTAGAGAATGGCTGATTTATTTCCCTCCCTAACATATCTTCTCAGACTTTACACATGATGTTCATAGTACATCTGTATCAGGATATCAATCCTTATCAATATATCTGAGTCATAGTCTTTTCTCAGCCTCCAAGAATTTCACATGCACTATTAATACCGGAAGGAAAAATTTAAATAATAGTAATTAGTTTCAGATAAAAGGCCTGAAATAATTTGCCAGACTAAATATCATCTGGCGTGTTAATAATCCTTTGTGAAGTTAGCAGGTACCAGGAAAAGACAAAAACCAAAACCAAACAGAAAACCCTTAAAGGATGGGTTCAGTTCTTGAAAACAAACTTTAAAAAAGTAAAGTGCATTATTTTGCTCAATAGTGATGAATATTGTCTGCATTATTTATTAGTTATATTATAAGCAGTACAGTTGGGTCTTTAAAATTATCTAAAATTTAGGTTAAAAGCCAAATTTAAGAAGATTACTTTTGAACTTTTTAATAATTGTGCTATGTGAATTTTTGAAGTTACAAAAATAAAAATCAATACTATATAAGGAAAAAAAGAAAAGCAGATGAGAAAGCTTTCAAGGGCTCCATCAATATTTTAAGTCAGGTTGTTATGTCAGCAATGCCAAGGTTACTCAGGTTATGTGGCTTTGGCTAAAATTCTTAATTTCTTTATATCTCAGTTTCTTTGCAAATAAAAGAGAGAGAATCAAAACAAACTCACCAATACTATGCTGATAGGACCACAATAAAGGTGAGGACTTGATAATATATGTGAGTGCTGAAACCACTGTGTTGTTTATATGAAACCATCATAAGATTGTATATCAATGATACTTTAATGAAAAAAACTCTCCAAAATGTCATAGAAAATAAGGTTTATAAATGAGCTCTGACACTGACTTGATAAAAATAATAGCATTATTATCAGAATCATCTTATTTTATCTTTATACAGACCTGTATCCCTGTGAACCGAAAGGAATGATTTTTAAAATAGCTTCTTAATTCTAATGATCTTTAAGATTGATAACAAAATCTTTCCCCAGGAGAAACAGGCAAATAATAATTAACACAATGAGGGTGCTTTAATAAAAGTATGACCCCTGCCTAGATTAGGAAGTTTGAATCCTACACATGAACTGCATTTTACAGTGGGAGAAACACAGCTAGACCACAACCTATTCAGGGAAAAACAGAGCCACACCTTTCTGTGGATAAAGTACAGACTGGAACTGGACAGACAGTATTGTCCTCGCTCAGAATACTGTAACAATATGAGGAACTTTTCTGTTTATCCTTCTCAAAATTCTTAGTTCTCTGAGCGTAAACTACAAAGTAGAAAGTCCGTGGGAGCAGAATCTAAACCATTTCTGTTTGGATCTGAGGAAGGTATTTATCTGTTTCATCCTGAACAAGGAGCTGAGTGAACTAAAAGAAATCCCTGAGCACAGTGGGAAAATCTGGTGGGTAACCATGAAAACAATGACTATGGAAACACTCGTGCTACAGTCAGAGTAGTTGGTTGTAGTTACTTAACAGGAAAAGACCATTAAAAGCCACAAAGCCTATAAGCAAACTAGATGGAAGCAATGCTAAAAGAAGCTTAATTAAAGTCAAACTTTCACACAGAGGAAGTTATATTCTTCACAGGGCACAGATCATGAGCATTTGTAAGCAGAGAACAAGGATGAGTTGTGTAAGGATAGAGGGATGCAGGGAGGCAGATTAATGAGAGAGAAGTGGGTTGACTGAGGAGCTCTTTGCTTATCTTGCCCTCTGCCTCCTTCTTCCTGAAGCTCTCTTTAGCTCTGCCTTCTGGGATATGTCTCTTCAGGTCCTCCTCTGGCCTCCCTGATCAAGCTGCTCTGCCTCTGTGAGGACCGCTCTTCCTCTGCTTGTTCTGTGTATGAGGATGTCCAGGTTTTACCACTGGCTTCCTGGGGGTGGTCCTCTTACACCCTCTCCCAGGATGACGCCTGACTCTCAGGGCATAGTCTCTGCTAGTGCCTGCTGCTCAGTCCCAGCCGCAGCCCCATCCCTCAGCTCTGTATGTCCAGATACCTGTTGGGAAAGCCCAACTCGATGCTCCATCACCATGTCCAGAACCAAACTTATTTGGGCTAATTTTACTCTGAAATGTGAGAAAATGAAGTTACTCATCCTAAAGGAATATCCGAAGATAATAAAAGCTATATTTAGAAAGAGGAAGAGAGCCAGTGTCAAAGAGCGAGAAAGGAGAAACATTAACAATATTTCTTACAAATCTTCAGTGTACAAGAATTAGATATTTTAACACTACTTTTAACCATCTGAGTACAAATTAAATTTCACATTATTTGAATTGAAGGATGGCCTTTTGTTCTGTTGGGTTTGTTCTGCCCCTCACCAAATGTTAAAACCAGAGTGAGAAACAGAAGCGGGAAATGCTGTTTATCTGGAAGTCTCAGTGACCTCCGACATTGCTCCTTTCCCATGCAAAGTGGAGAAGCTTTCGAACACCACCCATCTTTAAGTCACGCACCATGTGGTAGCTAATTCTATGCCCTCTTCCCTGAAGAATGCCACACTCGGGAAGAATACAAAAAAAAAAGGAAAGCATAAAAAGGGAGGAAAGAATTAACAAACAACACATTTCTCTACCAAAATCTCTGTGTGAAGAGTAGATTGAATTGGCACCATTGAAATAAAAAATAATGTCTTTTTAAAGGAGGTGCCCAAGTTTTTAGATCATACTCTTGACCTAATGCTAATACAGTACCCACAGGATATTTAAAAAATTTGAAGTTCTACCATATTATTATTGAAAATTGATGAGAATTTCTCTGTGGATTCATTTTAAAAGTAAAAGTTGGAACAAATTTACATTTCAATATGTCTTCCGAAAAACTTGAACCTGAGACTTTCCCTAGACAACTCTTCTCCTTGTATTAAGTTAAATGATGGCAACTACCATAACACATACACCCACCTCTCTTCTCATAGCCACACGACCAGCAGGTCTTGGATGTTTAATTCTCCAGTATATCTCAAATTCATCCTTGTAACGGACCACTGCCTAGTTCAGACCCCCATCTCCACTTCTGCTTTAAATTCCCTGTTTTCAGCCATATATTCAGCATTTCCCTGCTGAGCGTCAGTACCTGTGTGCCTGGTCAGTGGACAATGTTGGGAATGTGGGATGGACAAGACCACCAGGGGCTCCATGACGGAGCTCTGCCCTCACCATCTGATTTACACTCGAGGGGCCCACATGGTCCTCTGTGATGAGACCCTTAGCCACCACCTGAGCTTCATCCTCACCGTCCTTGCCTCAAGCACTGCATCATCAGCACATATCTGGGTATTGCACCCTGTATATACCATGCCATTTCTCACTTCTGATTTTTCTCCTACCTTTTGCTCTCCTCTCTCACTTTCTGCCTATTTCTACCCACTCTTAAGCAGTCTCTGACCAACTCAGCCTGGGTGAAGTATCCCTCCACTGTGTTCCTATAATACCCATATTCCACACCACCCTTCCTGTTGCATTGTGTTGTAAATATCTATCTGTATATATGAACACAATCATTTTAGGTCCATCTAGTTCTAGATAAACATTCATTTAACAACTACTGAACTCAAACATAATGATTCACATAGTCTATAATAATTTTCAGAGAAAATCGGTGGCAAAGAGATGCTGACATTACAGAGAGATGTAATTCGGGGAAGGGGGCAAGAGACAGGAAGTGTTTGGATCCTACCTCTAATCCCATATCCATGATGGGCTCACAAAATTCAGGCAGTTTAACCAAAAAGAGTAAATCCAACTGACGGTATCATTCCAGTAATCTCTGATGCACTAGTATGTTTGTCTTTCTGATCAAGGTATTAATAACTGTGTTGTGGAAAAGGCTAATTCTTTTGCTAGGACCTATTGCTAGGGTTTTTGAGCAAATGCTCTAACAGATGGCTTCAAATATTCTTCATACAGAAAGAAGGAATCCAGGAGAAAACTGGATATGAGGAGATACTGAGGCAGATCATTATCTGTAAATTGACATGGAGGAGAAGCGCTCTACCATTGGGCTAATACAGTAAAAACTAAGGCTTCCTTCGAGGCCTTCAGAACACTGCATGAGACAAAAAGCAAGCTATGCAGGCCCAGTTGGAATGAAGGGACCTTGTTTTTTAAGGCCAGATTAGTGGGGTAAGCCAAAGCTACCTCCTCAGAAGAGATCTTGGAATAAGGTTTTTTTCCCCATTTTAAGCTATTTCAAGTTTTAATTAGACTAGGTAATATAAAGTTGCTCACATATCAGATATATAGTCTTCAGTGACACAAAATTTCTCTAATAATACATGCCAAAAAGTATACATGAATGTAGCTCCTTTTCATCTATAAGACCTACTATTATAATTATCTAATTATAGAGTTGGTATCTACTTTAAATAGAAACTTTGCCTGTGTGTGTCAGTATATTTCTAGCAGAAAATGTGGCATTTGGACCTGCGCTCTTTTGTAAGTACTGATCTTAGGGAAAAATAGGTTAACATAAGGGTTTATTAAAACCTTATAAGTTGTATAACTTCTTATTCTTATTAGAAAAAGCCATAATTGCTTTTTTTAAATGTTTGGATAATTATACTTCAGAATTTTTAGTAAATTACTAAGATGAATACTAGTTATGTCCACAGTAAAGTAATGAATAAAATAATTGCTTGTGGTCTGTACTGACAGTCTGTCTTCATTTTAAAAAATAAACCCAAATAACCGGTGGTGGTGAATATATGTCAATGTGCTTGAGTCTGTGTAAGTTCTCTTGGGCTGATATATTTAACTATAGTAATCTTTTTAAACTGACATATGTCCATTGTTCACATTAAGAAATTATTATGTTTCAGGTATTTTTTCCTGCTTTGGCAATTACTCATTATTTAATTACATATTTATATGGTATTATTGTTGTCTAGACCCCTTAGATATGAATTACTTTCCTAAGCTAGCAACAGTACTCGGAATATGGGCATTTGTGTGCATGTGTGCGCATCCATAGAAGGTTAATAGATGCTTCATATCATGATTTTTATGTTGCACATTTTAAGTACCATAGACTTCCTTTGATAAGCTCAAATCTGTTTATCCATTCATTCAAATATTTATTATGCATCTACTATGAGGCAGTCCCTCTGCTCAGCCTGACTGAAACATGCTCCCTGTTCGTACAAAGCTCACAGGGAAAACAAAACAAACATATGTGACAAGGGCAGGGAATGAGTTATACACAAGGTGATGGGTACCTCTCCTTTCTGAATACATACCTTAAGTGAAACTGTATCTTAATACTATAACAATTATACACAAAACAAACTGATGTAGTAGGAACAGCCATCTTGCCTCCTCAAATCAAAACCATCAGAGTGTGTATGTATGGGTGACTGTCCCACTGAGACCACCTATGGGGCATAGAAAGAAAATAATTTTATGTTACCACCCACCTTACTCATAGTTGCTCTGCCCAGATCCTGAGAACCATTTAGGATTAACTCAAGTTATTAATATTATTAATTCCTAGTGGGAAGCAGTTTTTTTACCTTTCAAAGTCATGAGACTCTGCTCCTGAAGCCTGAAAGTCACACTGGCCTTCCCTGTTTGTTCGGGGTCACAAATCGGGAGTAATGACATTTACATTGCTAATAGACTTTGCTCCAAGTATGTTTACTCCTGGTTTGGGGTAGTTTCTCCTACCTGAGAAAAGCTCATTTGACCTGCATGAAACTAGCTAATTATCTGAGTAAGAGCTTCCCTCACTTGTACATCCAGAAACATGCACACATATGAAATCTAGGAATGTATGAAATTATATCTTCCATATGACAATCAGGACTAATGTGCAAAACACATTAAAGTATGCATTATATGAGTTCACCCTGACATACACATTCAATCACCCAATAAATCTGGGCATTATGGCTGACATAAGCCTATGTGACCATGACCTCTTACGTTAGGCTTTTAGAATCAAGTTAACAGAAAAACATGTATTTCAATAGAGATTAAATCCTGGAAAATGTGTAGAACAATTGCAAATAATTTGACTTTTCTGTATACCAACTTTTGAGCAGCTAAATATTTGCTTCTCTAATGTTTCTTTGATCACAATTATTAGCAAATGTTACAACATTATCAGCTTACTAGCGTTAAATGAAAAGCGAGAATTCCAAACTCAGTTTCCTTTACTAATGAGCATTAAATGACCTCAAAACAAAACCAGATAACCAAAATATCCCACTGGCTCACTTAGATTATAACTGGTAGAATTTAAAATACATGATAATTGTTAACTCTTTTAATCTGTTGTTTGACCAGGGAAGATAAATATACAAATACAGAGAGAGATGTTGAGGTGATAATTAAGATGCTCATATCTCAATAAAATCTATATTGTGAAATTTATGACACTTATAAACTTGTAACATGTTTGGAGATCAGTCAATAGCTTATATAATTTGAATAATACTTTTTCCTAGAGTCCAATAAAACATACAAATTTTGGTTTCAGAGTTAAATTCAGTAGGATTTGATATGTGCTTAAAATTAATAACCAACAATTTTGAACAATTTTCTATGCAGCAGGTGCTATGGTAAGTGAATTTTACACATTATATAATCTAATTTTCATTAGAACCTTATGAGGTGGATTCTATTATTTCCATGTCACAGAGAAGATTAAAGAATTTTAGAGAGTTAAGTAACTTGCCCACTTACTGTTAATAAATGACAGAACTTGTATCAAAACCAAACCTAGTGATTCCGGAGCCAAATTCCAGCTCCTATTTGGTCTACTGTAGATTAGGAATGAGAAGACCTGAAATAGAGTCTCCGTATCAATCAATTATTAGCCCTGAGACCTTAGGGAGATCACTTTGTTGATTCAATTTGTTAATATATAAAGTAGAGCCAAAAAAAATCCCAACCATTCTCACAGAGTTACCATGAGGATTCAAGAGAATAATGTAAGCAAGAAACTGTACAGTGCTCTACAAATATCTTATTATATTGTAATATCTTAACATTTTATAACTCCCAAGGCATTTTATGGGGCCAGATAATGACATTACACCAGGTATCTCATTAGAGAAAGAGACTTGAGGAAGCCAATGAAGCCATCTTTTCCTCTACAATAGGAAATTTTAGACAGGTTGCCCAGGATGGCACATTAGATAAAATATTCACCCTCTGTGGGTTATAGATTGAATGTTTGTATACTCCCAAAACCCATATGGTGAAGCCTTAACTCCCAACATGACTGTAGTTGGCAATGGGGCCTGATAATTAAGGTGATGTTGAATGAAGTCATAAGAGTAGGGCCCTGATCCAATAGGGCTGAAGCCCTAATGAGAAGGGGCAGAGACTCTGTTGTCTACTTGAAATCAATATAAGATTGTATATCAATAAAAAAATAATAAATAAAAATGAATGAAAGGGAAGAGATACCATAGCCCTATGTCAGAGAGAACTACCTACAAGCCAGGAAGAATATTCTCACTGAAACTGAATAGCAGGAACCTTGATCTTGGGTTTTCCAGTCTTCAGAACTGGGAGAAATAAATGTCTGCTGTTTACTGACCCAGTCTTTGGTATTTTGTCACGGGAGCCCAAGCCGGCTAATACAACTATTATCATGTTCACCCTGCATGTGGCCAATGTCTCCAAAGAGCAGAGCCAACTGAGTAGCCGTGTCCAGCTGCCAGCTGGACAGCAGTGTGGCCTGAAAGATCACATGAGGGGCTGATAATCTTCAGTTGGGGGGGGGGGCCACAGAATGTACAAATGTCCTAGGCAAGCTTAGCATGAATGAGGCTCAATATAAACCCCTGTGCCTAGAACAAGATTGAGTTCAGCAGGGAATGGAAATTATCATCAAAAAAAAAAAAGCAATCAAACCAAACCAATAGGAAAATGAAGAAAGCTCCAAAGATGCAGTCTCATGTCTGTAAATATAAATTACTGCTAAAAGTTTAAAACTGAATCTATGCAGAATAAATAGAAAAATTCTGATTAACAAAATTACAACTGAGCAAAGGAAAGAATTTCTACATTAAAATATAAGTAACAATATCTTTCCTTTTTCACCAGGGCACAGTTCCTTCTAAATTAATCTGCAGAGTTTCCTGAGCTAGAAGAGTAACTAACTGATGTCATTCTATATAAAAACAAGTACGCTGTGAAATATTTCTTCTGCAACGTAATTTCCTTACGATGAATATTAATCTTATTTCTTGAGAGTTTTGTTTTCATTTACAAGAAAATAGGTGAGTTTTCAAATGCAAACATAGGTTCTCAGAAAGGTTTACCCTAAATTTAGAGTAATGCTAAAGTCATAGTTGGTGTTTCTCCTTAACTTCTCCTTTTGAATCATCTTTCAGATGATTTACAAAGGATGTAATTTGGTGAACATTTATTCCATGTGAGGTACTGCTCTAGGTGCTTATGGTAGGCAGGCTGTGCTAGTTTTCTTTTCAATCTTCATGACAACAGAAGTATTAGTTTAGCAAACTGCTTCCCAGATAAAGAAAGCATTTCCCCACTTCCCTTGCAGCTTGATATGGCCACACAACCAGATTCTGGCCAATAGGGTATGAGTGTAAGTGACAACTTCTGGGTCATGCCCTTAGAAGGAAAGGGGCATTTCCTCTAGCTTTCCTCTCTGCTGTGGCCTGGATTCTGGAATTGGAGGTGAGGTGAGTATGCAAAAAAAAGTAATGCAGAGCAGAGGTGGCTAAGCAAAAAGATAAGAGTAGCCTGGGCTCGCAGAAAGCTGTTATACCATTTCTGGTTTATTAGTTGAGATAGAAACAAGCCTCTCTCTCTTGTAGGAGCCACTATATTCTTGAGTTCTTGTTACAGTAATCTAGCCTATATTTTCATTTAAAGAGGACTGTACATACATCTTGTGAGGTATTACTGTCCCAGTTTTACTAGAGAATTAAGGCTTAGAGAGATTAAAGAACTCTATAATCACATAGTTGATAACTGGTGAGGCTGGGGTTTTAATCAAGTGCCTTTCCCATTAGATCTTTTTAATACTAATAGAAAGAAAATTACTCATTTATAGAAAATTCGTACCATACAGCTTTCTAATCCCTGATCTATTAATATCACAGGATAATAAAAAGGCTTCAGTTTCCTTGAATTAGAATCAGTGCTACAAACCCCTATTTTTCTAATAAATTTCCTAACAGTTTCCAACTCCTCCAGGACCTATCCCTCATAAAATGTTCCATTAGGAAACTTACGGAGAAATAGTATGCTGATTCTCCTGGACTGTGAAAGAGAGGGCTAGTCAGAATGGCCTAAAAATTCACAAAATAATGCACTGGAAAACCACGAACTCAGAAACAGATCAGAGGGTTTTTTGGTGTGCATTTTCTTCCTTAGTATTATCCTTAAGTTAACACATAAATTTGTTCTTAGAAGGAACCATATGTGCATTCATTCAACATTTAACACCTATTTGTAGAGGGCCTATTCTATGCCAGATACTTCCTTAGATAGAGGGAAACTACCTGGAAACAAACTAGAGAAAGTCCCTGAATGCATGGAGATTATACTCAAAGGCATCTACTGCAGGTGACATCCTACACAAATGAACACAACAGGTTTTCACTGTGTGCCAGTAATTTGTATTTTTAAAATAAACTATATATAGTTTTGGAATAATATAGATATGTTTTGAAATAAATTTAAATTTATAGAAAAATTATAAAGGTAATGCAGAGTTCCCATATACTCCTCACCCAGTTTCCTCTAATGTTAACATCTTATATTACCATGGTACATTTGTCAAAATGAAGAAACCGATATTGGCACATTTCTATTAACTACATTCCAGACTATTCTGATTTCATTAATGTCCTTTCACTGTCCAGGATCGAGCCCCAGAACAGTGCAGTACATTTTCTCATCCAAATTCCTTAGTGTCCTCTAGTCTGTGGCAGTTTCTAAGTTGTTCCTTTTTTATCATGACCTTGAGAAGTTTGAGGAGGTATTTTGTAAATGTCCTTCAATTTGAGGTTGTCTAATATTTTTCTCATGATTGGACTGTAGTTTGGGTTTTTTGAAAGAATACTGCAGAGGTAAAGTAGCCTTTGATCACTTCATACCAAGAGACAAATGGCAGTAATGACTTCTTACTAGTGATACTAACACCTCCAAGGATTCCTGGTTGTTTTTGGAAGAATTTGGAAACCCAGATCTGGACATTGGGTGTACCTGTTGCTCCCAGGATGTCATGGTTTCTAGACCCTCTCAGTAAGTAATATGATTTTAAAAATTAAACAGTTTTTGGATGTCAGAACTAATGAGTTCCATTTCTATAAGTTTGCATTGAAATATAGTTAAATTTATTTGAGAATATATACACATACATATATAAATGCACACATATACATGCAAATACCCACACACAAATACACATTAATTTAGAGACAGTAAAATAATGTTAGGTATGAAATGGCAAAGTGATTTCTTGCCGTTACTACAGTGTTCTGTCCTCTATATTCTAAGGTGCTATGTTTTAAGGAATTTACACATGAGCACACTTACTTTAGTAGAATGAATTTTGGAAGGCTCCTTAAAAGAAAGGATATCATTTTCTCTGCTCTGTCCTTTAATCTGCTGCTTGGCACACAGGTGGGTGACTTGGTGCTCTAGCAGGCATTTTGAGGTCCAGGGCCATACTTTAGGCCTGGTAAAGTGTTGAGTTAAAAATATCCTGATCTCTTAATGACTTAGTGGAGACAGTATATAAGCCCTGGATTACAGATCTCCAGACCTCTTTTGGGTGGGAGAAAAATAAACTATCTGTTAAGCCATTTTTATCTGGACTCTGTTCTGAGTCAAATGCAATTCCTAATTAATATAAATAGTTTGGAGAAGAGGCAGAGGGAAGCAGCATTTATGGAGTATACTATCTATCAAGTAGTTTATATACTTTATTTCATGTAATCATCAAAATAACACTATGCTGATAGTTGAGAAAATTAAAGATTAGCGACACTAAGACTTGTACTTAGGTTTACACAGACCGTTATTGAAACAAAGCCAGAATTTAAACCAAGCCCTATTTCCCTCTCACCACATGCTAAAATGCTTTTATATGGTAGGTCCCAGACTTACATTGATTATTAGCAATGTACAAACACATACATTGTTGTACCTCATTCAATAACTAGGACAGTATTTAAGTAAATAAAACAATATGTATTTACATGTGCAACAAAATAGAAACATGCATCCATAATTTGAGCCCTCTTACTTCTCTCCATGGTCAGCACCTCGAAACAGCAGAAGTGACATCAGGCCCTTCAGGAGTGAAACCTCAGACCTTATCGCCCTTAGTCCACATATGACATATGAGTATAGTTTTTCTCTCTGGACTAGAACAGAAAACCACTCAAACCATCCATCAATCTCTCCACCTACTTACACAGTCATATTCGCTGAGCATTTACTATATGCTAAGCAACTTGTTACCTCCTGCGTGTACAATGTCGAATAAGACACAGTCCTCATTCTCCAAAAGTTTACAGTTTAGTGGGAGCAACACACAAATAAATATGCAATTACAACAGAATGGTGTTTCTCAAGCCCAGCAATTTTTTTTTTGCATTGGGTGATTCTTTGTTGTGAGGTGTTGTGCATTGTACGGTATTTAGCAGCATCCTTGGCCTCCACTCACCAGATGCTGGTAGCCCCCCAGCCCTTTGTTACAACCCAAAGTGTATCCAGGCACTGTCAAATGTCTCCTGGGGGCAAAGCCACCCTCCTATCTCCTATGCTCTCCCACCCCATTGGGAACTGTGGCAAGAGAGTACAAGCCATCATAAAACTACAAGAGAAGGGCACCTAACAACAGTGGCCTGGGGTCACAAAAGTTTTCTGGTGGAAGTAACTCCTTTCACAGAGGCTTGAAAAATACAGTAAAATTCAGCCAGATGAAGTAAATGACTATATATGTGTTATCTGTTTTTACATGTGTATCAAGAAGGCCTTCTAAGCATGTGCAAAAAAGAGTTCAGGAGTACAACACATCTCGGGAAATAAAGGGGTTTAGCATGCTTGGAGTGGGGAGGTTTAGCATTCACAAGAGGTAAGTATTAAAAGGTAAGAATGCCTATGGAGGAATTCAGGGATCTAGTCATGACAGAATAAGGATCTGTGATCAGAAAAGGCAAACATTTGGGGAAGGAGGAGTTCAGGTTTGGATGTGTTGTATTTGAGTTGCCAACCAAGTGAAAATGTCCAACAGAAAGTTAGATTTTCATTTCGGGAACACAGGGGCATGATTCAGTCCAGAGAATGAACACCATCCAGATGAATTGACCCAGGGGGAGTGTAAAGTGGGAAAGAAAAGTCCATGGGCCTGACAGTGGCCAAGCGGAGAGAGGTGAGGGAAAACAAGGGCGATTGTGATGTCAGAGTGCAAATGAGAGTGTCATAATCATGACATGAAGGTCAAGTAAGATGAGGAATGGGACATGTCCACTGGAGCTGGCGATTAGGAAGACATGGTGGCCTTGGCGAGAGCCACCTTTTTTGTGTGTTCCAGGTGGTAGCCAAGTTACAGTGGCTGGGGTGAATGGGATGGAATCAAGGGAGACACCTGCAAGAAATTTGCAGAAAGTACTGGAATGGTATAAAGACAGCGCACATGGTAGGTATTGACAAACACACCTAGAGTAAAAAAAAATTAAGTTGAAGTTGAGTGGGGATGGGTAAGAGGAATTTTAAGCCTGAATTCTGACTTCCAGGTTAGCTGCGGATGCTACTTACAGACTCTGTTCTTGTTTCAGGCTCTCTGAGGCTTCTGGGTATATAGTTAAGCTATCTCAGGGAATTCCTGAATGTAAGCACAACTGGATTGTTTTAATCTTTTCACTGTATAGCACATGATTCAGGGTAACTCATAGTACCTATTTACTTGTCTGTGATATGTCTTTGGAATAAAGGGTCAACTTTAATATCTGAATCATTCTGTACTAACATTATAGAGCCCCCTTTAAAAACAATGATCGCATTAGTCTAAAGGCAAAAATTCAAAACAATAAGCCATTTTATAAAGGTCTAAAAATATATTTCCATTAAGTGTGTTTATGAAAATCTTTCCTTTGAGAAGTTTTGATTTAGCAGCCTTGGAATAATCAACTCATGGGAGGCAAAAGCTGAAAGCCAGAATATAAGAGACTTTCTTCCACCATTCAGTGATTTTAGAGGAATCACTTCCTCATGTCTTATATTCTTTCCCCTCCACTCCATAGTTACTGCTGTCCCCATTAACGTCTCTCCCGTGTGCCTCTCTAATAGCTTCTTAACTGGCTTGCCTCAGATCTTTGCCCTCTCCAAGTCTTTGTTATACTTTGCAAGAGTGATCTTTCTAGATATATCAACAGTCCACAAGCTCCACTTAGAAACATGTCATGGCTTCTCACAAAATCCAGAATCCTTATGTCACATAAAGCCTTTCCACTTGGTGCAGCTATCCTTTGCAAATTTATCTCATACTTACATTCCAGCCCTGCAAGACCTCTATTAGGTCCCAAGGCTTTATGTTGACTTAAACCTACAGGCTTGTGATCTTACCCCTCCATCCCCAGTCCTTCTAAAAAAATGATACCCAAGCTCAGTTCAGGCAGCTTTTCTGCAAAGTCTTTGCTGGTCTCCTCTCCCCTACCTGAACCCAGATAGGGCGGACCACTCCTCTTGTGGTACCCCATGTACCTTATATATATTTCTGTATAGTGCCAAGGCCACTTTATTGTATGCATTTATTTTAATAAGTGTCTCTTCTTTTAAGCCCTCAGCTCCCTGAAGACAGGGGCTGCTTTTTCTTTTCTTTTTTGTCTCACTGAAACATGGCAAATATCAGGAGCTCCATAAATATTTGTTGAACAAATCTAGTCCAGAAATATCTGTTGAATGAATCGGCTCTATTATTACCCATGAGATAACAAGGCCCAGAGAAGTTAAATGACTCACCCAAGGTCATGCATGTAGTAAGTGAAAAAGTGGGGAATAGAAGCTACAGATGTTGCCTTTAAAGTAGGCCTTTAGCACTATACCAAATGGCCCTCCTCATTTGTTAGAAAAGAGGGCACCCAGGCCCCAATTTTGTAGGTTACTAGCTTGGTTGAACAAAGTTTTAAATCTATCTGTTTCATTGACTATTTGATGAGAAACTAGTATTTTTTCTCTGGCTGAGCGAAAAAGTGGGCTAGATAATTTTAAAATGACATATTATTTGATTTTAGTCTTAACTTCTGCCCTACTCCTCACCCCTTCAACCTAGTTGACTTCATCAATTAGCATTTACTTGGATAGTTTCAAGATCTCAAAATCCCTAAGGACCTTCCAGCTGAAGACAAACTGTTACCACATTCTTCTTGTTAAAAGAAGAAAACTTGTCTCAGATTAAGAATTTACTATGAGTATTTCATACTTAAGTAACCTGTAGTAGGTTAAAGTAGTTTTTGTTTGTTTATTTTCACTACTTAAAGAATCAAAAAGAGACAGTCCTAAATTCTAAGCTCCTTTGGAATTACGTGACTACGTTGTCTGATATAAGGCGGACTAAGTTTGTGTTAGGTTACAATTTTTTTTCTAAATGACCATGAAGATAACTAGCCTGTCCTTTTCATTTATGATCACAAATGAAACAGAACATTTAACTGGTCAATATATTTTATTTGGAATGCTTTAATACTTCTTAGTATATAATATTAATATGTAAAGGCCCTAAGGAGTCCATTAAAACTCTGCACAACAAGCCACATTTTAATAATGCAGAGACTACGTGAGATGGAAGCCAATTTCTGCCATTTAGGTAACATAAGCAAAAAACAATTTCCCTAAAGAGCCGAAGCTTATAAGTAAACGAGGTTTAAAGTGCACATGTCCTACAGATGGCAGAACTTAACATGAGCTGCAAAAGCACAGGAAAAAGAAAAGATTTAAAAAATTCCCTCCAAACCCAGGCTTCTTTCAAGTCTTCTGCTCAAAAGAGGATCAAGGATACTAATGAATATTCAACTTCCAGTTTCCTCTAAGAATAAATTCCATGTCTAAATCTATGAAGTAAAACAAACTTGTCCTATGTTTAGGTTCTCTCAAAAGATACAGAGGTCTTTCATATTCCTTTAGGAATTGATGGTGCTCGAATACATAAACACTTGACAGACTGTAGTGCAGTGAAAAAATGAGTGCCATTTGTTAAGGGCCGTTTCTAACCTCTATTGGAAAGATGAGCATTTTGCAGGCTCTGCTCTCTGGATCAGCAAAATTGCCGTTGTAAAGGAGTTCTGGTCTGCTTGGGTAAATTTTCATTTCAGAGAAAAGGAATGAATAGCGAAGAGGATTTTTCTCATCTTTATGTTGACCATCCCACAAGTTGAGACCCAGTTCTGCCATCATCTTTATGTAACTGGAGAGGTAGTTCTGTTAGACTTACCCACCATTCTGGCTAAAATCATCTTCCAACTTAGTCTCCTCTCTTGCGAAGGAGCCTGAGGCCATGAAAACCACTCATTCATCACCTGCTGCACCGCAGTGATTGTCTGAGCCCACATCCTGGGCTGGCATCATTTGCTTGACAGCCCTGAGGACAGCCTGCCTACTGTCTGAAGAATCTCTTCTTTCCCCTCTGAAGAATCTTTTCTTTTCCGTTTTCAAATGCTATAAAGCACTGTCCTTTGTGTACGTGGATGATGTTCCTGACCTACCATCAATGGTGGTGAATCTGAAAAGCAAGATGTGCCAATATAGTAGGGCTAAGCTCGGGGCTACAGGAAGGAAAATGTCACAAAATGATCAGAACTCTCGAAGAACCCTGCACAGCATTGCAGAGAGAGCTCCGCATTAGTCTGTGCCTTAGGCTTTCAGAAACCTGCATCCATTTGACCCCCACACCTCCAGCCTCTTTGATAATTTTCGTATTTGGGTGTTAGTTTTCAGGCAGATTTCTATTATCGGAACAGTTTCATACATTGACTGGTACCACATATATTTACAGGGACGAAGAAACATTAAAAAGTTCTATCAAGTACCTTGGAAAGAACTAAAGGAGGTGTGTCAGCTTTAATTTTGAATTTTCTTGTTAAGTGTCACTTTGTCTCTCAGACTTAATGCCAGGAGGGAATAAATATCATCAATAGTCTCTAGGTGCCCAACAGCATACATGAAATGAGTAGGGGGTCTAATGCTGACCTACGGCTCAATTTCTGCCAGTATCAGCAGAGAGCCAGAGACTGAATGATCCAGCTTCATGTCCTTTCTCCCATCAAATACAAATCAGGTAGAGCTAGCTGCCCAGACACACACATTCCATAGGGAAAGGAGGGCAGCAAAGAAGAGAACAAAAGAAGGTTCAGGAAAGGTAGAGCATGAAAATATTTCTAAAGTGGGCTAATTGGGAAGTTGTATTGGCATTTCTTTAATCCACAGCAATTTCCTGCCAACCACTCGGGAGGGGGAGAGAAACGGTCATTCTCTCCCACCGCAGTCAAATCCCAGGTTACATGTCTGTTTCCTATTTGTATGGATCCACTGACACTGGACATGATACGTGAAGAATGTTTTACTATGGGGTCCCAGAATTTAGAGATAAGTAACCCAGCCTCACTTCACCTTATCAGTTCCATGAATAAAAAGGAACAATGTCACTGAGACACCATCAATTCAGTTACTGGAATATAAGACGACTTAAATATTGTGAAATTGTCCCACTTTGGTAATAGGAACTGATTCTATACAAAGCTATCCAACAGACCAATTTGAAAAAAAGGATGCTACTGTGATGAGAATGCTTATTGCTAGTGTAAAACCCAGGTTGATCTGATTTTTCCTTTGTGAGGCAGATCCAATTATAGTCAGATATCCAATTCAACATTCATTAAACTGTCACCACAAGGACAAAAATTATAAAGGGGAAATATTTAGCATAGTATAGTAGAAAGCACATGTTTACAGAGGGCTGGGTCAACATCCTTTCCGTTGTGTAGAATCTGCGTGTAGCACTAGAGAGAAGTCACCTAACCTCACCTTGTAATAGGGAAACTCTTACAGTGGGTCATGCCCACATTACAGGGATGTCAGAACAGAGGGGCGGGAACCAACCTGGAGACAGACCACCAGGGTTTGGACTCAGGTTCCACAACCTCAGTAGGCCTTGGGCAAGTGAATAATCCTCTCTGTGTCTCAGATCTCTCATTTGGGAGATGGGGGGTATGTTGGAGTTTGTTTCATAGGATCACATGAGACAGTGTGTGCATGGGGTTGGAGCCCAAAGCTGGGCACCTGGGGCTTTTATCTGCACCCATCTGCCTGCTAAATTGATGAACGTTGTGGTGGTGGTGGTGTCACTATTACCACTGTTTCACCATCCAGAAAGTGGCTTTATTTCTCCCTTTTAAATTCCCTTTCTGTCCCCTTCTAAGAATTTTACATATTTAATACTACATGAATATTGTTTGCTTACTGAAGCTTTCCCTTTAGACAAATGTTTTACCTGACTCACATTTACTTATGATGACTGAGGGTAGCAAGAATCTTAGAGAGTTAAGGTTCAGTGAGAGCTTTGAGAGAGTCTCTAATTATCCAGCTATTTATTACAAAGGTAAAGTATCTCAGAGTGGATCATTTCTACCAAAAAACAAACAAACAAACAAACAAAATATATATATATATACTTTATAATATATAAAAATGCTATTTTTTGTATATGGGTATATATGTACATATATGTACACACATACATATATATTCAAACTTAGAAACTCTCTTTGTAATCATATGAAACGCTTCTGTGCTAACATTTATTTTTTTCATTGTCTATTTCCCATTTGTTCCACACAACTAAAAATGCTCACTCAGTCCTTTCTAGGTTATCTATAGAGTATGGTTTCAGAATGAAGTTTCTTCAGATTCCCATAGTTCTTAGGTTAAGGAAAAATATGAAGATTTTTATTCGGGGCTGTTTTATTTTGAGTAGAATAAATACTTTGTGACTAGGAGCACACAGACAGCAATGAAATGGCTCTGGGACGTGTGACTCCCAAGTGGACCGTAGGAAGGAACCCCATGGGAGGAAGGGGTTCAGCTTGGCTAATACCTCTTTTCCTATAAACTTCCTTTGAAGACTTGTATAATAATCATCCCCAGAAAGCAGCTCTCCCAGGGACACTTCAACTCACTCCCTTCTAAGCAGGGCAAACTACAAAGTTCTACTCTCAAAACTGTTCTACCCAAATGATGACCTCAGCGCCTGATGCAGCCTCAGTGGGGACAGCCGAGCAGCTGGCCTTTGTCTTTCTGCTTTGGGTTACACTTTATTCTGCTTACTTAACAGTAAGAACAAGTTTTCCTTGGCAGTTCACACCAATGCCCTCATTATAAACTGGATATAATGGAATGTGTGGGTTGTCCTCATTAATAGTAAACTGAGGCACAGGCAGGGCCTTTCAGTGATTTATCAACTGTCAGAGCTGTAGACTGAATCTCAGCTCTCTCTGTGGTCCATTCCAAAAGGTCACTTGGAGTCACTTGGACCCTAAAGTCCCTTCTGCTCCAATGACTCTAAATATCAACTTTTTTTTTTTTAGTGGAAAACAAGGCCCGGAGCCTGCCCAACAGTCGATAATGAGGAAACGATGTGGTGTCAGCAGTAGTCTGATGAGGTGTCTCGTGATTATAAATTGGTCAGGAACAATATATTTTCAAAAATTAAACCACTGAAATCTTTGTACATTCTGTTTATGAAGAACAAACAATTATGGATCCCCTTAAAAATGAGACAAATCTCCTTAAAAAAAAGAGACTGGCAGATCGCTCTCCCCCTCTGCTCCTCCTCCCTTCTTCACTGTCCTCTAGAACACCTATAGATCTCCCAGCAATGATGCGTTTAGAGCTCTCCATGCCCTGTTCTTCTAGTTGTTCACACAGGCAAACATAATGTCTCTTTGAGGGGAAAAAAAAAAAAACCTGTTTCCTTACATAACTGCCTTTTTTATTAACTCATAAGTATAGTACTGACTGCTGCCACTTAATAGTCTTAGCAAACTGCATGGATAAAACACACACTTCAATAATAACAATCATAGCATGGGCTCTTTTTTTTTCATAGAATGCTTTCCTTTAGCAGTAAGTCCACTTCATTAAGAAACAGAATGAAAGCACGACAGTGATTAACCCTGGGCTAGCTCCGTAATACCAGAACCCCACGGCAAATTTCATCCTCACATGTTAACATTGTAATGGGCAGAAAACATACTGAACAAAAGGACACTATAAGATCTTCGAACAATGTTTTTTTACAGAAAAAATTAAAAAGCACTACAAAAACTCTTTTGGAATTCCCTTCTATTATTTCATGGTCCAGATGGGGTTGTTGCATTATATTAATTATTAACAAGGTAACAAAATATTAAACTGAAAGTGGGTTGGCTCTAGTTGAACGTGGTATGTCTAAACTGCTTATGGAATGTTTTGGCAGCTCTAATCATCAGAAACATCACTCCTCTGTGTCTCTTGTTATTGATAGCAGGCTGTAGTAGCTTCTCAAAAATCCTTACAACCTTATTTAAGTATATAAGCAAACACTGAATTTTCACATGTGAATACTCTCTATTACAATCTACTTAGAGATTCTAACATTGAGGTCTCTGCAGTGGGCTTTATTTATTCAATACGCCGTTAAAAATATTAATCTTAGAGTGGAAGACAAAGGAAATAAATTCTCTAGGATTCAGTGAAATTTCTCCAAAATATGAATATCACTTTCAATTATGATAAATATGAATTACTTGCTATCAATGAGAATGAAAACCTGGTTCAGGGCAAGACATTTCTTTATAATAAACACTGAAACATAAGAGAAAATCGCCTTCGGAAATTACATGTGAAAAAGAATACTCAAGTATCTGAAAAATACACCACTCTATTAATTTTATTTTGTTTGCTAAGCATTTCAAATATTTTCCATTTAAATCCTTTTTTCTTTACCCAGTATTATCAGCAGCAATAACATCCTTGAAAATTTCTTTTACAAATCCATCATGAATGTATTTTATACCTCCATTTATATTTCTAAAATAAATTTCACTAGGAATTTTTACTGGGAATATTTTTTAAATTATTGAATGGAAAGATATACTGTCATTTGTTATAATTATCCTGGAATTTTGGTAGTTCAATTTTCATGCATATAAACAAGAACAATTGCTTAAATATTTGAAACCACTCCCAAAAGATACCATAGTTCTGAAGAGGGCACAGAGATTCCAGTGTCAGGAAAGGCAAACTGTCCTTGGTGTTATTAATAAGGCTCTAACTTAAAACCTGGTTCTACCAAACTTCAACTACCACCAACATTTTTTAGAAAGTTCCTGCATTTTTCTATACCATTCTTTAACCCATCTTGGTTATTACCAGGGTGCCCATATAATTTACCATCCAAACCAGGATGGTTTTGAGAATGAAAGGAGATGCTATTAATTGGCTTAGACTGGGACAGTCCCAATCAAGCTGGGGTACATGGTCACCCTAGTTATAGCCAGCTAAATAATGTCATCTTTCTGCTGTCATTAAGTTGAAAGAGCTCTTGTGTGATAGGCACCTTCTCCACATTACAATTTCCACTTCCGGTACACGTAAGTAATGATGGGGAAGGGAGGGGTGGGGATAAAACCACCAAGCAAATTTCTTTCAACTTTGAAAAGGAAAAGCAGGCAAAAGGGAAGAAAAGACCAAAGAAAATATAATATCAGTTTCTAGGGGAGGGCAACAGTTAAAAACTGTCCCAGTGATTCGTTTCTTGCTTTATGTGAGCCCTTAGCCCACTAGTATAGGTTAGTAGTTAGTTTAGATTTAGATTAACTTGTTACTGTTATTAAGCAGCTCTAATTTCAACTTCATTCAGCAGTCACACAAATCTAAATAAATATTAGAATAAGAAGTGGTTCATTCTATCAGGTTTCATTTACGAACAATGCTCAAAGCTATTGTCAAGGGCCCAGTGGGCTCAAATGGCCGCTAAGTTCATTTAGTCGTCAACTCATCAACATACACTCTATAATACCTACTTTTTCGTGTATCTTACAGCAGGGAAGAGACTGCTCACCCCTGCTGGTCTCTGGTCTTCTTCGTGACTGCCTGCATCCAAGCCCCAGTGTTCTGAATGTAAGTCATAGAAAATAATACCCTAACATATGACTTGAGCCAGCTAATGGCACTTGGCCTGAGGTTGACTCAGTTACTAAAACTACCATCACTGCTGTAAGCCCATTGTAAGCTGATGTTATTTTTGCCATTAGCATTTTTGAAGCTCGTTCAGATAAAGAGGAGGTACATTGCCAAAAAATGCTTATTAAGTAAGACTCTCGTGTCAGGACTACAATATCATACGAACTATGATACAAAGCCACTGTCTCAGGTGATAGAGCTGAACTCTCACTCTAAGTTAGACATGACTAGCAGGCTGCAGATCTCTGATGACACGATAAAGAATATTTTATACATGCATATAAGATAAAAGCCAGTGAAAAATAATAACCTGATTTTTATTTTCACTTAATTTAACACTAATCAAAAAACAGAGAAATACTGTAAAAAGTGAAAACCATCACCTAAGAATTTTTAATAAAACCCAAAACCAGGAAGATGCAAAGGAAAAATCATCCTTTAAGTATCTAAATTTTTTATTGCTACCTAGAAAACAGAGAATTTGGCTTTCCTAAGTGAAATGGTTTTCCTAGGCCTTCTAAATTAAAATATTAGGTGCTCGTGGGGCATACTGTGGATTTTCAACAGCTATATCAACCTTCTTCTAATTCCTTCCCTGAAAGCTTAAAAACTGCATTTTCCCTATGCTACCCAGACCACACCAATCAGGGTGCTGGATTAAGTCACAGGGGGGGAGACTGGAGCACCTAGCCGAGATGCTGTGACCTGTCACAGGGAGGGAGAATGCTGCTGTTTCCCAGGCACGGCAGAAAGAGCAGCTCCTTGGAAAGCCTAGTTCTGTGATAGGGTTTTAGAAGCCATATCCAGAAAGTCAAGCTAAAAGTTTGTTTTCAGCTGTCCCAAACACTCTGGAAGACCTTTCCTATGTTCCAGTGAATCCCTTTTTTTCTTGAATTAGCTAATGTGGTTTGAACCTTCAGCAATGCATTATCCTTTAAAGTGAGAACACAAAATTACTAGTTTCCTTTACTTAAAATTAAAAATTAAAAATAGTATGCACAAATTTCTCCCAAGAAATAGAGTGTCAGTCTTCCCACCTTGGCTTATCTTTCATCTTTCTCTAGTGTTTTAGCAAACTTGACACATATAACTCCCCCTCTCACCTTTCTGTACCTTTTAATTGCCGCTCTTAAAGGAAACAAAATGATTCAAACTGGTACGTTCTGGAATGTTAATTTGGCATTCTTCCAATCCCCTTCCTCCACCCATATATGTTTAAAACACGTAAATATAGGCCGCACCATTTATATCCATTTATTCTTATGTGATGAAAGCTAGAGTAAGAAAACAAAAACTTCTCAAATGGACTTTTTCTTTGAAGTGATACTTTAGGTTCAGGTTGATATATGAAGTTTCTATGCAGAGTAAACAATTCAATGAATGATATTAATGGATATGCAAGAAAGGTTAAGAGATGGAAGATTCCATAATGCCTGTCTGTATACAACTATGGCTCTCTGAAGGGGAGGTTTGAAATCTCCTTCTCTAAGTGTACACTGAGATGAATTTGAATTAGAAAATAACTGGTGAGTTCCTAGAGCCACAAACACATTCATTTATAACTTAATAGAAACCATACAGAGAATACAGCATTTAAATACTTCTCAGATGAAGCATTTTATAAAAAGTTTATAAACAGTTTAGGAGTAAGTATATATAAAAATATCAAGGAGTCACTTCTTTTAAATTGTACGAACTAAATTCTTTAGAATATATTAGTATATCTACTTATTAATGCATATATCTGTATTAGAATTCTATTGAATAACAAATTACCAACAAACTTATTGGCTTAGGACAGCACCCACTTATTATCTCACACTTCTATAGTTCAGCAGTCTAATGGGACTTGACTGCATTCTTTGCTTAGGGTTCAAAAGGCCCAAATCAGGGTGTTGAACAGTCCGGACTCTTATTCAGAGGCTCTCAGTTCTGCCCTCTGAGTCATCCTTCCTTTTCCATGGACAGTAATAAATGTTTTCAGCTGAGTAGTTTTATTAGCCTGCTTCCTGTAAAGTAGAATTTTGGGGTCCAAGCTTCCTTTCACTTTGTACTCTCTTTGTTCCTTTCAGTCCAAGATGGTAGTGTTTCTGCTGATATAATTTTCTTAAGAAGTTTGTGGGTCTCTTGCGAATGGTACAGCAATACTCTTCATTAAACAGAAGTCACATCCACAAATCTTTCTGAAATAATCTCGTCTCTATCTTTGACTTCTATTGAAATAGTTGAGGGCAATATAGGTTCCCAGAATCCTCCAATTTAATTGACAAGATTTATGAGGCACAATCTTAATTTTTTATGACTGAACACTAATATTTTGATCTTTTAAAGGTTTCAGCAAGAAGCTGTTGGCCCTCTTGGCTTTTTTCCTTTTCTCTGCCACATTTTCAGAGGCAATCTTTAATTTTAATGTCTTCTGTCATCTGAATAGGCTGAGAATTTCCTAACTTATTTTTGGTTTAATGGTTCTTCCCTCAATTTACCTCTCTCCTCTTGCATTTTACTCTAAGTAGCAAGAAACAGGCTGCATCTTCAATACTTTGCTTGGTAACCTCCTTAGTGAGACATCCCAGTTCATCTTTCACAAGTTGTGTAGATATAATTCCACTAAATTTTGCCACTACGTAACAAAGGTCTCCATTCTTCTAGTTCCCAGTAACATGTTCCTCATTTCCTACTGAATCCTCACCAGCAGCATCTTTAATGATCATATTTCTACTAAGAGTCTTTCAAGGTAATCTAAGATTTTCCTTATCATATTGCTTAAAATTCTTCCAGTCTTCATCCACTTCCTGATTCCAAAGCTATTCCTACTGTTTAGTTGTCATGACAGCACCCTTCTCCCAGGCACTTAATCTATCTCTTCAGAAAGATCCTTTTTCCCTTGGTCCTGTTCTTGTTCTTTCCTTGGTTCTTGTGTTTTTAACCACAAATCTGGTGTTTATATTTTTCATAGTGGGTTTAGTGTATCATGTTATCTTAAAAGGCATAGCAACACTTTAACACAGTTCAGAATCTGCAAAGTATATACATCCATGAAGTATATACTGCTTCAACTGTATTTTACAGATATATGTACAACATTAGGCCCCTGCTTTTGGATATGTAGATAGCTTAATATGATGTCAGTAACTTCAAATGCAAAGTTGCACTGTATTCTTAACAATCATTTCCCAAAAGTCAGTAGATTCACACTTGAAATTGGGTTTCCATTAGTTTCTCATGTTCCTTCCATCCACCTTTCCTGTGGTCACTCCACCTGAGCTTATCACATAACTGAAACAAAGATTTTTTTGTGTGCCAATCATTCATGGGGCTTATTGATACAAGTTACATTCTAATGCCATTTTGTTTTCCATTTCAATGCAGCTTGGTAACATTGGAATATTTCATGAGATGGATATAAAGTAAATGCCTACATGTAGGGGAAAATTGGATGACATTACTGCTTTATAGGCCTTTTTGGACTTGGTTTGAACTTCAACTTATGTAAGTTGAACTAATTCTTTTCACAATGTGAAGAAATAAAATTCATCTTCACTAGAGCTCATACATTGAAAATGTCAGTCCAAAGAAAGAATCTTGAAAAAATTCCAAGTTAGTGAAAGGAAGATTTATAATATAGTTACCATGGTAACTGCAATATACCTAGTGCAAACTAGTATGAGGTTAGTAAAATACTTCTGTATTAGATTCTTTAGGATGTAAAACATTCCATTAATACAAATTTTTGAGGACTCAAGAATATTAGTAAATCTTGATATGCTTTCAAGGAGATATCTTAAAAATATAGCCAAATCTAAAATCCATTTAAATGAGCTTGTTTTCTTGCTATGCCTGACTATTCATGTCTTTTGCCATGGCTGTTTCTGGAGCTCAGTTCATGTGTCTGAATCTGATACAGAAGCACTTTACCAACCACACTCGAGCTTACCAGAGGGTATACTGCAGTTACCATGGTGAATACATTATGGCTGTTATAGTCTATACGGATTGGGTTCTTCCATAAGCGATGCTAAGAGCTGTTGTATTACAGAGCTCACCACAGAGTGTTCCTTGTTTTTTATCCTCACCGTCATGGTATGCTTCTAATGTACTTCAGTTTTACGTGCCCCAAACATGTTAGAACCTTCTTTGATGAGTGAATCATCTGATACACTTGAATATGTCAAAGATGAAGTCTATTTACAATACACACAATCTGTGTATCCCAGTAATATTCTAGTATATATATTACTAATATATTAGTATATCTAGTAATATTCTAGTATGTGTTTAGTAAAAAAACAAAATCTGTATGGGGGGGCATGTGGGAATCTGCACATGATACAGCAAAGGCATAAATCATATTACACATCATCATAATTTTGAATTGGGATTCTGAAAATACCATAAAGTTGTATTAAGTGCCACAGTAAATTCCTTGTAATTAAGACTTCATCTGCATAACAACCTTAAAAAATTCTGACATCTTCTAATAACTATTTGTTTGGCACATCAAAAAATAAGCCTTAGAATTAGTGCTCACCCCTGTACAAAGAGTTTATTAAAGTTCGTATGGTTCAGAGACTTTATTTTGAAAAAAATAGCATTTTGTACTCATTCTTTTGATTAATTAGTGGAACACTTTGCCATAAGCAACAAATGTTTCAATTAAATGCTTTAGATTTATATAATAGAAAGAAAGATTCCTGAGGATACTTACAGTGAAGAATTCTAAAATATGTGAGGAATCATGGTTTAATCCATGTACATGGAAAGCACACTTGACAAAAGGTAGAAAATAGATGAGTAAAAAGAATGTTTTAATAATTCTGTTAGTAAACACTATGTGTGTGTATGTGTGTGTGTGTGTTGTGTGTATTTTAAATACCTCTGCAGGAATGAGTAAGTGTTTAGATCTTTTTGAGTAAAGATGGTATTTGACTTTCCAACAAATTGCCTGGCTGTAATACTTCTATTTTCTACAGAATCTCTGAGTGATCTAATTACTGGTACACTTGCTTGTGGTTTAAAATACACCCACTTTTTGGATTTAGAAACTGTGTTCTAGCAAGGCTAAGGGACTTGCTCAAAACTATGCTGTTTGACAAAATGAAGAAAATAGCAGTGGACTCTTAGACACAGAAGTGACTGGTGGTTACCACAAGTGAGGGATTGGGGTGGGTGGGTGGGTGGGAAGAATGAAGGAGATAAAAGAGCACAAAAATTCTCAATCATAATATAAGTTGGTCACAGGATGGTAGTAGAGCATGGAGAATACAGCCAATGATTCTGTAACATCTTCCTATATTGTCAGATGGCAGCTGCCCTAGTCAGGGTGAGGATTTAATAACAAGGTAACTGTTGAACCACTGTGTGGATACTTGAAAGCAATATAAGATTGTATATCAATGATACTTCAAAAGAAAATAAACTATTCAGTTTGAATTTCAAAGCTAAGAATCACTCATATTTTCTGATTTCCAAAAACTTAAGGTATTCCTTTATACAACTTGGTGACAAGTTCATGTGGATAGAAAGTATTTAAAAAAATGAAAGTTAATAGAAACAAAATAAGAATTCCTGATAAGCTTATATTGCACACTGTCGTATCAAAGCAAGAACGGCCAAATGGTTCATGTCAACTAATTGCCAAAATTTTTCAGTCACTGGTGAATTAATGGGCAAAACTTAAAGAAACTCTTTTAAACTTCCTTGATACTTCCTTCAAATAACTAAAAAATAGGAATACTTTTTATAGTTTTAAATGGAACTATTTTCTCCCTAAACGTTGTCTGCTAAAACTTCTCCATTAAAGGAGATTCTACATGATTTAAATGTTATGGCACTATATGTTAGAAGAGGGTTTTTCTGAAAGTGGGTAGTTAGTAAATTGGATAACAAAACCAGTTTCCTGGCATTTCTTAAAACACAAACAGGTACACCAGTAGTGATTAGATCAGCCAAGGGATTTTTGTAGTGCAGACATGGCAGAGCAAAGCAGTCTCTTGGAAATTCAAATACCATTCTGAAGACGAGTGGTAACCAAGTTTGATGACAGTAAAAAAGTAAAGAGTGTATGGTGATTCAGCAAGAAATTCCTTCTATTGCTCTGTCCAGGTGGGTTGCTCATGCATGTGGACCATGTTGGCCACTGTGAATACGTCTCTCCTGAGGAACAGGGAGGTGGCAGGGAAGGTGTCAGCTAACTTGAATCTCGATCTCACAGTTGTCATGCTATTTGTTGGTTCATTAAGTAAACTTAAGGGAAACAAGTCTAAATGAAATTTGAGTCTTCATTCGTGCCAGTCTTCCAGTCCAGACCAGATTTAGCAGTCAGCTTGACTGGAAGGCCCAACTATCATTGCTAGTGACTGTTGGCAAACGTAAGGTTTATAGTGTAACAAATCCAATCTGAATTCTAATAATGGTGTCAAGAAAGAAATTAACTCCACTATATTGGGAACTAAACACACCATTCAAAAACAATGTGACATTTCTTTAAAATATCATTTTAATATTCAATTAAAGAAGGGGATTTAGCATTTTAGCTGAAAACTACAAAATATAAACTAAAAAATACAAATGTGAAAAAAACAACTACAAATGTAAAAAAAAACTATAAGTGGACACTGACAAGTTTGACAATATGGTAGATTACTTCTGAAAACAAGTCAACCAGAGCAAATCTAATGATACACTGCTCAAAGAAGTATTGCAGAACTTCCTAAGGTGACTACTCCAAACAAGAAAATATTTATCTGAATATGTAAGTCTGGGGATGTTATCATGTATGCATTTCTATGTCTTTGGGTCAAATATTTCAAATCTCTGAGCAGTATATTCCTTTATATTGAGGTAATAATAGTCATTTCTTACATTGATTCTACAGAGGGACATGGCCATTTAAATTGCTTCACTTCTTGTTACGTATGATACTGCTTGTTTACACAGCAGTCTAGACTACCACACTGTGAGCTTTAAATAAGGCAAGAAACATCCTGTATTATTTATTTTTCTTCCTCCATCATAGGAACCAGCACTTGGTGAGTGCCTAATAAAAGGTCCCAGAATTATATCACTCTCGTACAAATACCCACACACCATTTAGGAAGAGCATTTCCAACTCCCACTTTCCCTATGTAATAGCAGCATTTAAATGCCCACTATAGAAGGGAATGGTGAAGTGCAGCTGAGTTTCTCAGAAGTTTCATGAATATATGTGGATAGAAAAAAAAAGACAAGTGAAAGTGTCATTGTAAACACATAGGCCATTTCATTCTGGGATGAATGAAAGCATATTAACCCATTTGGGTACACCAGTCATATGCCAGTTTTCCGTGAATATACAAGATATAAACCGCATAGTCTTATAATCCTTTGAAAGCATTGGAGGCTCTGGGTATATTTCTTCAGCAATGTCTAGAAACTGCATTTAGGCTTGGCGATGCTCATTTGATAGCTTTGTGCTGAGGAAGGAGGAGTAAGTGGGGCTGGGTGAAGCAAGAAATAAGACATTCTGAAGTTCACTAAACAAACTGTGAAAATATCCCAAAGTAATAATAAAAAATTCATTTCATGTATAAAATTCGTGGTTATAATCTATGATTGTCATTTTTATGTCTTGAAACTGGTAACAGGTATGGAATAAACAATTTTTCTGACTTTTAACATAATAGTAAGTAGTATATTAAGTTTCTGAATCTAAGGGTGATAACAGTTTTACAATTTTGTGGTGCTGATTTTTACCTTTTTATAGTTCTGGCATTGTGTAAAAAAAGAAACCTGATATAAAAAATGCATTTTGCCTTGTGCTCAAGTGATTTGAAGAATCTTCTAGTTTCAAAATTCACATTCGTCACTTGAATTTGGGACACAGTTATTATAGATATGCATATTTCTGAGTTACTTGAAGTTTTGTATTAACTGAAATACTCCCACTGAAAATATTCCTTGGGTCAACAGTTCCAAGGTCCCTTAGAATCAATAGAGATGGCAATATCATTAAACTAAAAAGTCATGATTGAAGTGTTTCAGTTTTTAAACATCTTTTCTCCAGAATATGCTGTTAGGAAATTTGTTTTTTTGTTATCTGTTTCTTTATTTAAAGCTGTGATCTGCTGTACCTTTTACTAATAAACAAGAAAGAGATTTCAGGGGTAGGATCAAAATGGTTCCATTTTTACTACTTCATGGCTAACCTCTGTTTCTCATTACTTTGATGAGAGATGTATGTAAAATCTATAGCATCAAATGAAATCAAATGCCCTTTTATAGTAGATTCTACAAAAAAGAAGAAATATAATACTAGTACGGTATATCAGGATATTTAGGATTATGGATCACTGGCTTGCTGCTTAGACTCATTCTAGAAGTAGTTATTTTATACTGTAAACTGCCTGAGACTTCATTAGAAAATACACTGAGGAGATATTCATGCAATACTTGGAGGTGTCCACTAATAAAATGTGCAATTAGGATCACACTTTTTATGAGCTTCTTTGTAAGAGACCAAACAATTATAGTTTCAGAGTCTCATTAACCAAAATACTACAGGCAAGACTTTCTTTTCTTTTTTTAAAGGGTTAAAATAATTACAAACATTCTACTCAGCAAATCACCTAGGACTACTAAATTAGAATTGTATTTTTTAATATGTCAGAGTCTGTTTCTCTATTAGCCCATTTAATTATAAATTTCCTGATTTTCTTTTTTTTTGGCCTTCTACAATGGTAACTATTTTTTTCAAGAGTAATTTTGCAAGAGAAAACACATGTATTTCCAACAAATGAGAGTCTCAGAGACCAAAATGATTTTTTAACTGTAGTAAAACTATTTTTTAAATGGAAGTTATCATAATTTAAATGCTTCATTGCAGAACAAAATCCTAACATTATAACACAAATTACACATTTAGAAAATTCATGTGTTGCCAATAGTTATGTCTTAAGCAATCATTCATTGAAGAAATGTATTTTGATATTTGGTTTTCATCATTGATTTGTAATTTTAAAACTCTTTATGAGGAAAGATGCTAAAATTTTTCTTTACCTCTGAAGATCAGCAAGATTCCACCGGTATCTTCAAACCAATTTGAGATTAAACAATGTGATACTTTCCATTTAATTTTATTCCTCATGGATTTAGATTGCTAGAAAATTGACTGGGCTTTAGCTAATAGTATTGCCAAGTATACTATATACTGTTATACAGTATAACAGAAAAGAAGAAATGACATTGGTGCTGGAGTAAGACAAATGTGGACTCAGGTCTGGCTCTGCCTCTTTTGATCTATACGGCCTTAGATACGTCAGTCTATCTAATCCACAATTTCCTCACCTACCAAGTGAGATGACATCACTGCCCACCTTTGTAGGACATAGTTGAAGATTAAATGAGGTAGCGTGCCTAGTGTTTAGCAAAGTGGGCAATCAATATATGTTAGCTGGCGTCAGTACGATCTTCCCAGGCAGCCCAAAGTAACAGTTTGGTTGTACTGGGGTCCAGTCCAGAGTATAATAGCATTGGTAAAGCTTGGATCTTTTAAAATAGGGTTTCCAGCATCTCAATTTTCCAAAAGAAATTGTTTTAAATCCCAACAGCAACAAAATGGCCAAGGACCTTAGAACAACATTATTTTACGACATTCAGTGTTTCATAGTAAAGTCATTAACATAATCACACCGTGCATCTTTATGGTACTTCATAGGTCTCAGAGTGGTTTCTCACGCATTATTTGCAACGATTCTATGAAACAGGCCATGTAAATAATATCTCCACTTGACCCTTGATTAAGGCAGGCACATAGCGGTTGGTTACTTGAAAAAGCTCACAGGGCCAGTTGCTGATGGAGCTGCCGCTAGAGTTCAGTTCTTTATCTGGTACTTCCTCCACACTCCCTCCCCATGTGAATCACAATAACTCTCTCTTTATGGGAGAGTAAAAAAGGCTACATTACACACTAATATTTATCAGAAGTTAAATGCAAGTCTCCCTCAGACAATACCTATGTGGTGATCTGTGATCAGTTTTAAATCCGAGTCCACTTAGAACACTTTCAGAGAGTCTTTTTCTGAGGGCTGGCACTGTGGGAGAGAGCAAAGCAAGCTCACAAAGACTCTGCTCTCAGTAAGTTTAAAAGCTAACTGGAAAAGTTGCCAGAAGGGGAAAAAAAAAAAAAAGGTATGGGCAGATGATAAAAAAAGATGTAAAAATTTTAAAAAGTGGATTCCTAAGGGTTAATGATGGGGAGGAAAGGAACTATCTCAAGAAGGATGGAACGGAAAAGAAATAATAATAAAAATAATTCTGTCCCAATAAAAAAACTGTCCTATTATCTAGGACTTATGAGTTAATTGACCGAAGATACTGTAGTTGGAACCCAGAACTACCATCAACCCTTTCTACAATTTAAAAATATTTATGTTGGTAATCTTTATTGAATTCTGTTCATACATAACTTCAGATGCAAATAATACACCAGTAGGTCTTAATACCCAGAGAGCTTTTCCAAAAGTAAATATTTTTGTATGTTGTAAATATTCGGGACTATATTACAGGGTTTATTCTATATATATATTAATTTGTTGCAAAGTAAAACAGCAAGATTGTTTTTAAGGAAACTTTCTTGCCTGCTTATAAATGCTATCCTTGACGAAGTGTTTTCTGGAGGGAATGTCTCAAACTATATTTCCAAAAAGTACTATAACATTTAAAATTGTAAAATGTCACGGTGCCTACACACACCTTTTAACTGAATCCAAAAACATTTTATATTCAGTAGCACAAGGGAACAGTAAGCATTTTATTCTCATGCAAGGTACATAATTGTGAAGTGATTTGTTTTCCACACTGCATATTTTAAGAAGTACTCATATATTTTTTTGTTTCTGCCTCCATATCTGTTGAAACAATGTATCTTATATCTTTAATATAACAAAGCCCTTTTCCCCATTTCCAGCATTTTGAGTATCTAATAGAAGCATGTTTAAAATACACAGTATGATTTTTTAAATGCATATAGCAACATATGTGGACATGTTAAATGTTAGTAATAGCTTACTAAAATATGTTAATCTTTTAATTCCACCATATGCCACTTTACTTGCCATTCTTAGGCTGACTAGAAACACTTATGATTCTTCTTTTTGTGATATATACTTTCTGGTTAGAATAGGACATCAAGACACTTCCTATACCATTTCATCTATGTCATAGGCTTATAAACCTACCCAAATTACTTACCAATTGAAGAGTAATTTTCTAAACATGAAACGATGGATAATTTAATTAGAATCACCAGCTGTTAATAAATAGATTTTTTTTCTTCACATGGAAAAGACCAAGACATGGTCTTGGATTTGAAGTGTATTTACAGGTAGTCAGCCATAAAAGTAGGACCTAAAAGCAGTCATTCACTTTGGATCACCAAAATGAATATATACTCTACTGTTTAAAAAACAGGGTGACAGCATATCCCAATGCTGGTAAAAAATGCACACTGTCAGGTATCCATACACTCATGGAGTCATTTGGCTTAATGCGAAAAGTGGTTGGTCAGAAATCCTTACCCCTTAAGATGCATTTATTTTCATACATTATCAAATGAGCTTAATAATTACAGGGAGTTAAAATGGCAATTATTATTTCATGTCCTTAAGTATAGTATTTTCAAGTGAATTACCTGATTCTACCTAGCAAACATCAATAGTATTAGAGGCCTGAAGTCTCTAGTGTCCCACTAATCAGGGTAGCAAACACAATGAGAAAATAAACTTTCCTTCTCCACAGGATTTTAGCCCAAAACTTGTGAAATCTTCTGAAGAGAACATTAATATCTAGGTGAGGAAGGCTTTTCAGTTTCAATGAATTCTAGACTGATTTGCAAACCACCTTTGGAAAATGAGTAAATCTGTATAAAGATTATTATTTTCTGTAATAGTATAATAAGTATAAGTACTAGCTGGCAATCAGCAAATCTGTGGGAATAAAGTAACCACATATGTGAACATTTATGCAAAATTACCTCTGATGTGCTAATCAGAGTTGATCAAATGATCAATTAGTCAAAAACATGTTTCTGTTAGTTGTGTTGCATATAGGTTGAAATTAGAATTTGAAGTAAAATTTGAAAAGGAGTGCCTCTTTAAAAGATAACTGGAGTTTAGGGCTGACCTAAACACACACTGACATTTTTAAAGGCCCTTCTACTTACTGTAGGACGGACATCAGGGTGTCTGTTTCACCAGCACATGAGAGTTATAAACCTTCTTGAAATGCCTCATTAAATCTTTGGCAGTACAGTATTGTCTTCAGAAAGCACAATTTCTGCTTTCTAATTCTTCATATAGTTCTTCTCTGCTCTGAGAAAAATACTTTCCCCTTTTGGGATCTGTGGAAATCTAGAGTTTTCTAAACTTTAGACTGGACTTTAGGGAGATTAACAGAGTAACTATAAAATATGCAAATAATTTAAAATTTAATAGCTGCATGCCAGTCTATTTTTTTGTTATTCTGTTCTTAAAAGAGTTGTCTTGACAAAATATACCATTTTATTAAAGTAATTGAAGAGTTTCTTCTCATTATAAAAGCAGCTACAGCCTTATCACAGAAATTTTGAAAAGCATAGGAAATGATAAAAATGAAAATGAAAGTCTATATTTCTATTGCTTGTGGATAACCCTTTTGACACTGGGTATTGGTCATATTTTCATAATTCCCACAGACTCCAGACAGAGTGAAATCTGGTTGACCTGAATGAGAATTTCTCATGTGGGGAGTGTTCTGGGAAGGCACACACCTGGGAGAGTATGTACAGTATATCTGCTGGGTCTTGGATTTTCCTCACTCTGGAATCATTCTCCTTTGATGCCTCTTACCATTTGCTTATCTGGATTTACTGACCCAGATGGTTTGGTTCTATCTGCATCTGGTTTCTGGCTTGTCCAAGGATGAGGGTGTGGGCATGATGATATTAAAGCAGACATGCGTGTGGTGTGGGCCGGCAGACTGGATGAGTAGGGAGGGGCCTGCATATTTGAGACTCAAAATATTGGTAATTATACCATGGTATCAATAATATAGGAAAGAAGGGTTAGAAATCTACTGATGGGTAGGAGCTAACAAATAATAAATAAGTGGAAATCCAGAGTGCTCTCAAAGGAACAGGTCATAATTCTGGAAGTGACAAGTGAATGTTAAAAGAGACTCCTAGTATCTCTTAGTCCTGATGACAAAATTTAACATTCAAAATCCTAGGATGAATTACCTTGTCTGGTAGAGGGTTTCTGTGTTTCTGGTGACTGACCAATGACTGCCATTTCTATTCACTTCTACTAACTTATCTGGATGGAATTTTCCAGATATTGTTTTGAGACATGAACTTTGTGTGTCTTCTCAGAAACCCTTACCTGCTCCCTTCTTCTCTTTCTTGGTCTGCACCCATGCCTCCACTTTCAGATTTGGATACTGTAACCCAGAAGTGCAGGGTGGGAACTCCCACTGATACGAACCTTAATCAGCAGAAAGCAGGAGTCAGGAGGGAGCCAGGTGTGAATCTCCCTTGCAAACTGGAGGAGGTCCACACGCCGAGTAAACCCACCTGCTAACTGAGCAGCTGGGCCCCTTCCGGATTCATTTTGACGTAGTAGCCAGGACAGTATTTCATTTGCAGGTTCCCTTGCCTGACTTCCCCGTTTTCCCTTATTCATATTCTCCTGGGCTTGCACTCTCAAATAAAATCAGAACTTTAATCCTTGCCTTTGATTCTGTTTTCAAGAGCAACAATTCTCAAATTTTAATGTGGATACAAATCACTGGAGGATCTCATAAAATAAAACACAGATTCCATGTCAGCAGATCTGAGATGGAGCCTGAGATGTCGCATTTCTAACAACTTCTCAGGTTACACCCATACCACACCGAACCATAGGTCCTTTACAAAGCAAGGTTCTAGAAGACATAGGGTAAGAACTCATCACCACTACAATGTAAGCTCTTTGAGGGTCAAGACTTTGTCTCTATTTTTTCCCCCCACTGTTCTAAACTCTAAATCTATAATAGTTCCTGGAATTTAGGAAAGTGTTCAGTAGGTATTTGTTGACTAAAAAATAAATGAATGCTCCTAGATGACTTCAGCAGTTCCTAGTCATGGTGAAAATTTCTAATTTAACGTTCAAAAGTCTAGGGTGAATTACATTGTCTGGCGGTAGATTTTCTGTATTTCTGGTGACAAATAAATGTTTGCAATGGACTGAATGTTTTATGCATATATGGAAATCCTAAACTTCAAGGTGATAGTATTAGGAGGTGGGGACTTTTGGAGGTGATTAGGTCATGAAGGAGAAGCCCTCAAAAAAAGGATTAGCACCCTTATTAAAGGGACGCTTGACCATTCCACCATATAAGGTTATAGTAAAAAAAAGCCATTTCGGAAGCAGGCCCTTACCAGACACTTAGTCTGTTAATGCCTTGCTCTTGGATTTCCTAGCCCCCAGAATTGTGAGAAATAAATTTCTGTCATTTCTAAGCCACCCAGTCTATGATATTCTGCTGTAGCAACCCAAATGGACCAAGATAATGTTGAATGCCAAATAAGCTATGCATTCACATGACCACAGCCTCAAGGGGTTAAAGCCAAAAGCCAATAAATGTAAGAGTTCAGAAATTGGTTGCTGGTTTGGAAGCACAGAAGGACAGTACTGTTGTATGTAGTTCAGGAAAGCTTCTGTTAGGTTTCCAGAGGCCAACCCTAATTTAAAACCCCAGTTGTGTCTTTTATCAGGTGCTAGAGAGCAAAGAGAAGTGTGCTTAAGATCCATTATATTGGTAGCATCTCATGTTTACTCAGCCATCACCTCACTTTTCAATAATACCCTTTACTATAGAGGGTAAATGCCCGTTTTCCACTGAATTTTAAAATAGTGCATCATGTATAATTCATAGAAACTGCCAGGAGCATCAACATCCTCCTCTGGTATTTGTCCCATTTAAGAAATGTCACACATTAGACTTCTGTGATAGGTGTTCGGCCTATTATGGGATACAGCTGATAGGTGTTCAGCCTATTATGGGATATAGCTGACCTTGTCCATTAGACTTCTGTGATAGGTGTTCAGCCTATTATGGGATATAGCTGACCTTGTCCATTAGACTTCTGTGATAGGTGTTCAGCCTATTATGGGATATAGCTGACCTTGTCCATTAGACTTCTGTGATAGGTGTTCAGCCTATTATGGGATATAGCTGACCTTGTCCATTAGACTTCTGTGATAGGTGTTCAGCCTATTATGGGATATAGCTGACCTTGTCCATTAGACTTCTGTGATAGGTGTTCGGCCTATTATGGGATATAGCTGACCTTGTCCATTAGACTTCTGTGATAGGTGTTCGGCCTATTATGGGATATAGCTGACCTTGTCCATTAGCCTTCTGTGATAGGTGTTCAGCCTATTATGGGATATAGCTGACCTTGTCCATTAGACTTCTGTGATAGGTGTTCAGCCTATTATGGGATATAGCTGACCTTGTCCATTAGACTTCTGTGATAGGTGTTTGGCCTATTATTGGATATAGCTGACCTTGTCCTACTGTCCCTTCCATTGCTACCAACAATCATTTGGACATTCAAGATTTTTGGACAATGTCAGCAGCTATTCTTTTCTTGTTACACTTTTACTGTTGCTATAGAGACACAGAAACAGCTGACGAGTTTTCACATATGGAGTTCCTGGTGAAGGGGTGACACTACTCAGACCACTCTAAGTCACGTGTTTCTACATGACTGCATCCAGATCAGGATCTTGCCCTGGAGTTTTAAGGAATTTCCAAAGAGCACAAGAAGAGAGCCTGCAAGGGGCTTTCACTGGGAAGCCGCCATTACGGTGATTTCCAGAGTGTGGTCCCCGTACCATCAGCATTGGCCTCACCCACCGACTTGTTAGAAAAGCACATTCTGCGGCCCTGGGATGGCTCACTAGCCCAGAGAGCTGGTAAAGCGTTATTTTGGGGGTGTGTCTGTGAGGGTGTTTCTGGAAGAGATGAGCATTTGAATCAGTAGACGGAGGAAAGAAGATCTGCCCTCCCCAGTACGGTACCATCCAATCCGGTGAGGGCCCATATAAAATAAAAACAGAGGAAGAGTGGAATTTCTCTCCTTGGGCTGAGACATTCATCTTCGGCCCTTGCACACTGGAGCTTCTGGTTCTCAGGCCTTCACACTGGGACTGAATTACAGCACTGGCTTTCCTGGTTCTCCAGCTTGCAGACAAAAGACTGTGGGACTTCTCAGCCTCATAACCACATGAGCTAATTCCTGTAATAAGTCTCCTCATATCCCTATGTATATATACTACTGGTTAAGGCCACATCACAGGCCCATTAAATCAGAAACTCTGTAGTCTGTGTTTTAACAAGTCCTCCAAGGGATTACAATGCATGCTAAAGTGTGAGAACAACTCTACTTCATGTATCCCTGTCTCTAAAAGATAGTTTTGATGAGAAATACTATGTTAACATCAGTTATCTCTGGGTGGTGGGACCAAGAATGATCTTTATTTTCCAAACATCTTTTGAATTTTTGAGTTGGATGCAATGATCGTATATTACTTTCATAATCAGAAACTAACAACAATGCAATGATTTTAAAAAGATAAAAGCAGACGGAATAGCATTGAATCATTTTGGAGACCTGAGAACTTGAGGGATTTATGTATTTTTTTTATGTCACCTACATCAGAGTGGTGAAAAGCTCAGATTCTGGATTAGGGCTGCCTGAGTTCAGATCCTAGAAGCTTGCTTACTTTCCTCCTAAAAGCCTCCAATGGAACACGAGAACTCAGAACGTTAGCTATTAGGAATACGAGGATAGTTCTGTTTTGTGGCTATTTACGACAGTGTGTTTTATAGCTAGTCTTATCTCTCTTTTCTCTGAGTCATATATTAATCAATCAACTCACTTTTAGTGTAATGTTTTTGAAAAAAACTGGCTATGATTCTAAGTGGAAGATGTCCCTCTTCACGGATAGTAACCTGACTCCCACCCCTGGCCCAGCCACCTGACTGGTCGTCGCCTTGACTCTCACTCTCCCTCCTCTTGACAAAATGCCCGTATCTCATCTCTCTCTCCAACTATGTCTAATGCCTTCATGTTTCCACTCTTCCCTTTTGCTTTGGTGTTTGTTACCTTTACCGTATTTACTGCACCTCTCAAAGGTTGCAACGGCCACTTAGCTCTGCGTGTTTAATGACTGTTTGCTAAATTCTCTTAGATCTAAAATTCAGCATCACCAGGTTTTGTGTTTTTTCGATCTTAGACATAATTAATGATTTGGGTTTCTGAAGCTCTGTCAAATGGAACACTTCTGAATGTCAGATTAAGAATTGATTTTTAAAGAAAATCATTCCTAGGTTTGTACGTCCAAGGCAGGGACTGTGCCGTGTCAGACGCGTCCTAGCTGGGAACCCCTGCAGCTGCTGTTTGTAGGTCTGGGGCCCGGCGGCTCTTCTCTTTTTCAAAGAGAGATTCATGTGTGTCAAAGGCTTAACACCTGATTGGGATTTTTTTCTCCCAGATTTAATCAGAGAATTGTAAAGCAATGAGAAAAGGAGTTTGGGAGAGACATGATCAACTTTCTACTTTCTGGAGTAATTTTATTTTGAAAAGAAACACTTGAAGGTAGTAGTTTGCAGATTTTCACATGCATGAGAATCACCTGGAGGGCTGCTGTCTCCCCACAAACTCATATTTTGAAACCCCGGCCCCTAAGGTGATGGTATTAGGAGGTGAGGACTTCAGGAGGTGATTAGATTTAAGAGCGGCATCCTGAAGAATGGGATTAGTGCCCCTAAAAAGAGACCCCACAGAGCTCCCTAATCCCTTCTGTCTTGTGAATTACAGTCAGAGGAAGTGGGCCCCCACAAGACACGGAATCTACAGTGACTTTGGACTTCCCGGCCTGCAGAACTGTGAGAGTAGCTTCTATCATTTAGAAGCCACCCAGTTTACAGTGTGTTTGTCATAGCAGCCCAAATGCACTAAGACACGGGGTCATCAGGGTACAGGTCGCGGGGTTCCACCTCAGAGTTTCTGGCTCAGTTGGCTTAGGCTAGGGCCTCAAAATCGCCATTTCTAACAAGTTCCCTGGTGACACTGGGGCTCCAGCTCTGGAATCTCACTTTGAGAACCACTCCTTTCAATGATCTATTCATATGGATCATTAGAACCTCCACGGGGAGGAAAGTTAGCGTTAGTATGCTAGGAGCCCTCTCATCACACTTGCCTTTGTTTCTCTTGCCCTCTTTTTTTTTTTTTTTCTCCTGCTTATTGAATAGTGCACAGATTTGCCAGTTCTGGCCTAAGAAAATGATCACTCCCATACTCAGTAAATTTCAGGAAACCTTACCAAAGAAGAATAAAAAAAAAATTTCTAACTCTTGCTTTAGAAAGACTATCAGTTTACCAGTGAATATAACTGTAACATCAGAATGTAAAATTTAGCTTCCCTGATGCGGCCAACCTTTGTATTTTTGCCTCTTATTTCCAATCTCAACATATCTTTCCATGGTCAGTATCTGTGGTTCATTCCCACTTTAAGCTTTTGCACTTGTAGCTTCGCCTGTCCTGAATGTCATGCCCATAAACTTCTTTCAAAACATAATTTCCTAAGATTCAATGCCTTTCTTTAGAAACTTTGACTCACATAATAATTCCCATAATTTTCAATGGGTAAATACAGTTTATAGTGCCTATATTTCATTTTCTATTATTTTCTAGTAACTTCTGGGTGATTTATCTTCTTATTTTTTATTTTGCTATCTTTCTCTGAATATGGCACTTTTCCCCTAACACCTAGAGATTATAGGAATCAAAACTAATGATGGTATCTCCTCTCATTGGTTGGACATTGCCACAAATGATGCATGGGGCCAGGGGACAGCTAGATTATCTCTGAACGGGAGAGCAAGGGGGGCAGGGAGGCACTAGACTTAGCTTTCTTCCCTCTCAGTGAAAAAAATCCACATCCCCACTGTCAGCGATGACAAGACACCCCTAAATATCTTGGATTGGTGGCCCCCAGATCCTAAGCATAACATGCTCATTCTTCCATTTAGAAGACACAATTACCATGCCTAGAAAGGTAGGACAGCCAGGGTGGTGGCTTTTGTTTTACACTTACTTTTTGCTTCAATGTTCAGAGAATACATTATGTAGCTACTGTGAAACAGCACCCCAATCTGTTTGCTAACACAATATTACAAAAAGAAAACATAATTAAAAAAAATAAGAACTGGATCACTGGGCCCCAGGACAAAACTCAGTCACAAATTATCACCTCACGTCTACAATTACTATAATAATTTAAGTGTGGAATAGATGCCAAATGATTCAGACCAAATAGGTTAGATTCCCTTGCTGTGTGGCTGAATGCTTCAGATGTATTTTAATACTGCATTGCTGAGAATATCAAAGGCACAGCAAGGGCCTTGTGAACCTGGCAACAGCCAATAAACTCAGAGACTCCTAGTCTTCTAGGAGCAAAACATATTCAGCATTTGTTTTATGGAAATGACTTACTCTATTAGATCAGTGGCTTTCACATTTTTACTACCTTCTGTAGTAACCTTTTTTTTGACTTTGATGTTCAACATGTATACCTGAAAGCTTTGGTAGAAGTTGCATACCAGGCTTTCCCTGATTTCTGTCCTGTCCCCCATCCAGCCAAGAACCTCTGTGAGGATCTCCAAGCACCTCCTGCATACCTCTACCGCCATACAGAGCAGAGGTGTAAAAGTACCAATGATACCCTATTCATTTACAATAAGAACAATCACTGAGTATTAAGATACTAGGATACAGCCAATTTCTCTCAACTCATTCGCTTGAATGGTAGCTTTATTAAGGGGAAAGAGGCGTATTTTTATTATAAACAAACCTGTGAGCAATTTCTATCAATTCTACACATTTAGACCTGGTTCTTAGAAGGCCAGCCTTTCCAAACTAGGTAGTGTGTATGAAAATATACATGTAGAAAATAAATGAAAGTCCCATTAACCTTACAGATTACTATTAAGCATTCATTCAGCAAAATGTGAGTATTGTGGCATAATAAAAAGAGAGTCAGAGTCAGATAGATATGGGATGAGATCCCAATTCTGTTATTTTCTAGTTATGTGGCCTTGGAAAGTTTCTCAATCTCTCTGAAAATCAGTTTTTGGTTTTTAAAAGTAATTTTAAAAAATGCTGGTAATAGTATATTTCAGAGTAACTGTGAGGTTTAGACATTGACTAGTCAATTTCCTGTTCTGTGTCTCATGAGTGATTAGCTAAGATTAGAAAAGTTTTCTCCTTGAAACTAGTTAGACACAGATGTAAACATTTCTTGTTCACCTGACTGGGATTATCCCTTGTCACAAAATCGCAACAGTAAATCCCCCACCTGTAACTTTCTACCTCTTCCTATATAAGACTAAGGCAGAACCAGTCTTGTAGAGGCACACTGTGATCTTTGGATTGGGGGAGATCTCATTACTGCAATAGACTGAATCAAATCATTTTGAATCAAATCAATTTTCTTACTTTTTTCTGTTTTTTTGTCTTTGATGATATCACATAAGTAAAAGTGTCTGACACACAATTGGTCCTCAGTAATTGAAAGATTTTATTAAAGGCCTTCTATAAACAGTGCTTTGAATATAACCTACACTGGGCACAAAGATGAGCAAAATGTGTCTTCACTGGCATCACTGAATCTAGTAAGAAATATATTCCATGTATTTATGATGTTAAAATCTTATTTTTGTTAAGTTTTCCTGTCTCCTATGACAATAAGCTAATTTTGGCAGATCAGTAAACAATATAAATTAACTCACAAACCACTTTAATATGAACTTTATTGTCATCTATTCATAAAAACTATAAATAGAATTGGGCTTTAATGTGCATACCAATTCTTTAAGACTTAGTTGAGATGGCTCCATCTCCATGAAGCCTTTTTCAATTTCTGCAGTCAGAAATAATCTCTAGTCTCTGTCATCTAGCTTGCATCTTTCTTTATCTAACACCAATTTTTCCATTATGTTCTACATTAGTCTTAGTTATTTACATGTCTGGCTTCCTCCTGAGATTCTATGTTGCTTGAGACTAGGTACTATGCCATATTTTCTCAGGTACAATGTCTTGGGAAAAGGAGATATTTAATTCGTGTTTGCTGAATCGAGCCTATATACCCTTTGGTGCCTTGGATCATACTAACTAGGCAGTGTACATACATATACTCATTCATAAAATGGCAGAGTCTACAGTGAGAAGACTAAGTAATCACAACAGGCTCATACAGAATGGGGTAAAAAAAAAAAGAGAGTAGTAGTGTTGAAAAGAACTAACAATGCAATGAGAAATCTAACAAAAAATTATACAGGAAACAAATGCACCCTGAATAACTTAAATAGAGAACATAGTATTCCAAATCTGCATATCTTATATTACACAAAGGTTTGAATAAGGCAGACAATAGTCAAGGTCTTCGGAATACCTACACTGACAAGTCAGAATCAGGAAGTGATAACAATGCTAAGGTTGTGATTCACAATGTTCCTTTCAACTGCAAGTCACCAGTGGAATGCCAGTAAAGGTCAACCTACTTTTGGGGGAGAGGGAACCCTGATTTCTGGCACTGCCGATTTCTGTGATGTAAATATTCCCACAGTATTTGATTTTAAGCTATGAACACGTTACTTATGTTTATAAGTTACTTATGTTTTCGAGTTTGGCCAGAGATGCATACATTGGCTCTCCCAAGCCAGTGGGAGCTGGTGCCAGCACTTTTCTCCCCACCTGCCTTCCTTACCTTCCTTCTAAAGAAGTTATAGCAGGGCAAGGGGAAAAGCAGCGAAGGAACAGGGCTCGACGTGGAGTTTTGCTCCTCAGTTTCCCCTTTGGGATTGTGTTTTGGAGAAAATGGTGCACTTCCCATTCATACCCTCCATCTTATTTTTTAGTACAACCTGAAAGTCCATGATTCACTTTGGAAATAAATGAAAACATACCATCTTCTTTTACAGCACTGATGAAAATGTTAGGAAAACTTGCTTCATGATAAATGTCATTCTCAGTTTGACAAAATGATGTGGTTTGGCTTTTCTGAATCAGACAGAAACCATAAAATTACCCTTAAGAAAACTGAAGCCACTGAAGTATTGGATTCCTAGCTTCTCCACTGTGTAAGCTGTGACCTTCCAGCTACAAGCTATGGCTCATCAGTTGAGCCAACATTTGCTTATCAAAAATCTATGTGCTTGTTTCCTCTTAACATCAAAAAGGCTGAAATAAAATGAAAAAAATTACCATGGTTCTGAGCACTTATGCAAATTAGTAAGAGCTGAAAGACTCAAAAACTCATAGCTAGGAATGAATAAGATCTCAAGATGTGCAGTTATTAATAAAAATGTAAAATAACAGCCCACCCCTGCCCATCCCTGGGGCCATCACTGTCAGATGCGTCATCACCTCAACATCTTTCAGCCTACCTCAGGCCAGCGTGAACAATAAGCCCATGGCGTTTCCTGGATATATTTTCAAGGACATGTAGATGAAATCCGGCTTTTTGCAGTACATACTTTGTGGAATTTAATGACCCTGGAAAATCTCTAAAAAACCCTTCTTGAAATAGCTCAGAGAGGTATCCAAATTAAAAATAGACCTTATTTTCTAAGTTTAGGCTAGAGGGCTTGGGAGGGCATCCTCCAAGGAAGGCTTATAAAAGTTATTTTGGTTCCAGCTCTATATTTTAGAACCTTACAGGAGTTATTTATGTTATTATTCAGCATTTTCAGAACCTTGAATCATTTTAAGCTCCATATATAAGAATGAGAATTAATTACAACTAGTTGGATAATCTTCCTATGTGCCCACTTACAAACTGCCGTACTGGAGTATGGTCTGGCATGATCCTCTGTAACTGGCATTGTCACTAACGAGAGACAGAAAGAAGACTGGCCTGATGTCTGGAACAGCAGCAGCTGTGAAAGGTCCAGGGTGAGTGGCAGAGTGCCTGGCAGGAGAGGGACACGCCTACACAGCCGGTGCCTGTGAAGGCCCTCTGCAGATTACCATCATTACTGAGGCTTCCCTGGGAGCCCTCAGAGGACATACACATGGTAAAATCCAAACCCTCAGATTTATTTTCAATTATTCCACTTAAATGCACCCAAATCAGAATGAATTCGATGTCAAAACTTAAAATGTTGGCACTTGACACTAAGAAGTTGTGATTCACAAAGCCTAACTAGATCTTCCAACTGGCAATAGCTCTGGGCAGGTTTGAATTTCATCATTTAAACTCCAACAGAAAATTGACACTCATTGGACTGCCCTTTCTAGGATGCCCTGGGATTTCAGCCTTACAAACCACCCTTTCCTTTTTGAAGGACATCCTTTCCTTGTTTAGTGGACAATTCTCTTTTTTTAAGGAGCAACAGGTGCCTGGAATTTAACCCTTATATCTCCCTGAGGAATTCCCACTTTACTTGTCTTGGTAGGAGGCACAGTCCACTCCTCACTAACACAGCCAGTTATGGACTGAATATTCATGTCCCTCCAAAACTCCTACGTTGAAACCCTACCTCTGAACATGATGGCATTGGTGGGTGAGGCCTCTGGGAGGTAATGAGGATCAGAGTCAAAGCCTCCTGCCTGGGGTGGGAGCCCTGTAGAAGCGTCGCGGGAGAGCTTGCTCCCTCTCTCTGCTCTCTACACGTGAGGATGTAAGGAGGGGCCAGCAGTCTACGACCCAGAAGAGGGCTTCCAGAGAAGTCTACCCTGCTGGGTCTCAGACTTCCAGCCTCCAGACCGATGAGAAAGAAACTCCTGTTATTTGTAAACCATCCAGTCTTATTTCTGTCATAGCAGTCCAAAGGGACTAAGGGCCCAAACAGCCAGATTCTCATTTTTTCAGCCTTCTTTGAGGCTAAGACATGAGCACATGACTTAGGCTCAGCCAATCAGATCTATCTTCCCTCCCCTCCCTGCTTTCCCTGCCCCCAAATTTTGAACTAGTGATGTGAAGATGCAGGAGCAGGAGAGAAGCCATTTCGAAGGCGGCAGTTAGAGCAGCAGTTACATCCAGTCCCCAGGAGCAGGTGGGGCCAGGAGAGTGTCCTGGGGGGGATGCAGCTGGAGGCCCAGTGCTACGGGCACCAGCAGCTCTGCTCTTACCAGATGGATTTCATGGCATGAATCTAGGCTGTTTCTAGTTTCTTCCAATGTCCTGAGCAGGCTTCCTGGTGATTATGTAAGCTCCCCAGGGGCTTTTCAACAAATTTCTTTCTGCTGTAAACAGCCAGTTTTGTGGCTAGCAACTAAACCTCCTAATAAAAAAAAATTACAGTCAAAAATTTTATTTCTCAAAATAGTTGTTTGTTAGGCACCCCCAAATAAGACAACCTTTGAGTCCTTTTCAGTAGGCTTTCACGTGCAACCATATTTTAACAGTAAGATGATGGCCTGGTAGCTTTTTCTATACTTTTCTGAAGATGATCTCTCCTTAGGTTTACTAGAACCAGCCCAAGGATCTTCCGTTTCATCATCTCTTTCTTACTCGCTCCACCTCTCATGTTTAAGAGTCTACTTTCCCTCCAGATGAATTAGGAGCAAAATTTATCTAGTCATTACTCTGTACTTTATTTTATCCCTCTTTCCTCGATATTTTCCATTCTCCTGCTGCTCCAACCTAATCTAAGGTCCCATTCCGAGGCCCTCTGTCCCATCAGCTGTGTGTATTATAGGCTTCTTATGCTGAGTCCTCCCAGAGAGGTCTGGACCCTCCCTTCTTATGCCCACCTTTGCGGCCTATCTCTACTTGGGGTAGTGTTTGCTATGAACTTTCACATTGCAGAAATGATTCTTCTACCACTGCATGTAAGCAGATGATTCACAAATACCTGAATGTTCTCATGATTCTGTTTGGTGTCCCAAACACTACATCTTCTGTCTTTCCAGTTTACTCCCAAATCTCTGGTCGACTTTTTGTGAAAACTACTAGGACCCCCCTGATATACATGAAGCCTAACAGAACAAGAATAGTAGTACTAGTTTGAATGAAACCTGGTGACTTGTGGTGAGAATGAAAAAGCAGACAAAGCAAAGTCTAGACAAAACTTATTCCCCAATATTTGTGACAGAATAGCCCTCCTTGCTGTGGATGTGGGAAGGCTCATCAAAGAGGAACCTTGGTAAAGTTGACAATTTCCACCAAAGAATATTGGCCTGATCCCCTAACCAAAATTTCCATGAAAAGAGATGGATTTGTTTCCAACAACAACCCTAAGTGCCTATTATCTGTGCCTTGTCAGGGAATGCAATCTTATTCCTTCTCCCATCCAGTTCAGTTAAAAACCTGGCTGAGATAGGTGATATTTGGGGAGGATTTTTTAAACAATTTCTTCTAAATGTTCTAAGTGATACCTTTTGAACAGGCAAAAGATTACCTTATTATACCACAAATTTCTGTCTTCTTATAGGTTTACTTTGGCTAGCTTTTCTCACAAAGACTTCAGCTTTATGGAGGACCAGAAGTAACAGAAATAAAATCCATTACCACAGTTTTTCAGGAGTGGTAGTGTGGATATTTTCTAGTACAGACACTCATAGTCTCCTGCATGAAACTTCACATGGAAAATGCCTCTTAGTCATGTACTTGTGTGTACAAAGAAACCATTGCTTTTCCTGAGGGTGTCTCTTTTTCTTTAATAATAAGAATTATGTAACTGATATACATTCTTTTTCACTTTGCCTACTGGAAGATCAGATGCAAAAATGAGGTTCAAAGAAAGAACCATGAAGGAACTTATTGCTTGATTATTTATATTTTTTCCTCTGACCGTATCTTTATGATATAAAAGTGTGTATGTGTGTGTATGTATGTGTGTACCAATATGTATGTAGAAATGTGTATGTTTATTCATATATAATGGTTCTATATTTTTATTTATAATTCAGCCACTGTTTTCTTATTTATTCATGCCATCAGCTGCAATAAATCTTCTGTGGAAGACAGAATATGAATAAATATATAAATGTATGAATAAATGTGGCCAAATATACATTAGGATGAACTTTAGCTATTATCACTATTACAAGTAATTACTTAGTAAGCACATACTGTGTGTTGGAGGCATGTGATGGGTAAGAAAATACGAGCCTAGGGCAAAGCTCATGACCACAAAAGTCTTGAAATATGATTGAGATGACAGAGCTAGTATGTAAGAATATAATATAATAGATATTCTATACACATTATAAATACATACACACATAGATACATAGACAGGCCAAGTGGTAGTATTCTTCCTGCTTAAGAAAGGAAGAAATTTAAACAGACAGAAAGTGCATCCCCATACCTCATCCCTATCAGGGGGCAACTCCCTTCTCCTTATCGACCTCTGCTGTCCCCATTGAGGCCTAGGCAGACTCATAACCCCCCACCTCCCCTGTAAATCCAGGGTGATTTTGTTTAAAGCAACGTTTTAAGAAGATTTGTTAATCTAGGTATCATTTTGATATCTACCACAAAAGGGAGAGTTGTAGTTTTATTTTCAGGGACATTTTTATTATTTTAAAACATTTAAATTTTTTCTTTCTTTTTTTTTTTACTGTAACTCAGTGAGAAATAAATTTTACTTCACAACTTAGAATGTACACACACACATTGAAACCAAAGTTTCACAGAACACTACTGATCTTTCTGTGTGGCATGCACTGTATTTTCTAGTCTATTTTGTTTCATTTCTTTTCTTAAAATATTCTTATTATGACCCATTAAATTAAATTTAGTATAAATAACATTGTTGGAAGAAACAGGAAGTTCAAATTTCCAAGGGGCGAATGTTTAATTTTCTGAAGGAAAACTATTTCTTTAAAGATCAAAGGAGATTGGGCCAACATCAGAAGGATGGTACAGCATACTATTTCTTATCTCATGAGTACTTGCTCAGAAATCCAAAATATGTAGAGTTATGATTCATGCAACTCCCCCTCAGAGGGGAAAATACACCCCCAAACTATATTTCCAGTAGGAACACATCAACCCACACACATAAATCAAATTTCAAATGCCTTTAGTATTAATGTCTCCAGATCCTAAATATAGGTTTGACTTATAATTCAGCTCCTCTCTAACCTTGGTTATAAAGAACTTAAAAAAAGATTTTTATATATGCATATAATTCAGTAATTCTGAAAACTGCATCATTACTAATTAGTGACGACCTTAATCTTAGATTTCTACATAGAGCAAATAAACTGATTGGGAAACAAAGGGAAAAAAACCCTCTTTCATTAACTTATACCATAGTTAATCACCCAACTTAAATAAAGAATTTGGAAAGTAAAATGCTACTATTATTAACTCTGCTCAAACAATAATCAAAACTGAGAATGGAAACTTCCAATTTGCCAACATAATCCTTAGGCTTAGTCATGCCAGAAACATCTCAGCTGCATCTTAACATTCTGTAGGAGAAAATTAAGTAAGTTACAGGCTTTTTACCATGTCAACTCTAAGATAATACTTAATTCTTACTGTGTATTTGCAGTGCCAGATCACATTGGACAGAAAACCTTACCTTTAACAGATAGTTCTATTCTAGTCACAATCATTACATTAACTTCCCAGCTTACCTATTAATATCCAACCAAATTAGAGTTTGGTGAGCTTCTGGCAGATTTGTGACACTGTGCCTAGAATCGACAATTTTAGCTAACTATAGAAATCTGGGCAGTAAGCCCTCTGAAAAGATGATCAGCTTCTTTCCTGTCTTTTGAAACTTTGAAACCACCTCAAACCAAGAGTCCTCTCTTCTATTTTAACTTGCAAAGAAGAAAGGCTATCAGCCTGAAGGCTCATTCACTGTGTAACTAGAACCATATCAGGTCCATTACATGTGTGATCTCATTTCATCTTCATACCTTAAAGCAGTAGGAATTATCTCCATTTTACAGAAGGGAAACTAAGGCCCAGAAAAACTAAATAAGTTGATTAAGGACAAGGGAGCAATGTAAATTTGGGGTCTGACTGAGGGTCTGACTCAAGAAACTAAGGACTCTCTTTTCTCTCTCCCAGAGCTGGGCTGCAGCTGGCCCTGCAGTCCCAGAAGAGCTGACCGTGCACATCTGTCCCAGCTCCACATTCAGTGACCTTGAAATCCGCCATGGTGGGAGTATTTGCAACAGGTAAACTGGCACACATTACAAATCAGAGGACTTTCATCCTCAGAGAGTCATTTACCAGCACACCACTACCTATAACGTTTGTTATTTACTATTTCTCAAATGTCATGATTGGATGTTTCTATTGGTTAACTTTTCTTTCATTTTCACAAATAATATGAGTATAGGTATAGTATCTCTCAACATGTGCTTCCCACATTTATGTCCTGCGTACCCTTGTGTACCATTAAGAAAAACTTCAGAGTTATTGAAAAGTACTTATAATCATATATAAATTCCTCCATCATCCAGATTTAGTAATTATCAATATATAAACAACCTTATTTCATTTAACTTCCCAAACATTTTTATCCTCCCAGCCAGATTATTTTTAAATAAATCTCAAATAGCATACCATTTTATTTATAAATACTCATTCTGTATCTCTAATACATAAGCTCATTTTAAAACATAACAATACCATGATCACCCTTTATAATTTATCAGTGTGGCTAAAATTGCAGTATTTCCAGAATCTCTTGCCTGGCTTTAGTTCATCTCCATACAACAGGTGTTTCCACAGGGTGGAGTGGAGTAGTCCATCTCCAAATGAATATGTAATTACCAGGGCTAGTGAGGGCTTATGTAGACCAGAGAGGTTGGGTGAGGGTCTCTTCTTCTGTAGCCTGGTCGCGAGAGACAAGGGGGAGCAGAAGTGGACGACTGCTTGTAAGAAATAAACTTTATTTCTACCTTTGACTGATTTTGGTTTCAAAGGTATTTGCCCAGGATATTCCCCCTGGAGTTACAATCAGTAATTCCTTAATATCATCTAATACTCTGGTCATATTAAACTTTCCTGAATTGCCTCAAAGTTTCTTTGTTCCAATCAAGAACCAAAGTCCATATATTATATTTAGATGAAAGGTCTGCTGCTTATATACTTCCATCTCTGGGTACTGTAGGACACATCAATAACATAATATAGCCCCTGGTCCTGCCAGGTGAATCGGCTAAGTATGTGGTAGGACCGAGAAGCCTTTCCTTTGCTGGGATAGCTGACAATAACTTCATTATACAGAGAAGTGACTGCAGACCCAATACAGAGCCTGCTCAACTCAAGTAAATTTATCACCAACACTTTGTCTCCTATGCCCAAAGCTATGTTCAATTCTACTCAACATGAGGAAAAGTGAGATAGAGAGCAAGTTGGGATGGAAGGAAACAGTGGTCTTAACCAATTGTGGTTAAAATATCTTAGTCTAGCAAATTTTACACAAGCATACCAGCACCTGAAAAATGTTGCTCAGGCCCCTGGCAGGGCCTTGGAGGGTCCACACACGTGTGGCCCTGAAGTTCAGACTTCACTGTCTCCTAGTAATTTTCTGTCTCAAGAGACTCATTGCCAATCTGCTCAGTGTTTTATTCCCAACTGTCAATCAGAACAGTAGACCCTTTCTGTCTGAAACCTTTTCCCAGTTCTTTAAACATCTATGAAGCATCCTTTGACTCTTTGACCTCATCCTCAGATAACCCAGGGCACACAGACATCTGTACTCTGCACGTTTATCACATATTCTTCACAAACCCTCTCCATGAATGAACAGTATCATAATTTTGTAGTCTTGAAAGGAATCCCTATGTGTAATGAAAGAGTAATAATGTCAGAAATCATTTTACTTTTATTCAAACTCTTCACTGGTTGGAATCAATAGTTTATATGAATCTTTAGTTTATAAGAAGCCCTTGTGGATTAGAAAGGACATCTATACAAATATATCTTGCTGCTCCTTGGTGGTAACCCGGTAGTGCTACAAATTGAAACAAAGAAGTCATAGCAAATCATTTCTGTGATTTCGGCCAGTACTCTCACACACTCACTGGCAAGGTTAGGAGCAATGTACTTGCTCTGGATACAGTAAGCCGTGCCTGACAAGCCTGGGACTTGCCGGCAATCAGTGCAGGGAACTTTCCAGAGCTATTATTAGATATAATACAGACTTTCCTACCTCGTTTTCAGCCCTGAGATCTTTGGCAGATGCCTCAGCGAGCAGAGCGGCAGTAATGCTCGGCATCCCGACAGCCCGCAGCAGCGACTGACCAGGGTTTTGCAGGAGGAATTTTTATTTTTATTTTCCAGATACTTCAAAACAAGGACAAGGTCACTCCCAATGCCAAAACTTCTAGCTAAGCTATAACGTCTCCTTGGGCATTGAAAGTACGGAGAGAAAAAAGTAAAATAGGAAAGCAAAAACAGTAAAACCCATAAAAAACCCAGTTACCATGAAAATAAGCCTTGAAGTTTAGTATTAGGGACCCTGGAGATCAGGAGACACTGCTTCAACTTTAACACCAGCATCAACACCAGCACCACACAAAATCATAGGCGGTATGTATTATGCACTTACTATTCATCAGGCACTGAGCTAAGCGGCTCCTATGAAACTGTGTGCTATCCCGATTTTCCACATGGGGAGGACAAGACAGTGAAAGGATAATAAAGTGGACCTGGATATAGCCCGTAAGGGTGCGGCGGGTTTGGCCTCAGGCAATCTAATTGCAGAGAATGTTAATTCCTGCTCTAGCCTGCCTTGTAGTATTAGAGTACTGAAAAGAACTTTTATTGATCCTGAACCTGAAGTAGAAACAAAAATTTAAATATTAGTACAAGAAAGAAAAATATTTCTGCTTTCCCCCTCTTAGTTTCTAAAGAGATGTTGTACATGATGATAACATTGGGTTTTGCACATAGTTAATAATGTAAAATTTAGATATCTTAGCATTTAAAAACAGTAGTTCTTGCAGTCAGGAATAGATTAAATTATTTTAAGAAAATAAATTCTTAAAATCAGTTATATTGAAAGACAGGTAAACCTAGACTGATATCAAGCTGATGAGAAAAGAAGATAATTAATCCACATAAAAGCAGATTTAAAAAAAATATTCTCACTATGTATAGCAACACATATATTCTAAAGACAAAAAGGATTGTAGGAAGTTTTGAACCTGACACAGTAGGTTTGTTGTTGAAAGCATTATTGGTGTAGTGGATTGGAAACTATTCTGTGCACACTGTAGGGCTGAGGAAATAAGTAAATACACTCATATTGTGGGGCATGAGGATTTTCACTTGGGAGAAGGGAAGTACAAATATGGAATCAGAGAAAGAGAGGAAGACCCCTATGATGCTAGGACGAAACTGATGGTAACAGCATAGCAGTACCACACCACAGAGCTGTTAACAGTACTCTTCACACATAGCAGTGTGTGTGTGCACGTGCATGTGTATTCTGGAATCCATTGAAAGGGCCCAGAAGCAACGACACTCCAGTTGCAATGAACAAACCTAGTGTCCAGATCTGGGATTTGGAACTAGGCCTAGTTTCCTGGGACAGGAAGGTACAAGTTAAGCCTGAAGTATCTGCATGTGCCGTAGCGAATGTGCTCAACCCCATGAAGACACATCAAAGAGAAGCAGAAGTCAACTCGGCTCCCACTAGCCAAATTGCTACCATTTGAGCATCAGATGGATAATGAGAAGAATAGATGATATAATATTGAATTGAAAAAGTACACTCATAAGTATAGTGATACTAAAAAAAAAATTTAAGGGGAGAGGGAGGAGAACTAAAAGCAAAGCAAATCAATTAATACATGTCAAAGTAATGATAGAAAAAGAAAGCCAGAACATACAACCACATAGTAATAACCTATTTAAGTAAAATAAACAATGGATACCAAAACTACTAAGTAAAAAAAAGTGGGCAACAGGATGGTCACACAATCTCAAAGTAACACTGAACAGATTATATCTGAATTAAAAGGGGAAAAAAGTTGCTTCACAATGGAAAAATTATGTAGACACTACCCTTACCTTGACATTACCAGTAATGGAATTACACTGACATCCTATGTCCCCTGAGAGGGACACTGGGAGGGACACAGCATTACCTAGGTAGATATCCTGCCAAAAAATGCTTAATCTGAATCTAATCATGTGGATGCAATCAAACAAATCCAAAAATGAAGGACATTCTGTAAAACTAGACTGGACTTTTCAAAAATACCAACATCATGCAGAACAGCAATGCAACCAATAAAAGCTGGAGACCTATTTAGTTTAAAGGAGACTAAAGAGATATAACAACTAATACAATGTATAATCCCAGACTATTCTAGATTGACAAAAAAGAAAGTGACTACAAATGTTATTATTGGGACAACTGGGGAAATACGTGTAGACTGTGTGTTATATAATAGTACTTTATCCATACTGCTCTATCAGTACTCCAGGTATTTTGCAGAGAATACTCTGCAGAATTTTTTTCAATAAATGCATTGAAATATTTTTGGAGATTTGCAACATTTTAGAAAGCATTTTCTTTTCTCTAGTATACTTTATTGTAAGAATACAGTATATAATACATATACAAATAATGTGTTTATCAAGTGTTTTTGTTATCATAAGGTCAATAGAAGGCCATTAATAGTTAAGTTTTTGGGGAGTTTTTGGATTTTCTGCTGCCTGGGGTGGGGTCAGTACCCCTAACTCACATATTGTTCAAGATTTAATTGTACTTTAGATGATAGTAAGAGAGCTAAAGCATGTGTAAAAATTAATATCTAGTGAAGTTAAGTGAGGGGATATATGAGTGTCCCTTGTAATATTTTTGCAGTTTGATATGGTTTGAAATTGATCAGAATAAAAAAAAGTGGAGAAAAAAAAGGGAGATATTTAGGTTCAATCTGAAAAAAGTTATCAGCAAATTGCTAAGTAGAGAAAATATATTGCTAGGGAGGTGATGGAAACATAGACAATCAGCTCTCCAGAACAGTTTAGGATAAGAAATGACATGAATCAAGTGAACCAAGAAGGTCCTATCTGCTGTTACAATTGGTCAACTGAGAAGAAAAAAAATAGAACTAGGAAAAAAAATTTTCTTTTTTCCCTGGAACCCAGTGGAGTGGTGTGATATCCACCATTCTAGGTCAAATGCATGGATTATTCTAAAATTCTGTTCTCTAATTTTAGACCAAAAGTGAATGCACTTTATTCCTCCAAAAATATATTTCACCTTAACTTTTATTATAGCTCTATTAAACATTAATTTTCCTAAATCTGCTTTAAATTTTTTGACAGTCTGTACCACCTACCATGGCAATCATTTCCATAATGTGACAACTGCATGAAAATGTGATTCTTTTCATTCATTATATTTTATTTGCCTTATTAGACTCCAGAAGTTTCTCTTCGTGATACTTTTCAGTGATGTGAAGATCAAGTGTGCTCAGTCCTATCCATATGCTATAAAATTTTCCAGTCTTAAATCACATTCCTTTGTATTTCCAGGCTAAAGAAATGACACTCTTTTTAGTCACTCTAGCTATTGCCACTTCAGTGTCACCTCACTCACCTCTAATCACCCTGCTTCGCTCTTTCCTGCGCAGTATCCTTTCCTAGAGGCAAAGAACAACTGGAAGACAACATACTTCTCTCAACCTCTGTATACAGACTAAGGCACATTTACAGTCTCATTTCTGAGACCTTGATGATATCCAGCAGTTTACTTTTTTAGTTAAAGATAGCTTTTGTTTGCAACTGTACCTTAGCTTTTATCTTCAAGGGATAAATCACAGGACTTTTCTTGAAGTAGAAATGGACTTTTGCAAATTGCTATTTTATAACTATAAAATATAATTTCGATTTTCTCTGCTAAAAGCATTGCATTACACATATACACAGCAAAGTTGAACTTCTTTGGTCTCTACACATTCAGAAACTCCCGGATACTTTTCATGCTATCATATAATCTCCACAATCAAATGTGAGGTTCAATTATATTATATATTCACATTCAATTATATTAATTGAAAAAACAAATCAGCCTGCAACCTGCTTGTTCCTGTGGAGAAATCTTAACAACCAGAACGAAGCTTTTCCAGCCCTCCCAGGTGGTGAGCCGAGTAAAGGTCAAGCCCTTTCATCCCAGGAGCCAGGAGCCAGGAGCCAGTTTAGAATGGACAGTGATCAGAGGCTCTCGTGGTCGCTTTCCATGTGGATGGGAGAATGCCCAAGTATCAATGATTATCTGCCCCCATTCATCTTAGGTATGTGTGTGAGCAACATATACAGCATATGGCTTCCTTAGCAGTATAGACAGTCTCAAAGGATATGATTCAATTCTAACCTGCAAGCTATTAAAGAACAGAATCTTACAAGGGACTCTAAGAAACTACATAATACTGAAGACTGATTTAGAATAAAATTGAGTTTTCAGAGATACTGAAAAAGTGATTGAAACAAACACAAATATACTTGGAGATATTTTAAGCCAGGCAGCTTAGGGGACCACGAAATCATAATATTAGGTGCTCCTCCAAAAAAAAAAAATCTTAGTGATCTCACAGATCCAGGGGTATTGACTTGTAGGAATGTCAAGAAATCGTTTGATCTGGTTTCCTACTGTCAGACACTTGAAATAATAAATGTTTTAAGAGAGTAAATGAGATTCTGTTTTGAAGATCTCTATGGTATAAGACACATCATCGTCTCTTATGGTCAGTAATATTCTTCCCTAATCTTTCCCTTCATGCATGTTTTCTCAGGCCTACATAACCATATTCCTTTTTTTTTTTTCTCATAGGACCTGTACTCCATAAGGATCTGAGATATTTTTGTTTGAATCAATGGAAAGCACAGTCTAACTAGCAATTCTCCAAGTGTGGTCTGCAGACCCCTAAGGGTCCTGAGATACCCTCTGGATCTGTGAGATCAAAACTGTTTTCATAATAACACTAAGATTTTTTTTTTGCCTTTTTCACTTAGTTAACATTTTCACTGATGGTACAAAATTAATAGTCTGTATGTTTGCCGATTCCTTAGATGAGAAAGTGGCACCAGACTGTACTAACAGTCTTTGTCATCACCATACATTCACAGTTAAAAAAAAATTTTATCTTAAGAATGTCCTTGATAAAGCTCCAAAAATGATTAATTTCATTAAGTCAACCCCTCAGCAAACATCTTTTGAATATTCTGGGTGACATAAAGCATAAAGGACATCTGCTTTATACCAAAGTATCATGGTTGTTGAAAAAAAGCCTCTGATTGTGTTGTGAGTTGAAGTAGGCACTTTTTTCACAGAACACCATTTTCACTTGACAGAATGACTGGAAGATGAACATGGGTTATTCAGACTTGGCAATTTGGCAGATATTTTCTTAAAAACAAAAGAAGTGAATTTGTCACTTTAAGGGAAATTGATAGTAGGGTTTTTATTTTTGCCAATAATAATATTTGAGATTTTAAGTAAAAATTAAGATTTTAGAAAACTCATATTCACCACTGTGAGCTTGACAGCTTCCAATACTTCAAGACTTTTCTGATGATATTGGTAATGATATTAATGAATGTGACTTTGTTTTAATACTGCACAAGGAGATGTATCAATATTTGGAAGATCTGCTTCACTGACATTTTTCAAATGACCAGCACAGAGTGTTACAGAATCATGCATTGCTATGAGATCCACTCAAAGTACAGACAGATTAACATATTTCTTCCAGTATAAAACGTTCATTGGTATGGTTTCAGATTCCACATTTCAACCAGTGTTTAAAAAACTACCATTTGTCAGATTCTGGTATGATATCAAATGGAATGGAATACTACTCAACCATTCCAAAAGGAGTGACTTTTTGATGCATGCAACGACGAGGATGAATAGCAAAGACTTTAGGCTGAGAGAGGTCAGTTTCATAAGAATACATACTGTATGCTTCCATTTACGGAACATTCCGGAGAAGGTGAAACTCAGTGATGGAGAAGAGCTCCCTGCTTGCCAAGGCTTAGGAATAGGGACAGGGTGTGACTACAAGGGTGTGGCACAAAAGGAAGTCGTAGGGTGATGGAACTGTGTGGCAGTAGTTACATGAAACTATATCTGCATTAAAGCTCCTAGAAGAAAAAAGTCCATTCTTTGCATGTTAATTAAAAGTAAAAGAAGGAAAGAAAGAATCTTACAGCACAATGCTACCTCACAGGAGATACTCAATAAAGGTAATGTATGTATTTACATAATACATGTTTATATACATTATATTTCTATAATATATACTTCATAATATATACCTATATATATAATTCAAAATCTTGAGCACCATTCTTAACCTACTCACTTAATTTGACTCTTGGAGAAGATGCTATACTTACAAATAAAACAAAGCCCAAAATGTTTCCCCTGATGATACTCAGCTCACTCAGATTTGGGAAGCGCTGGTCTTATGAAAATGATATGGAAGCTTAAATCCTGAAGTTTGCTTCCAGTTCTGCTTGTAAGTATAGGAGAGCAGATATAATTCACTCTATCACCACTGTTGTAGATGTTGTGAGACTTTATTTATCAGCGCTGCCAGTGTCGGATGAAGTAATGATAGCCATTAACTTCTACAGAGTGACTGCTGTCTTCAGGCCTCGTGCCGAGACTTACACCCAGTGTTCTCATTGAAACTCCAGGACAATCCTACCAGTTAAGTCATCTCATTTCAGGAGGACACAGCTCCTAGTCAGACCTCTGAATGCAGGCAGCCACTCCATGAAGCAAGCCCTGCGACTAAGTTACCAAGGGCTACTGTTGACCGAAAATAGACAGAAAGCTGCTGGTTGGCATATCCTACAAGTCATGAATCTTGTAAAACCTACTTTGAGACGTCTAGACCAAACAGTTTTTGGTGAAACTGTTTCTATTCCAAACAATTTCACTATGAGAATTCAAATCAAGGTGCCAAATTCTTCAGATAGTTTTGTCAGCCTTGTATTCTTATCATTTCCTGGATTATGGGTGATAGGATTGGAACATTAGACAAAAAATAAATAAAAAGAGAGTCTAAACTGATTATCTGATCAAACAAATCTGCTCATTATCCAGGGACTCCATCATACTCCACATTTCTTATTTTCCTAAAAATCATTCCTGTTGGCATGTTTCCTATCATAGTGGGTTTGAAGTGATAACTTAGAATCTCACTATGTAAACTTCCTGATTTAAAGTTCCATTTATTATACTCTGTTACATCTTATATAGACCACATAATTTTTGTAAATTTGTTATAATGTAAGAAATGTTCTATAATTTGACATTATTATTTATTGACATGAGGATCGTTTCATCTGAGGCAGTGTCGTCCTTCTGTATAATTCCTATCAGAGAATGAGATGTCAGAATTTTAATGGTAGCAAAGTTTGTGAAAAATATCAAAGTAGTATGGTTGCACTCCACATTAACACTTTATTAGATTTCCAAAGCAAATGGGAGAACCTTGTGACTTCAGTGCAGCTCAGCATGGCATCTGGGACACCTTCTTTCACTTGTAGTGGACATTCTAGCAGACTTCTAGCATTGTGATACCCAGTCTTACAAAGGGGAAACTCTGACCGCATGGTCAGAAATGCTAAATTGTTCAGGGCTACCCAGCTTTCATTCCTAATTCTTGGACTGCTGATACAAGCAAGCCATACTATCAAATACCATCTATCAATCTGGAGAAACATGAATATCCATCACTGTCTTTTATGTATTTTGATGCCCTTAATAATAAAAAGCATATTGACTGAAGTTTTTGCATCAGGCAAAATGCTAATGGTTTCATATGCACCATCACAAAAGAGGGAGAGTATTAAAATAGCCCCCAAATACTAGTTACTCTTGAGGCTCAAGCTTAATGGCTCCCCAGTTTGTGAAGACCCCTAAAGTGCCTAAAGCCTGGAGACTGCTTGTGCCGCCTGAGGTGGCTTCCTCACCCTCACCTGCTGAAACCTCCTCTCCTTTTAAGTCCCAGCTCATCTACCACCTCCTCAGTGGAGCCTTCCCTCATCAGCCCAGCCTGATATATACTCTCCCTTCTTCAAGTCCCATAGAGCAGGGCTCACAGACAGGTATCCCTTGAGACCTCTAGGACACCACCAGGCCTGTGCCCCAGCTTTCTGAAGGGGACCATGATGGGTGGGCCTTTCGAACCTGTATTTGTATACACACCCACATGCATTTTTCTCTCTGGAAAAGATCAGAGGTTTTCATTTTATTATTAAAAGGGATCATAACCCTTGGAGGTTTAAGAACCGTACTGGGTCTAATCCATTCCCTCTGTTCCATCCCACTGCCCTTGCCTCAGGTCAGCATCTTCCCCCTGAATACTTGAAAGTTTTCTGGCCTGCTGGCCTGCTTTTGTCTCCTCATCCTGTATTCCATCAGCCACAACACTGCCAGAGGGATCTTTTAAGAACATAAACCTGATGTCATATTCAACTCTGTATCCTGTTACATTCTTAACAGTGTGTTGAATGCAAGAGATGCTCAGTCAGTAAGTGAATAAATGGATGGATAAATGAACCCCCATAGATAGTCTAAGTCCTCAGCCCAGGTTCCCAAAAGAATCTCCTTGACTTGGTCCCTGTAAAACACTGAGACCTTTGAGCCTATGTATTAGGTGTAATGAAATATACTCTGATGTGCCAAATGAAAATCTCCAATGTGTGAAATGAGTACATTACAAAAATATGCTTCTAATTTAGATTTCACAGATAGATAGATTACAGTCCATTTAGCAGGTGTATGGTGCTGAGTTTGTTTAGAATGGTCAGTAGTGTCTTCCTTTGGGGAGAAGATTTCAAAGAGCTATTAAATAAAAGAATATACTCTTTAACATACTATTTTAATATGTAATCACAGAAATAAGCAAAGCTAAAATCTAGAAGCAGAAAACGTTTAGAGATTAAAATTTCATACAATTTTTTTTTTTAATTTATCAGTGTTAGATGTCAACGCTTTGACTTTGAAACAGAAACAGACCGCCTGCCCTCGAAGTCAGGCTGACACAAAGTCATTCTAGAGCCTGGAAGTACAAACTTCTCATATTATGTTCTATCTATATGTGAACAGAATAAACAACTTTGAACTTTTACTATAGTTTGGATTATAAGCTAGAGAAAACTGACTACATTCTCTAATTAGCACAGAATTGGTTAAGAAATCCCAATGTGGCTGAAATTGTCCCTATCTAGCTTAGAATTCTGAAGTTTTCTGAGACCTAAAGCTCCTTTATTTATGTATTTATCTTTAATTTGTGTGTGTCTGTGAAAACATCTTCGTTTTCTCAATTCCTAGCATATATATTTATTGGTTTCTTCGTATCTTACCAGATGACTTCGTATCTTTTATTTTCTTGATGAAATACATTTACCTAGAAGAACTCTCAAACATATTTCCATTTGAAAATGCTATTAGCTTATATTTTCCCCTAGTTTTATTGAGAAATGGTTTACATACATCACTGTATAAGTTTGAGGAAAGAAAAAGAGGAAAAAAATTCTCCTTGTGACATACACTCTCAGAATATATATCCTCTCTATTTGTCATTCAGCAGTGTTGGCTATAGTCATCACGTTGAAAATTACATCCCTAATACTTAATTATCTTATAACTGGAAGTTTGTCCCTTCTGACCACCTTCCTCTAACTTTCCCTTCTCCCATCTTTCTGCCTTTTATAACCCTAAGTCTAATCTCTTTTTCTATGAGTTTGATGGTTTCTTTTTGTTTTAGAGCCTACATATAAGGGAGATCATACAGTATTTGTCTTTCTCCAACTTACTCCACTTAACATAATGCCTTCAAGGTCCATCCATTTGTTGCAAATGGTAGGATTCCCTTATTTTTTATGGCTGAATAATATTCTATTATATATATGTACATATACCACAACTTCTTTATCCACTCATCTGTTAATAGACACTAGGTTGTTTCCATGTCTTGGCTATTGTAAGTAATGCTGCACGAACATAGTACAGATATCTTTCTGAGTTAGTGTTTTCATTTCCTTTGGATATATTCCCAGAAGTGGGATTGTTGGATCATATGGTAGTTTAATTTCTTGAGGACCCTCCCTACTGTTTCCTGCAGTGTCTGTACCAATTTATCAATAGTGAACAAGGGTTCCCTTTCTCCACATCCATCCAGCATTTATCTCTTGTCTTTTTTTATGATGGCCTTTAACAGTTGTGAGGTGATATCTCTTTGTAGTTTTAGTTGCATGTTCCTAATGATTAGTGTGGCATCCTAATGTGAGCATCTTTTCCATGTAGCTGTTGGCCTTTTGTATATATTCTTTGGAGAAATGTCTACTCAGGCCCCTAAAATTCTTTTAGTCTTGAAGTCACACCACACCAGGTTCAGCCTGAAGCTCCCAGCCTGGAGCTACTGAGAACTGTTTAGAGTTCCCCTGGTCCTTGGCCTCCATACCATATTGGTAAGCCTGGAGTCTGACCTAGAAGACTGTTGAACCCTACATCAGCAAGAAGTGATCAGAGAGTCATATCTCCTGCTTTAGTGGTTATGGTATTGAAGTGAAGTTTCCTTAAATAACAGCTTCCTAAAGACAAAAAGAGCAGGTATGTGTCTGAGGAGATCCCAGAGGTGGAGGAAAACAGAAGAGGATGCTCAAGTATACAGAGTGTTCATATAAAGTTCATAAGCTAAGGACTAACTACCTTAAAAAGCCAAAACATGCTAACAGCCTCAGTAATCAAGGCTGGGGATTAGGGTGGAGGCACGGAGAGACTCAGAAAAGAGAGGTGAAGTCGTCTAAGCTATAATATTAAAATAATTAGTGATCATATTGTTATTCCCCCTCTATAAGTTATTCAAGTTAAAATATTGGCAGATAATGATTTTTTAAATTAACCCTTTACCTTCTTGAATAATTTTTTCTCTAAAGTTGTTAGATGGGGTAGGGTAAGATATAGTCTGTATCAGAGTGGGGGTTGGGAATGTTGGTGAGTCAGAACAGGACAGGTGAGCAAGATGTCTGGGGCACAGCATTGTCCAGGATGGGGCATCAGAGCCACAGTGAGGTGACAAAAGTGTCCCCACATGGGAGCAGCCCAGAACCTAGTGTTACAGCCTAGTGGGGTGCACAGGTCATCTACATTGGGGCACAGGGCTCAGCCTGCAGTGGGATCTTGGGGATGAGGTGGGATGAGGATGACGTCGACACGAGGAAGCAGTGTGGGGGAGGGGTTGCTGGGCCCCCTGGGCTGTGCCAGAGCCCAGGTGGACTGGGGAAAGCATCTTGTGAGGTAAAGGTAGTAGCAGCAATGGGACAGTGGTTACAAAGGAATCAATCAAATATGTGAATATATGAATGATCATGAGAGCCAGGCTCTCAATATTGGAGAAGTGAGTTACAAATAGGGAAAGGGAGACATAGAAATAAACGTAGATGTACACGTGTGTGTGTGCGTGTGTGCATGTGCGTGTGTATGTATCCATGTATACACTCCCTAAACCACCCCCTGAGAGGACTTGATAGCAGCAACATTCCTGAAGGCAGTGAGCACCTCTGTGCCCTGATCTTGGTTTCTAAATACCATCTGCAGTAGAAAGAACCAGGACTCCTCACAGAAAAGACTGAAGTCAGGGTTAGAGTTAAGGAAAGTATAAGATGGACCTGAATATCTTACTGAGACAGACAGCACAGAAGATTTCAAAAAAAACAACAAATCTCTTGACTCAAAAGGATACAGGAATCAGCTGGACAGAGTATCTCTGCCACCTCTGGAACAATCTGTGCATTACCTTAAGTGATGATTGCAAGGGATTATAAATAACAGACTAAAATAGGAAATCATGATCTATATGGATAGAAACAAATAAATGTCTTATGAGGAATGCACTTCCCTGCAAAATGCTTATTAATTGTAAAGGGGTAAGGAGAGAGTACTTCTAAGGAAGAAAAGGCTGACAAATACCAACTTTATCAGGAGATCCAAGTAAATATCATGACTAATAGGAGAAATTAAAAGCATCTAAAATGTGATGGGATATAATGAAAGGAACATAGCATGGATTCCATGATATTCCTGCCCAAGATTCACAACGTGAAGTTAATCAAGAGGTAACATCAGAAAATCCAAATTGTCCTTTGATCTTCAAGAGTCAAGATCATAAAAATTTAAAGAAACAAAGAACACTGAAGAACTATTCCAACTACAGATTATTAAACAGACATGGTATCTAAATAAAATGATTAATTTTGAAATGGATCCCTTAACGATAAAGCACATCATTAAGACAACTGCCAAAACCTGAATGATACCTGAGAGACACAGGACTATATCTATGTTAAGTTCCCAAATCTGATGGTTGGATTGTTGTATAGGGGATGGATTTGTTAACAGAAAGTACTAAGATATTCCAGGGTAATAGTGTGACTCACTCAGAAAAAATAAAGGGTTCTGTAAATGTATATTGCACATTTTCTGTGTGATTTTGTTTAAAAATTTTAAATGTCTTTAAAAAAAGGATGAGGTAAAATATGAAGTCCTTCTATGGAAAAACTATTAGATACACCACATACACTACCAAGTAAAAATATTAGGGTGCAGATATATCATATACTATTTGTGTGCATGCAAACATATGTGTGTATGTGTGTGTGCCTATGTGTTTCTGTTATGTTGAGAGTTTTTTGTTTTCTTCTGAAACAAAGTACAAAATTCATTATCAAAGTTTGTTTGGAGGAATGAGGATTTGAAATTGGGGAAGAGGAAAGAAAATTTCACTTTTCATTGCCTATCATTTTTTTTTGGTATTATTAGTGTACAATTTCATGAGCAACATTATGGTTACTAGACTCCCCCTATTATCAAGTCCCCCCCACATACCCCATTACAGTCACTGTCCATCAGCATAGTAAGATGCTGTAGAATCACTACTTGTCTTCTCTGTGTTATAATGCCTTCCCCATATCCCCCTCACCACTACATTATGTGTGCTAATCGTAATACCCCTTTTTCCCCTTTCTCCCTCCCTTCCCACCCATCCTCCCCAGTCCCTTTCCCTTTGGTAACTGTTAGTCCACTCTTGGGTTCTGTAAGTCTGCTGCAGTGTTGTTCCTTCAGTTTTTTCTTTATTCTTACGCTCCACAGATGAGTGAAATTATTTGATACTTGTCTTTCTCTGCCTGGTTTATTTCACTGAGCGTAATACCGTCTAGCTCCATCCATGTTGTTGCAAATGGTAGGATTGGTTTTCTTCATATGGCTGAATAATATTCCATTGTGTATATGTACCACCTCTTCTTTATCCATTCATCTACTGATGGTCAGTTAGGTTGCTTCCATTTCTTGGCTATTGTAAATAGTGCTGCGATAAACATAGGGGTGCATGTGTCTTTTTCAAACTGGGCTCCTGCATTCTTAGGGTAAATTCCTAGGAGTGGAATTCCTGGGTCAAATGGTATTTCTATTTTGAGTTTTTTTGAAGAACCTCCATACTGCTTTCCACAATGGTTGAACTAACTTATATTCCCACAAGCAGTGTAGGAGGGTTCCCCGTTCTCCACATCCTCGCCAACATTTGTTGTTGTTTGTCTTTTGGATGGCGACCATCCTAACTGGTGTGAGGTGATATCTCATTGTGGTTTTAATTTGCATTTCTCTGATGATTAGTGATGTGGAGCATCTTTTCATGTGCCTGTTGGCCATCTGAATTTCTTCTTTGGAGAGGTGTCTGTTCAGCTACTCTGCCCATTTTTTAATTGGCTTATTTGCTTTTTGTTTGTTGAAGGGCATCAGCTCTTTATATAATTTGGAAGTCAACCCCTTATCGGATATGTCATTTATGAATATATTCTCCCATACTATAGGATATCTTTTTGTTCTACTGATGGTGTCCTTTGCTCTACAGAAGCTTTTTAGTTTGATATAGTTCCACTTATTCATTTTTGCTTTTGTTTCCCTTGCCCAGGGAGATATGTTCATGAAGAAGTTGCTCATGTTTATGTCCAAGAGATTTTTGCCTAGGTTTTTTTCTAAGAGTTTTATGGTTTCATGACTTACATTCAGGTCTTTGATTCATTTTGAGTTTACTTTGGTGTATGGGGTTAGACAGTAATCCAGTTTCATTCTCTTACATGTAGCTGTCCAGTTTTACCAACACCAGCTGTTGAAGAGGCTGTCATTTCCCCATTGTATATCCATGGCTCCTTTATCATATATTAATTGACCATATATGCTTGAGTTTATATCTGGGCTCTCTAGTCTGTTCCATTGGTCTATGGGTCTGTTCTTGTGCCAGTACCAAATTGTCTTGATTACTGTGGCTTTGTAGTAGAGCCTGAAGTCAGGGAGTGTAATTCCCCCGAGTTTATTTTTCCTTCTCAGGATTGCTTTGGCTATTCGGGGTCTTTTGTGGTTCCATATGAATTTTAAAACTATTTGCTCTAGTTCATGGAAGAATGCTTTTGATATTTTGATAGGGATTGCATTGAATCTGTAGATTGCTTTAGGCAGGATGGCCATTTTGACAACATTAATTCTTCCAATCTATGAGCATGGGATGTTTCCATTTATTGGTAACTTCTTTAATTTCTCTCATGAGTGTCTTGTAGTTTGCAGAGTATAAGTCTTTCACTTCCTTGGTTAGGTTTATTCCTAGGTATTTCATTCTTTTTGATGTAATTGTGAATGGAATTGTTTTCCTGATTTCTCTTTCTGTTAGTTCATCGTTAGTCTATAGGAATGCAATCGAGTTCTGTGTACTAATTTTATATCCTGCAACTTTACTGAATTCAGATATTAGATCTAGTAGTTTTGGAGTGGATTCTTTAGGGTTTTTTATGTAGTGTCATGTCATCTGCAAACAGGAACAGTTTGACTTCTTCCTTGCCAATCTGGATGCCTTTTATCTTTGTGTTGTCTGATAGCTGTGGCCAGGACCTCCAGAACTATGTTGAATAGAAGTGGGGAGACTGGGCATCGTTGTCTTGGTCCTGATCTTAAAGGAAAAGCTTTCAGCTTCTCGCTGTTAAGTACAATGTTAGCTATGGGTTTGTCATACATGGCCTTTATTATGTTGAGGTACTTGCCCTCTGTACCCATTTTGTTGAGAGTTTTTATCATAAATAGATGTTAAATTTTGTTGAATGCTTTTTCAGCATCTATGGAGATGATCATGTGGTTTTTGTCCTTCTTTTTGTTGATGTAGTGGATGATGCTGATGGATTTTCAAATGTTGTACCATCCTTGCATCCCTGGGATGAATCCCACTTGATCATGATGGATGATGTTTTTGATGTATTTTTGAATTCTGTTTGCTAATATTTTGTTGAGTATTTTTGCATCTATGTTCAGCAGGGATATTGGTCTGTAATTTTCTTTTTTGTGGTGTCTTTGCCTGGTTTTGGTATTAGAGTGATGATGGCCTCATAGAATGAGTTTGGAAGTATTCTGTCCTCTTCTGCTTTTTGGAAAACTTTAAGGAGGATGGGTATTAGGTCTTCACTAACTGATAAAATTCAGCAGTGAAACCATCTGGTCCAGGAGTTCTGTCTTAGTTAGTTTTTGATCATCAATTCAATTTCTCTGCTGGTAGTTGGTCTATTAAGATTTTCTGTTTCCTCCTGGGTCAACTTTGGAAGGTTGTATTTTTCTAGAAAGTTGTCCATTTCTTCTAGGTTATCCAATTTGTTACCATATAATTTTTCATAGTATTCTCTAATAATTCTTTGTATTTCTATGGTGTCCATAGTGATTTTTCTTTCTCATATCTGAGTCTGTTTATGTGTGTAGACTCTCTTTTTTCTTGATAAGTCTGGCTAGAGGTTTATCTATTTTGTTTATTTTCTCAAAGAACCAGCTTCTGCTTTCATTGATTCTTTCTATTGTTTTATTCTTCTCAATTTTATTTATTTCTGCTTTAATCTTTATTATGTCCCTCCTTCTACTGACTTTGGGCCTCATTTGTTTTTCTTTTTTAAGTTTCCTTAATTGTGAGTTTAGACTGTTCATTTGGGATAGTTCTTCTTTCCTGAGGTAGGCCTGTATTGCAATATATTTCCCTCTTATCACAGCCTTCACTGCACCCCACAGATTTTGTGGTGTTGAATTATTGTTGTCATTTTTCTCCATATATTGCTTGATCTCTGTTTTTATTTGGTCACTTATCCATTGATTTTTAGTAGCATTTTATTAAGGCTTCATGTGTTTGTAGGCTTTTTCACTTCCTTTGATTAATATATGTCTAGTTTCATGTCTTTGTGATCTGAGAAGCTGGTTTGTACAATTTCATTCTTTTTGAATTTACTGAGGTTCTTTTTGTGGCCTAGTATGTGATCTATTCTTGAAAATGTTCCATGTGCATTTAAGAGGAATGTGTATCCTGTCGCCTTTGGATGGAGCGTTCTGTAGATGTCCGTTAGGTGCATCTGTTGTAATATGTTGTTCAGTGCCTCTGTGTCTTTATTTATTTCCTGTCTGGTTGATCCGTCCTTTGGAGTGAGTGGTGTATATTGAAGTCTCCTGGAATGAATGCATTGCATTCTACTTTCCCCTTTAATTCTGTTAGTATTTGTTTTACATATGTAGGTGATCCTGTGTTGGGTGCATAGATATAATCGTTATATCTTCTTGTTGAACTGACCCCTTTATCATTATGTAATGTCCTTCTTTGTCTCTTGTTACTTTTTTTGTTTAGATGCCTATTTTGTCTGGTACAAGTGCTACAACTCCTGCATTTTTCTTATTAGGTGAATGAAATATCTCTTTCCATCCCTTTACTTTCAGTCTGTGTATGTCTTTGGGTTTGAAGTGAGTCTCTTGTAGGCAGCATATAGATAGGTCTTGTTTTTTTATCCATTCAGTGACTCTACGTCTTTTGATTGGTGCATTCAGACCATTTATATTTAGGATGATTATCAATAGGTATGTACTTATTGCCATTGCAGGCTTTAGATTCGTGGTTACCAAAGGTTCAAGGGTAATTCCCTTACTATCTAACAGTCTAATTTAACTCACTTCATATGCTATTACAAACACAACCTAAAGGTTCTTTTTATTTTTCCTCCTTTTTCTTCCTTCTCCATTCTTTGTATGTTATGAATTATATTCTGTACTCTTTGTCTATCCCTTTGGTGACATCTATTTAGCCTTAGGAATACTTCCATCTATAGGAGGCACTCCAAAATACACTGTAGAGGTGGTTTGTGGGAGGTAAATTCTCTCAGCTTTTACTTATCTGAAAATTGTTTAATCCCTCCTTCAAATTTAAATGATAACCTTGCTGGGTATTCTTGGTTCCAGGCCCTTTTGCTTCATTGCATTAAATACATCATGCCACTTCCTTCTGGCCTGTAAGTTTTCTGTTGAGAGATCTGATGATAGCCTGATGGGTTTCCTTTGTATGTGATCTTTTTTCTCTCTCTAGCTGCTTTTAAAAGTTTGTCCTTATCCTTTTTCTTTGCCATTTTAATTATTATATGTCTTGATGGTGTCTTCCTTGGGTCCCTTGTGTTGGGAGATCTGTGCACCTCCATGGCTTGAGAGACTATCTCCTTCCCCAGATTGGGGAAGTTTTCAGCAAGTACCTCCTCAGTGACACTTTCTATCCCTTTTTCTCTCTCTTCTTCTTCTGGTACCCCTATTATATGAATATTGTTCCGTTTGGATTGGTCACACAGTTTTCTCAATATTCTTTCATTCTTAGAAATTCTTTTTTCTTTTTATGCCTTAGCTTCTTTGTATTCCTCTTCTCTAATTTCTATTCCATTTACCATCTCTTCTACTACAGCTAATTTGCTTTTAAATCCCTCCGTTGTATGTTTCATTTCAGATATGGAATTTTTTAATGATTGAATCTCCATCTTAAATTCATTCCTGAGTTCTTGAATATTTTTCTGTATCTCGATAAGCATGTTTATGATTTTTATTTTGAACTCTCTTTCAGGAAGATTGGTGAGTTCAGTTTCATTTGGCCGTTTTTCTGGGGTTTGTGAGATTTTGGTCTGAACCATGTTCTTTTGATGTTTCATATTTCTGTGTGGTGCCCTCTAGTGCACAGAAGCTCCAGTCTCTGGACTGCTCAGTCCCTAGTGTGAGGTTGGGAGTGGCAGGGGAGTGAAGCTGGTGCCTGGGGGGAGGAAAGATCCGTTTCCTGATTCCTGTGTGCCACGCCTTTCTCTAGTATCAGAGCCAGGGGCCGAGCACACAGGTGTAAACCTCTGTCCTTTGCATCTCTGGCTGTTGTAGGCGGGGCCTCCCTTTGACTGGCCTGATGCCAGCGTAGTGACTGCCGGTTGGGAGCCGGTGCTGTCAGGCCAGGAGGAAGGTGCAGCAGGCTGTGATTCACAGTGGGGGGCCTCGGAGCTGAGCAGTCATCCAGGGGCTAAAGTACCTTAAGCTTCTCAAAGTTTCCAATCTGCTGGGCAGAGTGTGCCCAGACAACCTTGTCCAGCTCTCCCTTCTCAAGCATAGCAAGCTCTGTGCAAACCCCAACCCTTCAGCAGCCCTCTCACTGCTATGAAGCCTCTCAACCCCCTGCCTTTCCCTTGTCCCAGAGTGTCCGGGTATGGATCCATCCTCCACAAACAGCCGGAATCTGTCTCTCAGGCACTCTGCCTGTCCCAGCTTCCCATCCTCCAGAGCACCACATAGTGTAGGTGTCTGCTCACAAAGCAGACCTCCAGGGCTAGGTGTTCAGCAGTCCCAGGCTTCCACCCCCTCCCCACTCCATGTCTCTTCCTCCTGCTGGTGAGCTGGGGTGGGGGAAGGGCCTGAGTCCCACTGGATCAAGGCTTTTGTACCTTACCCTGTTTCGTGAGTTCTGCTCTGTTCATGAGGTCTGTATGCAGTCTGGTGCAGCCTTTTTTCCCATTGTCGTTTTAAGGTTAGTTGTATTAAGTATATTTTCGTACTATCTGTGGTTTTGGGAGGAGTTCTCTGTGTCACCTCTCACACCACCGTCTTGAATCTCTACCTCATTGCCTATCTTCTTATCTTCTTAAGTTATACCATTATCATGTTTAAATTTTTTTAATTTAATGTTCAGTTTAAAATCAGTACAAAATAAAATTTTCACATGTAATTCCTATCATAGTATCTGTTTGCATTTCCCCATACTAGTACCCTTTCTTTCCCCTTTGCTAGGCTCAGAAAAGTAATATCAGCAGTGGAGATTCAGTGATCAGCATGAAGCCTGGCACATTCCAGGCAATAGTTACATATGGTGAATACATGCATGAGCCAGTAACTCATGTACACAGCCACTTCACAAACATACGATTTCACCGTGGATTTTTTTTCTGAGGCCTAGAAGACCTGTGTTGATTGTCATGTCTGTAATATGTAGATTACAGACAAAGTTACAAAGCTCCTCTCTGTAAAGACTCTAGCAGCTAGAGTAGTAGAGTGACAGATCTCATTTGGAAAGATTCTGTGTATATAATATATTTTGGAAGAAGACAGTGTGTTCGAAGTATGAAAAAAGGAAATAAATTGTGATTCACAATTAGTTCCACTATACCAAAGCCCCATGTTTAGCACAGTGGCCTATGGAGAATTTTTGCTTGATAAACGGGGTTTATATATTCAGGGGCTATCACAAAGCATGGGCATAGACGACAGAAGGTAACATGCATTATTCAAGATAAGGGATGCTTGAAGACAAATGAAAGCTGAAGTAATAGGCATTGCTAAATGCTGAAAGGATAACATGATATCCTTCATGCTGGGCCTCGGTACACAGGCTGCATGGGTTTTATTGTTGAAAGAGGAATCTTGTAACAAGCTGTCATTTTGAGAGTGTCACTGTGCCTTTTTCAGTCATTTGGCTATATCAGTAACTCACGTTTATTCCGTACACAGGGGATAATTCATTGCCTTTATCAGAAGTAGAAGAGAAGCAAATCAATAAGGAAGGGAGGTGAGAAACCAAGACACAAAAGTCTTTTGTGGTTAGCAATACAACATGATGAATTTTCTTTGAATCAGTGCGTCACAGCACGAGACTTGGGTGACTGATAGCTGAACCTTTCCCTGTCTTACTCAGCTAAGAGGCATTAATACACTAGACAATTGATACAGTCATATCCTGATACAAGGTAAGAATTGATTAAGGCAAAAGAGCAGCGTAATAGTTATCTTCAGCATCAAAATGGCAAACATTGGAAACAATGCCTACTGATTCCCTTTTGCCATTGACATTATTCAAAGAGAAAGCACAAAGACATACATTAACTTAACTGCATGCTATAGGAGGAGGAAATAGACCCATTTAAATACCTCTGACTTTAATATCTTCAGAGTGCATGTTTTCTCCCAAGATTTTTCACCATTTGAGAAAAATCTGGCAAAGGGTCAAATTATACAGGTTGTTTACAAAGCTAGGTAACTAATATGGGATAATATTCTTTTTTTTATTGAGATATGTATTAATTTTAGGGGTAGAACTTAATGGTTCAATATTTGTAGGGATAAACTTAAATAGTACATGACTTACATTTTGAAACAATATGTTCAATAATGTGTTTTCAGGTAAAGGACCTCTAAATGTAAAGCAGTGTTATTTAGTGGTTAATCTGAAAAAAAAAGTTATTTAGCAAATATGCTAAGTGTCCAAAAAGTCTGGAAATACAGAGAAAATAAAATACCTGTTGTACATTTTTAGACTAATAATTGGGCATATTGCTTTACAGTTAGAGGTACTTCAACTAAAAATGTGCCTGAAGGTTGAAGAAAAGTACATGGAGCATAATATTTTAAAATACAGCTCACAAATAGTATAAAAGTAAGTTTATAATCTTACCTAGCCTCCTGCACAAAATGTATTATACAGCATATAAACCACACAAATTCTTTCACTACAAATAAACACAAAATAAGCACAAAAACAAATTCCAATAAGACACTCTGAGACTGTTTTTTAGAAGAACTCCATATACTGTCTAGAAACTGATAAAGGAGGATATGAATACATCTGTAGAGGCCTGGGTGGTTTGAGTGTGAAATCATGAGCATAGTAACACATGTACAGACTGCTGTTAAAGTAGGAGCTGAGGTATGAATCCCATCTCTGAATATTGTGGTAAACCTAAAGAAGATTATCCTCCTCATGGAAGTAGCAATATTAGGTTCCTTTTGCTTTATCAGGGACATTGCTTTTCAAAAATATAAGAGAAAAGAGGAAGAAATGAAAGTACATTCCATAGGAGTGTTTCTTTCTACTGTTTAGAAAAATAGGAAGAGCTTCATTGGGCATGCCAGAACTTACTACCAGAGAAAAGTTTTAAGGTTAGATTAAAAATAGGATCGTGGAGCTTCCTTTTCAACATGTCAGAAAATAAGTTAACTCTGGCCTAGACAAAGCATTTTAAGGTATAGATTTGGAAACATGGCAGGCTATGATCCTCTAGGTAGTTATAGCATCCATAGTTACAACTGTAAAGATATATAAATAATGCCAATCATTATTTGGACAACTTTTTCATGATTATGTGGTTTCATTTTTCACAGTGTCAATGAGTATTTTCCAGAGTACATGTTTATACTACTAGTATAAAGTAAATGTTCAATAATCTCTAAAACCATGATTTCTACTGAGCCCCCCTAATTCAGAGTCATGTGGCTTATGCCAAAATAGTGTTAACACCATGCTTGAAATTGTTTCACGTGTGTTTCAAAGAGTTGAACAGTTTGTGCCAATGGATTCTGGGAAATACTGATTTTACAAGTGAGTACTGACAGGACTCCTATTAAATAAAAGTACACATTACTAACAGTGAGGCTTTAAACTGTTTGCCCGGGAAGCCAGGAAATTGGGCTTTATGGTTACTACCACAACTTTCATAGTCACCCTTATCCAAAACAATGGAATCATTGCTAAACCATTACCCTTGACATCCTGCCATTGTAGTTATTTACAAATATGCTTCCCAACTAGAGGAGCAGTATCTTGAACAGTAAGATATTTTATTAATTTCTCAATTCCTACATATACTAGCATATAGTTTAGAAATTATTTTTTGCATGAATGAACAACAGTGATGCTTTCTAGAGTACCATAAATACCTCATAAATATATTTGGCAACTCAACAGTTCAGAATCCAGCAAAACACCAGAAAATGGTCATTCTCCACCTCCAACCCCTAAATGCATTAGAAGATTAAAGATCCTTAAGCTAGTCCCTGAGGTCTCAAAGACAACTTGGAAGAAAACAAATGGAGACAAAAACTCTTTAAGGGCAGAAACCTTTCCTGCTTTGCTCATCTTGATATCCTAAGGGCCTTTATTGAGCATAATATATGCTCAACAAAAATGTGCTGGGTAAATGACTACAGTAATGGTTATCTCTTTTTTAAGTGCACAGAAGAATGAAAATAGATGAATTCAGAACTAGGAGCTAGAGCTGCTGTAGACAGGGACATCTGTGACACATGCCAACTGATGTCACACAACACCAGTAGACCATAAAAATGCATGGTCAAAAATGTAAAAACATGACAAGTTGAGACCATTTATTTGAAGAGCAAACAAATCTCAGTCCTTCAGTAGACTCCATGAACTACTGCTGCACAGCTCAACAATTAACATTTGCATTAAGGATCCCAAGTTAAAACAACATTTTAAAAGTCAGTCAATGTCTGGAACATTTAAGAAAGCACAGAGAAATACGATGCACTGAAGGAACACTTCCACCAATTATTACTCAACTTAAATAATGGGTGGGGAAGATGTTCAGGGATGAGTCCAGGAGACCATGTAGGCCACTTGTTCCCTCTTTGCTCTCAGATCCTTTCTCTACTCCTTTCTCATTCTGAACGGAAAGAAGAGAGGGACAGGATTATTGCCTTAGGTCTTCCTCCTTGCTTGCCTCTGGCAGTGGCGTCTTTCTATGATAACAGCTCCTTTTGAACCATCTCCCTTTCAGCCTCTAGTTTCAGTTCTCACCAACTTAGACACCTTCATTACCTCCTTTCTCCTTCAGGAAAGGGGGAACCTTGAATCTATTACTGACTCCCCTAAACCTTTTCCACCTCTGTTAACAGGTCTCATTAAATTCTCTTTCAAAATCCCAGCTGATTATGCTTTCAGTATTCAAAGAGAACTCTTTGATACACTATAGAACACAGCCAAGTCCTTCTTACTTTGTATGAGACTTGGAACCAATATACCAGGCATAAGTCAATTATCAAACCAAACCGTCTCTATTTCCTCCTACCACATGAAAGTACCCTAAAAGTCTCAAAGAGAGTAGTAAAGAAGGAAAAGTCAAAGACAATATGCGAGCAGCAGATGCAAGCATTCTCTCATTTCAACAATGCTCCAGCTAATAAGCAAGCCCAGACTGGCCAGGGCCTTTTCCATACGAGCCAGGGCCACTTTAATGCTTCTAAAGGTATGAAAAATAATTGGTGATGCTTCTTCAAATTATTTTTAAATATCTCCATAGAAAGAAACAAAGAAATGCACGTGAGTGAAAGGGGGCAAAAACAATCATGGGTCTGGCTCTACTAATTTTCAAGCAGACTACAGAGGAAAACCTTGTATTTATTGATGTAGAAATGCAAATAGAATTAAGAGATGGAATAGGGGCCATTACATGACCTTCTAACACAAATGGATAACACCCTGTCACCTGGGCCAGGGCTCTCGCCCACCAAGTCTGCAACAAAGGGAAGCATAGTGAATGAATAGAAAGAAGTACTGGACTGGTTTCTAATTCCAGCGTTCCTAGGTGACATATCTTGTTTATGTCACTTTGGTTGTCTTAACTGAAATAAACGGGATGATGAAAAATACCATATTAATTTCTCATTACTATGCTCTGGCTCCAAGTATGTAAAGATTATTCTTACCTCTTGGGGGTGACACTTTCAGATTTCTAGGTTTGGGGAAATTATTTCACTGGTCAGTCCTCAAAGGGGCTATCTTACAAGTCTCATCATTTCTGCTGAAACATTTGCCTCTTACTATCTTGAAAACTCTCAGATTCTTCCACTGGAATAGTAGTAAGTAAGTAGACATGAGACAATTCTGTATGGATTAGAGAATACTAGAATGTCCAGGATATCCTTTGGTATGTATGTTTTTTTAATTCAACTTTGCAGCTTAATGGCTTTTTAAAGTCAAACTTCTTCTAAAATCATCTTGCAGTATGATTTTTAAGACATATGGAGACAGAATCTGAGCCAATATATTTCATTCCAAATAAGGCTCTTTGATGCCTCATATGCTTTTGAAATGTGATATTTGTCTATATTGTGAAATTCTGTTCTCTCAGCTCCCTGGAAATCTAGGAGGAGTCTTAAGTAATTGTATCATTAGTGCTTTCTGAATTTGACTACTTGGGGACTATTTCTAGTTGCCTTCCTTTATCTGTGCTCCTCAAACTTCTATTTTGTGCTGTCAAAGCCAAAAATTACAAAGCCAACTCTGGAATGGAAAAGACGACTCCGCGGTGATTTGTTATTAAAGAACTTCTATCACAGAAAAGTGGAAACATTGTGGATGAGATACATTACTTAAAAATAAGATAAGTTGTAAAGGGGGCTTAGATCTTGCATTACTGAGTTGCTAATTTATTCTATTTTGCCACATCACAATGCTTACAATGAAAACACTCTTCCTTCTCCAAAGATTTTCATCTGTAGAAGTATTAATCTTACAAAATAAAAGAAATCAAAATAATCTGGGAATAGGATAGTAGGTTAGAATTTTAACAGTATATCACAAAAGCAGAACAATAGCCTGGGGGAGAGAGAATGACAATGAGAGAAACAAAGACAGAGAAAGAGAAAGAATGAATTGTGGACACTACTTTCAAGGAAACAAAATCTTCCAGAGTTGTATCAATACTGAAATTCACCCAACTCCACATGAATTCTCAAGTTTGAAATACTGGCTGATTGTTACTCTTTCCTTTCAATTAACTTCTCTATCCTACAATTCATACATGTTGGTGAATATCTAAAAGCAAGAATCACTGATATAGAGAGAGGGAATTACGACGTTCTAGACAAAAGTGATGTCAAAGACATGGATTCCAAATGACACTGAGTTCTCACAGCACTAAGGGAAATAAAATAATACAGCCGAGTAAGTCCAATGTAGTATTTAAAGAAAACATATTTCAACAGAACTGCCAGAGCAATTAATCATCCTACATTTAATAGACTACATTAGCATCTAGAGATTTTAGGAGTTAATGTAGCAGAGGATTGCCTCTGAGCAAAACAAAACAAAACAAAAGTTTAACTTAGATTTTACTCTCTTGTTGATTTATGTCAATAGGTGTGGTCACTGGTTTAAAGGAAAACTAGTAGTTTATCTTTCTTTTTATGGATAGCATTAATATTTGTTGTAGAGAGACTTCCATATTTTATGGACAATAATGCTTTTATCTCCCAAATTTAAATCTTTTTCTATAATAATTTCAAGTGACAGTAATTGATATAAAAAGCATAACACATGCAATTATACCTACTATTTGGTATGCATTTATCATGTATTAGGCAATGTGAAGAAAGTTTTATGTACATTATTTTGATTAATATAACCCTCATGATAATGAACTCCACAATATGGACATTATGATCCCCAAGTAAACTAAAGACAAACAAACTGAGTCTTAAAGAGGGTAAGTGATTTGCCAAGGGTCACAAAACAATAAAAAAAGAGAAGTGGAATTAAAGTCCAAGTACATCTTGTTCCCAAGCTTTTCCTCTTTATTTCCTCTTATAACTAAAAAAAAGTAAAAGGTACAACAAATGACCATATTTGACTTATTAGACATAAATACTGGTTTCAAAGATAACTACTAAATCAGACAGAAGTTATTTATACTGAAAACATTTAGAAACAACTCAGTAAAACTTATACTCTACAGCTTATAGAGTCCTTTGAGAGCTTCATATAGAGCAGTGTTTCTCACCTTATTTTTTCATTACCACCTCCCAAGGGATCCTTTTGGCATTTGTTTCTTAATCACTCATTCCTCACAAAATTTTAATACCACAGACATACCATATTGCTACTTATGTAATACATATAAAACATATGTATGTAAGTATGTAATATATAAATATTTTTACACACACACGCATATATATATATATATATATATGCGTGTGTGTGTATATATATATACTGCATACATCAAAAGAGTTAAGATTTTTTGCCTCCTAGAATGAATTTTTGCCCCCCGGGGGGGGGGGGTAATGAGAATGCATAATTTAGAGGACACATCTCTTTGTTTTTGTTACTTTAAAACCTCCCAACCCACCGGCTATTACTTAAAAGTGAATGGAATTGGTGCTTTAGATTTTTAGCTTAAACTTTTTCAGTGTGTTAAAAAAGTGCAAATACATAGAAAATGTTGATGAACCACAAAAAAACATCTATGTCTTAGCGGGACTAGAAGGTCGGGAAGCCAGCCTGATGGGGATGAGAGGAGAATGGGAGGCACCCCTTGCCCGAGCTGGGCAGGGGAAGAACTGATGCCTCTGGCGCTTGAACGCCCGGGTCCCAATTGTGCTGCACTCTCGTCCTGTTGAACATATTAACATGAACTAAGTCCTTTAAGATGCTAGCTCCCGTTCATAATGAACAAGGAATCTTGGTCATAAGCCACCTTAGAGACCATCACCGTATTGATTAATGTGTAAATATTAGGTTTCCTGCCTGTGAAGAATTTGCTGTTTGGTTCCTTTCAGGCCTGTTTGCATAGTCCCAACTGCTATGGGGCCAAGAACAAGTAAGTTTATGTAATGTTCCCAAGAAACTGCTTGACACCATGGCTCATTTTGACCTAGGTATGAATAGAAGACAGAGATGAATTCACAAATACTTCTTTCACATGTACTGTAAATATAACTTTTCATTCCCAGAGGCCAAAATGGTTTTAACCACTGAAGTAATTATAGCTCGCAACTATGATTTAGAGTCAGCTCTGGTCGACTCTAAATTCACACAGGAAAATAATTCACTCATCTTATTGGAACACTTGAGTAAATAATTTCATAAAACCCAAACAATTTCAGTAATTTTAGAAAGTATGGTGAATCCAACTAGAAATCAACAGTTGATAATTTAATAAGACAATAATAATTGTCTGCCATTTGTCACAAACTTAAAGGCTTAAGGACCACAGTTGACCTTTATAAATATTACCTACTTAATCCTTAGAGTGACCTAGGAGATGAATCCTCATTTATAGAGGAAATGAAATCAGAAAGAATGGGTAATTTTCCTTCTGAAAAAACTCAGAAGTGGAGGAAGAGGAATTCAGACTCCTGTCATCTGAGACTCAGTATGTCACCTTAGCCACAGTGAGAGTATCTCAATGAAATGATGGAAACACTCCAGCCTGCAAATGTTTAATTTCCATGCAAATGGAGAAGTATTGGGCAAATGGAGAAGTACTGGATATTGTGTGTAACATATTTTGAGATTTTGCATGTGAGAAGCAACTGTGCAGACGATTGCAATTGAAGGATCACTTTTTTAAAAGAAATGTCTTCAAGATGGATATTGGTCAGAATTTTCTGACTTTGAAATTGTGAAATATATGCATATATATCAGGATCTTGGTAAATGATAAAACAGTGGCTACTTCACAGAAGCATAGGTGTAGTTTCTTATTGTCTACATTATTCATTCCCCACCAATGACATTGTACCTTATGATCTAAGGATCTAAGGAGCTCCCTGTGAAAGGATGGCCCTGGTTTAAAATTTCCAGGGTTATTTTATACATGCCTCCAACATAACAGGATAATGAAAACTAAGAAGGTAGAAATGGAATAACAAAAATGAAGTAAAACTCTAAGAAATTATTTTATAGAAGAGGTAACCCAATGATCAGGAACAGTGTTGAAGAGCTGGCACCCAAACTTGGGTCTCCTAATTCCTGTAACATACCACTATGTACTTCATAACAGTATACTGTTAACAAGCAGAATAATAAATAGGCTTGAAATTACAGGAAAAATTGACCTGAAAAATACATCATCAATTATAGGCTTTCTCTGTGCAGATTGACCTAATATTTAGATTATTTAAAAACACTAACAATGAGGAAAAATAGAATTTATTTTTAAGCTACTAATATTGTTATGTTTATTATGTTCCAAATGCACTGCCAAACAACCCTGAATAATAGCATTATGAATAACTCCAAAATAAAGGCTGATATTGTTCTTACATGTGAAGTAATGTGTACAGCTGGTCAGAGTATAACCATTGCAATAAAAGATGTTTTCACTTTAATTTCCTGGAGATTTCAGATGTTTGTTTAGCCTTTATTAACTGGAGAATTCCTCAACTCATCATGCACTTACTGACATACTCTATTAGAAATATGTTTGTTTTTCAAATACATAATCCAAAGCATAAAATTCATCTAGTATTTCATAATATTAACTTGACAGTAAATGAAACATTTTATCAATGAAGCATTTAAAAAATGTTTATATAGCTTCCAATGAAATTCTTATGTAATTATGCTCTCCTGTATAAAGTGAAAAGCTTCTTATATCAGGTCTTCTTTGAAAGGTTTGTCAGATTTCTTCTGAGACTAATGCATGCAAATGTTATTTTGAAAAATATCTTATCTTGTATAAGATATTGTGAATACTACTAAAAATATACAGCATACTAACACTTTACAATGTTCTCCTTGAAACTAATTTATAAACTGACAATTTAAGCATTTCCATATATTTGAAATATTAATAAAATAATCACGTAGAACCAGCTCTTTCTAAAAGACATATCATAGCACTTTAACATTGTAAGGAAGACCAACATATTTTAAACCAGAAATCATGTTAACAAACACAACGACTGTTGTCTATACTATCTATTGATTGAACCCCAAAATATTATGCTCATTTTAATGAAAGAAAAAAAAGTATAATTATACTAGTCATGACTGCCTCTTTAATTTACACACATATCACTGAAGTGCCAAACCATATCACCTAAAATCCTAGTAGGACAAATAATACTAATCACGGTATTGCCAGCACTACGTGAAATCCGTACAAATCTGGAAAATTACACCCAAAGCCAAGTATACCTCCGTATATATTTCCTATCACTTTACAACAAACCTACCATTTGTAAGTTATGTTACTTACCTAGAAGCATGTTTCTTATAGTCAATTCAGCCAGCCTGTAATTTCTGTGTAACAAAAGTATCAAGAGCTAAGAAGTATGTTAACCTGCTACACACTTTTTATTACAGAGTATGAGCCTTCCCAAATTCTTCCTTGTATCTTAAGTCGGCTCCCAGTACTAGACAGACTCCACTCACTCACTGTGTGTGCACCTTGGTTGAAACTAATAAACAATACAGTGACTGTCAGTAGATGTTGCCTCCTCAGCCCACAGAGCCAAAAAAAATTATGGAAAAGTAGGTTACTTCACTGGAATTGGAGATGTAAATTCTGAATTGATCATGCTGGTTTCTTTAAACTTCCAAGTAATATTTTCTATTAAATTCACACATAGCACATTTAAACAGCAAATAAGCTTATAAAATCATTTTTAAAAATACATGCCATTTTTCCCCCAATGTCCTTTTTCCCTAAGAATTTATAATACATTTCCCTGTACACTAAAAAGAAGTTCTGCTGCAAAATAAACTGTATGATAGGCATGTTTTAAAATGCATATTTAAGTTACTAAAATTATATCACTCATCAAGACTCATACAATGCAAATGTATTTATTATTTGGTGTTATGAGCTTGAGACTCCAATGAAGTTTTAGTTTCACAATGGATTGTTTGTTGGACTCCGGCACAAAGATAATTATTTTTGAAATCAGTTTCTTCCGGGAGAACAAACCTTCAATTTTAAAGCAATAAGGACATTGCACTGAACATTTAACAAAGGAACATCTCGTTTCTTTTTATTTTTCTACTAGGTGTGTGTTAGCAACTTAGAGAAAAATCTGTCTGAGCCCAAAGGAAGAATACACAGCATGCCAGCCAGCACTAAAGCCATTAAGTTGAATGTGATTTCTGAGACTGTGTTTTCTAAAATAGAAAATAAAATGGCACATCCAAGTCTTACATATTTTAGCAAGTGTTTTTCAATTATCCTGCAACAGACACTACCTTTTACATGCTATTTTGCCAGGGGAAAAGCAGATAAACTCTACCTTCTTGGGGCCCAAATACTTGAGCAGTGGTGTTTTACCACTATTTGTTCATGTTTCTGTATTTTCCTATTTCTTAAGCTGGTGATTCAACTTTTACACTAATAGCAACTTTTATTTTGGTTAAAGGAAGGTTGAAAAGCTTAAAAAAGTAAGGGAGAGAGAGTCTGAGAAGAGCGTGAAACAGAATGAATCCAGGCGATAGAGGGAAAGTGGACAAAGACTATGAAATAGTTTAGAGCAGAGAACAGAGGGAGAGAGATGGCTGAGGGTGCCAAGAATAAAACACACCGAAGTCTGGTGTTTTTTGGCCATTGTAAAATGTAGAACCTTCTTATATCAAACACATGTACTTGCATATAGTGATCTGAAGGATCAAATACACAAATTCTTATATTGCGTAAACCAAATTTCAATAAGGAAAGGGATGTGTATGTTTATATTAATAAACATTTCTCTGTAAATGTGGAGAAAAGCCTCTTTCCCTGCCCTTGGCTTCCCATGCACTTTAATCTAGTGGGCCTCACACTTGAGTGTACATCAGACTCCCGTGGAGGGCTTGGTAAAACTGACAGCTGGGGCCAATCCCCTAAATTTCCAACCCAGTCTGTTCAGGGTGGGGCCTGAGAATGTACAGCCAGGGGCTGCTAGGACTGGGACCACACTCTGAGAACCACTGCTCTGCTCATTGTTACCTAGCGCCTGGCATGGGATGTAAATTGTTGGATTACCATATTACACAGATTCTAGGATCTCTTTTCTCTCTACATCTTCACAGCTTTAAATCGATTTGTCTCTGATTAATCACACCTTATCATGACCATACGCTAGGCACTGCCCACAGCTCTAGTGTTTCAATGCCAGTGTGTACAGTCACTGGTCATGGCTGTTCATATTGTCTCTTCAGCTGAGCGATACCATGTATTGAGTTTAACTGCCATTTAAAAAGGATTTCTTGAACCTACACTTTTTTCTTTTAAAAGCCACTCTATGATTTGGCTTTATAAATAAAAGCTATTGCATACAAAGATGGTATATAAACAGATGTGGGGTACATATTGGTTACTAATGAAGCAGATGTTATGTATTGGAGGGATGACAGCAATTTCAGATTTCCTTGGAAAGCAGCATTGTGTCTCACTAGAGGTTATTAGAAAGGTACCCCACAAGTGGGAAAACCTGTGGTATGTGTAAAAGTTGTGCCTATGACAGGCCTAATAATGCAACTGAAGGTAGGAGAGGTGCCAAATCCCTCTGAATAGAAATTTGGAAGTGGTAAGTTGCTGATGTAAATAATTCACAGGTCCAGAGGGATCTTCTTTAAGGCTCAGTGTCATAATTTATTGACAGTGTTTTTTTTTTTTGTTCTTAGTAGTACTTAGGTATAGTTATGTGACTTATAATAAAAAAAAACCTTAGATTTGATTAAATACAGTATTACTGGGAAAGAAAACAATTTCTAGGACCAGCTACTTAAAAACTGATAATAAATGTGTTGATCTAAACAGGAATTTTTGTTGTTGTTAAAAGTGTGTTGTGAAAACTACCTAAAGAATCACCAGGAAGCCTGCTAAAAATGCATACACCTCAGACTACCACAGATCTACTGAATAAGAATCTTTGGTCTGAGAACCACTTACTATATGGTTCTTCACAGGTCCCATGTTATTAGGAAAAACCTCATGAGAACAAATGACTGATTAGTCAAAGAAAAAAGGGCATCTGTGATGGTTTGTATTGTGTCCCCCAAATTCATCTTTTGAAGGTACTAACCTCCAGTGACCTTATTTGGAAATAGGGTCTTTAGCGAGGTCATCAAGTTAAAAGAGGTCAATAGGCTGGATCCTAATCTAATCTAACTGGTGTCTTCATGAAAATGAGAAATTTGGATACAGATCAGTATAGAGGGAAGGTACTCTTCCACCAGGTACTGCTGACTAGGTGAAGAGACACAGGGAGAGGGCAGCCATCCACAAGCCGAAGGGACATACCTGGAACAGAGCCTTTTCTCAGAGCTCACAGAAGGAAGCGACCCTGCTGACACCTTGAGTTCAATGCTCCAGCCTTCTGACTGTGAAACGGTAAAGTTTTGTTGTTTAAGCCACGCAGTTAGTGGTGCTTTGTTACAGTGGCCCTAGCAAACTAATGCAGTGTCTTTTGTAAACAGGTGCTTGATGTTAAGTATATGCTAACTTAATAAAAGGAACTGGAGAACCTACCACCATTCACTTTCTCTAAGAAGTCCAAATACAGTAGCACACCTTACCTGAGGGGAATACTTTCCTAGACCTCCAGTGGACATCTGAAACCATGGGGAGTATTGAACCCTAAATATATTACGTTTCCTCCTATAAAGGCACACCTCAGAGATATTGTGGGTTTGGTTCCAGACCACTACAATAAAGTGAATCTCACAATAAAGTGGGTCAAATGTATTTTTTGTTTTCTTGGTGCATATAAAAGCTATGTTTACACTGTTCTGTAGTCTATTAAGTATGCAATAGCATTATGTCTAAAAAATATATACATACTGTTAATTAAAAATAATGTATTGCTAATAATTGCTCAGCATCATCTGAGCTCTAAGCAGGTCATAATCTTTTTGCTGGTGGAGGGTCTTGCCTTGATGTTGATGGCTGCTGGCCAGGTGGTGGTTGATGAAGGTTCAGATGGGTGTGATAATTTCTTAAAATAAGACAACAGGGAAGTTTGTGGCATGTGACTCTTCCTTTCATGAATGATTTCTCTATAGCATGTGATGCTGTTTGATAGCATTTTACCCACAGAACTTCTTTCAAAACTGGAGCTAATCCTTTAAAACTCTACTGCTGCTTTATCAACTAAGTTAATATAATACTTTCAGTCTTATGCTGTCATCTCAACAAACTTTACAGCATGTTTACAAGTAGATTCCATCTCAAGAAACCACTCACTTTCTTTGCGGGTAAAAAAGCGACTCATCTGTACAAGTTTTATCATGAGATGCAGCAATTCAGTCCCATCTTCAGGCTGCACTTTCAATTATACTCCTCTTGCTATTTCCATCACATCTGCAGTTACGACGCAGTCTTGAACTGAAGTCGTGAACCCTTCAAAGTCATCCATGAAGGTTGGAATCAACTTCTTCCAAATTCCTGTTAATGTTGGTATTTTGACCTCTTCCCATGAATCATGAATGGTCTTAATGGCATCTAGAAAGGGGAATCCTCTCCTGAAGGTTTTCAATTTGCTTTGCTCAGATCCATAGGAGGAATCACTGTTTACAGCAGCGGTAGCCTTATGAAATGTATTTCTTCAATAATAAGACTTGAAAGGTGAAATGATTCCTTGATCCATGGGTTACAGAATGGATGTTTTGTAGCAGGCATGAAACAACATTAATCTCATTGTATATTTCTATCAGAGCTCTTAGGTGACCAGTTGCATTGTCAATAAGCAGTAATATTTTGAAAGGAATATTTCTTCTGAGTAGGTCTCACACTGGGCTTTATATTCACTAAGCCATGTTGTAAACAGATGTGATATGATTTGGGCTTTGTTATTCCATTTATAGAGCACAGGCAAAGTAAATTTAGCATAATTCTTAAGAGCCCTAGGATTTTCAGAATGGACAATGAGAATTTAAAGTCAACAGCTGCTGAAGTCAGACACTGACTTCTCCCTCTAGCCATGGAAGTCCTAGATAGCATTTTCTTCCAATAAAAGGCAGTTTCATCTACATTGAAAATACATTGTTTGGTGTAGTCACCTTCATTAATGATCTGAGCTCAATCATCTGGGTGACCTGCTGCTTCCCCTGCACTTTGATGTTATAGAGATGGTTTCTTTCCTCAAACCGCATGAACCAACCTCTGCTAACTTCCACCTTTTATTCTGCAGCTTCCTTACCTCTCTCCCAGACTTGACAGAATTGAAAAGGGATAGCGCCTTGTCCCGAATTAGCCGTTGGCTTTCCCCCAAAAGAAATAGCTGTTGTTTTCTTCAATCTTGCTATATTTATTCTCTTGTATATTTTCTATTCCACTAATGTTTGCTTTTACCATTATTAATGTCTGCTTCCTAACATGATTAATTTTGATATTTTTTCCATTTTTAACATGGATACATGGCTCATTTTCAATTTTTGATTTATAATACCAAAACCACTTAAGAGCACAGTTTTTGATAAGAAATTTTCCCATCCATTAACTTTTAGATAATCCATATTTAAGTTTTTATTTTCTTCTTCTCTCCTTACTTGATGGATAATAGGACTGAGTGCTGGAAATAACATGGTATCTTTTATTCTGTCTTCAGTATTAATTAATTAATTTTAACCTTGGGCCAATCATTCATCTTCCATGAGCTTCTGTGTTGTTGGTTGTGTGGGGGTCATACCAACTAAATATGACAATATTTGAAACCATAAACTGCTATTCAAGTTTAAGTCATTGTTTTAATTATTTTTTTATGACCTACTATACATAAAGAAAGTAGGGGATACCCCCACGGATGTTAGAGTTGTTTAACTTAGGAGTTTTAACATTTTGTTTCTGTTTGGTATATTATTAATCACCTCTCAAATTGTCTACTATGTTTATAATTTTATGAAAAATGGTGGTTATTCACCTACCAGCACAGTTTTAATTCATGACTTTCATTCAAGCAGAGAAATGATTTTAAAAATCCATCTCCTGAAGTAAGCTGTCCATATCATCATTTAAAAGTTGGAGCACAAGGAACTAGTGTTTACTGAGGGTCAGCTAAATGTCAGGCACTCTTTTAAGTGGTTTCCATTCAATTCTCATAACAACCATTCCACAGATGAAAACTTTGACACTAGGAGAGAATAAGCAAATTGCCTGAGTAACAAATCTTCCAATCTGGTGCTTCTCCCAAACTCCCACCTTACAAAACCAGTGAATTAAGACAGCAGGTTTGAACTAAGGTTTTTTTTTTTTCTAATGATTTCCAGGGACATTTCTGGAAAATAATTCCAGACTTTTTTGAAATTGAAAATATAAACCATCTGTAATTAAAAGTACATATGTTTCAAAAAAGCAGTGGTCTTTTTGTTGCTCTTTGATTTTTGTTTTCCTTCAGAGGGAATGAAAGTATCTGAGAGTAATCATTTTATTTTGATCTATACCATTATTTCAGATTTTTCTATTAAGCTAAATATTAAATTCTAGCATATCTTATGTATTGACTCAATAATTCTTATATTTAGTGTCTAAAATATATATAAAATTTTCAAGTAACATTCACTTTTAATACTTAGTGCTTAGTTTTTAAGACCACCTGAAGACATTAACTACCATTATTTCTGCTGAGATTATGCTTAACTGAGGAAAAGTCGTGGCCTATCAGCTTTTCAGTTTTCTACAAATACAGCTTTCTGTAGATGAAATATCATTAGTACTAGTGAGGCTGCCACTTATTTATATAGAGTGAACATTTAGGGAGTTCTGATTTTGAAAATCCAGAATGGACCCAGAATAGAGAGATAAAGAATAAGAATTAAAGTTTCTTTACTAGTAAAAATGTTTATTACATTATGTATTATCAAACACAGGAAAATGTTCACTGTAACACAAGTGGGGGAAACTATGTAAGACTGGATATACTACAGAGGTCATATATAAAAAAAGTACTCTACATGTGAATGTATACATGTGTATCTACAGAAATGTGTAAAAAAATACTCTAAAATATATTAACATTATGGGCTTGGAGAAATTTTTACTTTATTCTTTTTTCTGCATCGTTACTTTTTTGGCTTTAAACTGAAAAGAAATCTTAAAAATTGAAGTGAGAGGCATTAGGCTATTTAAAAGAATTTATGTAATTTATCAAAATCTGCAGGCTAACTAATTTAGATAATCTCACTTAAAAACTTTATAGTAGGTAAATCTTGAGAACTAGTTAAGTTCTCAAGTTTCTTTCGGGCCCTAACAATCCTCTGCTTTGACTGGAGTAAGGTTATAGACCTGGGCAAGCCTGCAGACAAACACACGCAGGAGTCTCGCACTGACCACAGGCACCGTGCATACGCATAGTGAGTGGTGTGAAGCAAGATAAAAGGGAATGGGGATAAAGGGAACGCAGTTTTTATAGGGAGCGTCAGTCATCAATTCCCACAACTCCTCAGTGAGTCAATCTTTTCACCTCCAAGACCTGCGGCCATAAAGATGAGTGTCGAGAGTCAAGAGCCTGCTGGGAGATGGGGGTGGGGATCTAGCCAAGGATAGGCCTACATGCATGATTTCTTTCAAGGCACTAACTATTTTTTAACCACTATGGTATCATTACCATTTTTATCCAAGTGTTCAACATATATGAAGGAAATAATTTAATTTCCTCGGAGGACATGGCTACCCAGAAACCTTTTATAATATGGCTCTCATTAAATGATTTATTTCCTATCAGTGTCATCAGATTTCCATGACAACATCATGACATATAATTAACATGGTTCAGACACATGAGATCTTTGCACAAGTGAACATATCAGAAGAATTATGTCATCAATGATGCTACCAGACAGAGCACCTGCTCCCCTCCTACACGGGATAGCAGATGTTCAAATAATGCCATGTAGTTTTCTTAGGACAGATAGATGTGTCAAGTGTTTCAGCAGGAATGAATTAGAAATGCCATCATATTTTTTCTTTCCATTAAAAAAAAGTCTCTACCTGCCTAATAGGCACCTACTCTACCTTGCTGATTCTTATGCAAAGCCAGCTTGTCTTCTCAGGCAGAGTTTGCCTAGGGCAGCAAAATGCTCTGTGACCCTTTACTCTGTGTGAAAGATGGCCAGCTAGGAGGAATGTTTTTCCCAGTTTGCCTATGGCACATATTTGGAGGGAGATGGATGAGCCCATAAAACTTTGGACAAGCTGAACAATTTTTAAATGAGATGATTTTCTGCAAACAAAAATGTTTAGGTATATCTAACTCTGGGAGATGAAACCCCAGGGATTTTAAGGTCTGCTCTCCATTAACATAAAATCTAAAAGAAAAAAAGCATTAAAAAAACTACCAACAGGCTTTTTTTTCTTTCAAGAGCTTGTTATAGTAGGTGTTTAAAAATGAGACTAGAAATCATGTAAAATGTTCTATAAAAGGTGAACTCACTGGAGTCAAAACTGTTGAAATATAGTTTTAGAGGCATATGGGTACAGCTTCCCCACATCTGATCTATACTTTCAGATTACCTATAAAAATATTTTTGTAATATACTTTTCCAAGATAATTAACATAAATTCTATATTAAAAAGGAAAAGATAAAGCATTTTGCATTGTCTCAGGGAATGAGTTTACTTTCTTTAAAATACAGCTTTATGGAAAGATTTAAGAAATAGATGTTTTGAAATTTTGAATACGTGTCACAGAATCACAGAACCTCAATATTTAAAATAACTCCAAAACGACCTCATTTTATTAATGAGAAACTGAGACCGAGAGGGACAAATTATCTCGCTTGTTGACCCAGATGGTGGAGGGAAAAATCATAAGAATATTCATTTTCTAAATTTTTATTGAGTCCCCTTCTGTGCAGGCACTGTTCTGAGTACAGAGGTTACAAGAGTCCCTGCGCTCATGGAAAGTATGTTAGACTCATGTCTCCTGGTTCTGCTCACAAACCTCTTTTCATTTGCTCAACCTTCTCTCACCAAAAGGACAATCTATATAATTTATGTAGAGGTTCCAGTGTCTGATAAAAATGTAGATTATTGTTGTTTTCCACCTAGATACACTTATCAGTTGTTTTCTTGAAGATGATCATATTTATCCATATTAAAAAGAAAATCCCCCAGATCCTTATGTTATGTGACTTCTAATGAACAACTTGTGTAATAAGATCTGTATTATGTTTTTTACTATATCAGTGTAACGTATTTGGGATATAGTGGTATCATGCAATTGAAAAGATTTCAATCTTTCAATCTCTGTGCCCTCCAAAAAGGGAAACATTCTGAGATTCAGAGATAATGATTTGCTATTTCTTTCCCAATTTAACTTTATAGGTACCTCCAAGAACATTCAGCAGTCGTCATCTCATGATTCCAGTGAATGACTGAGAGAAATGTCTATAAAATACCAAGTCTGCAACCGTAGCTGTAAATTGGGAAGAATTCTAACTTGTGGTTTTTATTCACTAGTATTCTGCAGAAACCATAGGCTGCACATGTACTGCAACTTTTAGCAGGAAGAGCCTTAGACAACCCCACTTTGTAATCAAGGCAAAGCACGTTTCCAGGGCTGGCCAGTCCATAGCCTCTTCTGCCTAATGTGACCCCTGTTTGCACCACAGTTGATAAAACCAGGACCAGGTGTAGGTAACAGATTTAGGGGTGGCTAATCATCAGAGACACAATTGGTGGCCTGATTTGAAACAAGGTGCCAATCAATCATTCAGGGATTGGGAAGATGAGAAAATGGTAACTCAAGTGTGAGAGTCTTTGGAGCTCTGATCAGGTTCACTGGGAATCATGCTCAAGCCAAAGTTTATGCGAAAGAAGGACAGGATACCAGAGAGAGAAGAACAGAGTTAAGTGCTTCAATGGTGAGAGCCTGAGAGGTAGAGATTGCATCTGAGAGAAAGAACAGAACAGTTCCCTCTAGCTTTCCAGGTCATTGACTCTGGCTTCCACAAGCTCCAGCCTGCTTTTTTTTTTTATTGGCTTTGGATTTCCTGAGATTTACTGCTGTATCCTCACAACAATTCTCTCCTTTTTAAAGTCAGCCTGAGCTTTGCTTGCAAGCAAATTCTGGCAGGAGAAATGGCCTTTCATGCATCTACACTTAGTTTTTATAAGAAAAGAACAAAAGTCAGTCACATGTGATGGGACCTCAGTTTCTCCTCTGTTTCTGAAGGATCACTCTGTCCGTTAAGTTACGTTTGGACACTGGTTTCTATGTCATTAATATTTAATGATGTGGTGCTATTTCACAGGTTAATGTCTACAATCTTCTGAATATAAAATTGAAATCATATGAGGGTTGCTAAAGACCATAGGAATGAATTAATCTTTTCCATTTTTCGACTTCCAAATCATTTTTGGTGATGCTTATATTTACTTATCTTACCTTTCTGTTTTCTATCAAAGGTATTGGAAAACAGGCACCCAGGGAGACCACAGTAAGTAGCAGTCTTCTGATTTGCCAGGGTTCTGATATTTTCCCTTTTTAAAGTGCTTTCTGGCTATTTTTCCCAATGGGTTTTCACTTTCTCTTTTGTTTTCAATCAAATTAAGTCATCGATCCTCCTCAAACTGAATGGATAAGAAATCATGTTCTCCTTGGTTTTGCTTTTAAAGATTTGGTCTAAGCATTTTTTGCTACTTGTTCATCTTTATCACACAGTTCCTGTAGAAAACACAGATTTTTTCTTCTTCTTCTGTGTTTTACTCCTAGTGGGAGCAGGGTCTACAAAGATTTTTGTTACCACCTCATAATACAATATTTAAATTATGTATATAATATTCTTTATGATGTAAATAAAACCTTATTCTCAACCAATGCAAATACCTAAATCCAAACACCTATTAAAATGACAGTGCAGATACTGTTCCGCTACAGCTCTCAGCCCTCTAAAGCATTTTACTTTGGGGTTTTCCAACTTAAGGGAAAACAAAAAATTTTGGACAGGGTAAAGGGGAAATATTGATATAACCAAAGGCTAGAAAACAGTAGGACAGACAAAAAGTGTAGTGAAAGCACAGAAATGCAGACCTTAGAGCACATACACAGCTGCATGCTACCAAGCATGGAGACAGGGAGCTTCTAAGAGAGTGTCATTAGTAGGAATCACACTATAAACAAACATTTCAGTGCCAGAGCTTTCTTGAAATGTTTACCTGCATTAACTCTTGTAGTAGGATTATTCTAATTTTATACCTGAGGAAACTGAAGCATGGAGACAATAACTTATCTGAGGTTACAGAACTAGGAAGCTGAAGACTAGGGATTTGAAAGCAGTTCTGGCTGGCAGCTGGAACCCTAATCTTAGGCTATTCACTCACTCTGTAAATATTTTGACCAGTTTTCAAATCAGCTGTACATGAAACCATCTCAAGAGCATTTCAAAGGGTACCACCACCTAGGCTCCACCCCCAGAGGTTCTGATACCATAGGTCTGGGTGGGGGCTGTCAGCAGCGTATTTAAAAAGTGCCAAGGTGATTCTAAAGCGCAGAGAGACCACACCGCTAAGCCCAGGTCTCCTGGCTCCTGAGGGGCTGAGAATGCAACAGAATCTGGGTGTCTTGACTTTTTTCTGTACATTGATTACAGTGGCTCCCACTGTTAGGAAACTGAGGGAGAAAATGCAACAAAATTTTACTTTGGAGTGATTAATTTGAATTTCTTAAACCAAAAAGTTCACTGCGGATCATGAAACACAAGGATGGTGTTCCTTTTGGTGGTTATTAAGACTAAGATGGATTCTCAACTTTCTGAAAATACTATGTTAATGAGAACCAGATGACTATTTCCAAACTCCCTTTATTAAGTATTGTACCACTAATATAATTTAAACACCACAGGTCTCTGCTATACAATTTAAACTATATATATATATAATACAGAGCCCTCCTGAGAATCAATTTAAAGCAAAATGTTTTAAAGAAGGGATAAAGGGGGTGGTGTGGTAATTGTCAAACAACCTGTTCTTGGGCAAAAAGCCCTGATTTGTAGTGTTTAACAAATTATGATGTAAATACCCCACCATTGCCTATTTCAACTACCAATATGATGGGCATTATTGAATGTGCAGCTGGGAAGAGATGCTTAATTACACACTGTTGTATAGCATTTCCACCACATATGTACAAGAGATGTAAAAAAGCCTCAAGAACATAGATAATAGTAAAATGTAGTTAAATAATTAGGAAGGAGTGGGTTTTGAATATTTATCACCTTTGTTTTAAATATAATTCATTTAGTGTATGTTTGTATAATTTAATTTTAAACAATGCTGTACTTAATAATTGGCTTGCAAAATTCCTGAAAATTTAATAATCAGCTCTTGCAAGCTGGCCCAACACACCACCATCCATTCAATTACACATTTTTCTTGGAGAAGGGCAATATTTAATTAAATTCAGTAAGTCAATTTTTATAATGCATAGAATCTATATGGGAGAAAATAAACTTTCACCATGTCTTTTAAGGTCAGCTCAAAGGGATTATTTCCTTAACTCTCTCTGATTACCCCACATTATGGCTTATTCAGTGGCCCTTCATAGAACATATTCATTTTTTAAATGTGCATAATAAGTTACTGAGAACATGTTCTAAGGTCAAACAGTTGAAGGCCAAATGGAGGCATGCATGTCACGAGATAGGGTCAGGTTATCCATTTCCTGCATCCCCCTTCCTCAAGGGCCAACCACACTTCACCAGAACTTGAACATACACGAGCAGTTTTCTCAGGTGATGGCTCAAAACCTCCGTGACTACAGATACATACAAAAACCTGTTCAGTGCATTAAAGGTCTGGTTCCTAAAGTCTTGGAACATCTAAGTATTACGTGCAAAACTGAAGTTTGTATTAAAGTTAAAATTATTGAATTTAAGGTCATCCTACTTCTGTGATATCTATCTCTTTCGTTTCCTTCTGACAGAGCCTTAAGGCATTGTATTTCAACATATTTGTACCTGCATAGCACAATTGCAGGTACATCCCAGGTGATCAATAATGGCAGTTGTATTTAATTCCATTTAACTAGTTGCTATAATCATGAAGAAATCCAAAGCTTAGGAAAAGAATAGCTTTGGTGTCTCCTGTCAATTTAATATTGTTTGTATAATGAAGGAAACTATATGACTATAAATTCTCTTTACCTTCCAAGAGTAGCTCTGCAATTATATTTAAATGATCAATTATACATACAGATGTAAGGGAAGGAGAAAGGAAGAAAGGGACGGAGGGAGGAAAAAAATGAGGATGGGTAGGGAAGGGAAATTATTTCTTTTCCTTAAAAGAAATCTCTCTCTAAATATAGAATCATCATTGCATTCTATCCAGCAATATAATAAACTGATTAGATATCCTAAAAAACCCTTCCCTTGCAAAACAGATAAAATCATTTTAAGAATCCTCTAGATGCATAGGATACTCAGAAAGAAACTGAGGAAAATCCCCTAAACCAAAAATGGAAAACCAACTTTGTAGACAGGCACTACTGTCAAGGCTGCTGTGGATAAAGAGAAGGTTCCTATGGCCAGGATCCTCACCTGGCCCTGGTCGGCTAGCTCACTACAGACGGGTGGGCAATATGTCGTTATGGACTCTATATGAAAAGTTCTGCCCAGTGCTCTGAGCTGCTGCACAGCTGCCGGAGAGCAGAGATGAGACTGGAGTGGTGGCAGTGCCAAGGATGGAGACTGAGACTGCTATGGGGGCAGAGAGGCATGGAGGCAGAGACAAAGGAGGATTACAGACCTGTAGACTGTTGGATGCAGATGTAGTTCTAGTGCTTGACCTATCTCCGGGAGAACAAGCCAAGTAATAAACCCTTTCACCTCAAGAACGTTACATTGTCATTCCTCGATCTCACTTAATCAATAGTGAACTTGTCTGGGGCTGAAACCCATTGGCAAGACAGCTGCCCTGAGGGCATTTTCCATTACAGTTATCCTAGCATCTTGGGTTCTGACAACTGAATGGGAACAGGAAGCAAGGTTTTGCACCTCTGCAGATGAAAGTTGAAAGTGAAACTCAAAACCAAGTCCTTTGAAGAACAACTGCATAAAGTCTGCTCACGAGCAAAGGGGCAGGAAAATTATCAGTTTTGGTCAGGTATTTGGGGAGAGAGGGTGGTTTTCTGAGAAATTATAACCATAGTCCTATCCTTACATTGTTCAGGATTTAGATATTCTCTACCTGCCTGGCCCAGGACACCCCAAACCAAGAAAAGTAACATGTATGGTTCAGGGTTAGGTGTACCCTAGGGCACCTAGAAGCTACAATAACTCTTTCTAGAGGGATGCATCCTCGAGCCAGGGCTTGCAGAATTCCCACAGAGAAAGCCCAGTGAAACATGAGTTAACAATCAGAAATTATAAAATACACAAAGAAAGAAGATACCATGAACAAGAGGCGGAAAGAAACAACATAGGTCAAGCATCTTCATGGATCTCTTATTATTCAATACCAAATATAAAATATATCTGAAGTGTTTGGAGAATCGTGGCACCCATATTGGTTGTTAAGTGATTCAAATGAGTAGTATTTATGTTTTACATGGAAGTCAGATATAAAGAGAATTTAAGAACATGTGTTTGGGATTGCCAAAGTTTTCAAATAAGACCCTGAGTAGGATTAAAAAGGTGAATTTTCATTCAAGCCTACTTGCTCTTCCCATCTCTTCTGCATCCTTCACTTGCCTTTCCTCTCCATCCCCTTTGGACAGCCTGAAATGTTCACCCCGACTAACCTGAAATTGAGGCCAACTCTAACCATATGAGCATGACTGCCAATAATTAACTGGAATCTATAACCCAGAGACAATTCTCATGTTCTAATTTTATTTGAAGGTACATACTATTTTACAACATTAATTTAAAAACACATTTAATATGGCATATTTGTTAAACTTGATAAAGAACTATGATATTTCATTGAATTTGGTATTTATAGAATTTATAGACTTGCTTTTTACACAACTTAAAACCACACAGACTTTTATCTGAAAAATGAAATGTCTGGTGTTACTGTCAAAAGACTAAGTTCAATGTCTTTGTCTTAGAAGCACAGGGTTTGAACAAATATTATCTACAAACTCTGTTATATATTGTTTTTACACAACTAGGTCCATAATTATCAATAGCCTTCTTATGTCCAGGAACTACTTGCAATGTCATTATTATATATTAGGAAGTTAATACTGCATTTTAAAAGTATCTGTTCAACAACATTTAAATAAACATCTGCTTTGTGCCTGGTACTATCAAATACTTTGTGGATAATTAATGAGCAAAAAGGGTCGCAGCTGCTGCCCTCTTGGAGCCCACAGTCAAGTGAGGGGCAGAGATTCCTAGAGCAATCACCGAATAAATGTATTGCAATTGGGCAACTATGACATGTTCCTCTTGAATACAGTCAACAAGTACATTGATCTTAAGACCCTTTAAAAGAATATTTAATTTGCTGAAAGTTAGGGGGCAATGAGTGCTTCGTTCTTTCTGTGGATATATTCTTCTAAAAATAAAACTCAAATTCCCTATGGGAAATTTTCGATTGATACTGATACCTGCTGAATCCTTTTAAAATCATCATCAATTTTGCCAATATTTTAGAATTTTTAGGGTCCTTTCAACTATAATTCCACGTGACAAATTGCCAAGTTTCTTAATTTTACCAAATTTTCTTTATTTACAAATTTTGAAGCAATACAGATTTGTGTGGGATATTTCCACTTTCAATGTGTTATCATAACTCCATTTTAAAGAATGTTTAATTTGATTCTGACTTCAACTGTCTACTAGAGGAGAAATGGAGAAACAGGCCAGCACATGGGGTGGGCTGATCTGCTGCTCTCAGAGGGCAAACTGGCCTGGGGGACAGGGGCTCACAGGTAGGCAGAGAGCCCGAAGTCTCCAGAATTCCCGCATACTAGCTCTTTAGAGCCCCCACTGCTCTCTGTACTCTACCCATGCAAGACCAATAGGAGAAAATGTTAGAAACAGAAAAAAGAAAAACAAGGGTTTGTTAAATCTGTATGTTTGGTATCTAAGAGTAATTTTATCCTTTGGTAAATTGACTTTTAGATGCTTGGCTTTAGTCGAATTTGCCATAATTGTCTATAGTGGGTCAATCTGACTTGGTCTGAAGTCATCAGATACAAATATCCTGTCAGCTTGAGGCTAGCCTGGAGCTAAATGTGAAGGGTGAGTATGAACCAGCCAAGTAGGCAGAGAGGGATAGAGCAAGGCAAGAGCAGGGGAGGAAGGGCAGGTAGAAAGGCCTGATCGGGCAGGAGGAACTGGATTGAGATGAAGTCAGGGGGTACTCCAGGTCCAACTGGGATAAATGCTATAGGCTATTTTTGATTTCTATCTTTGTCTTAAGTCAGTGGTGGGCAGTCGTGGTGTTTTAGAAGGTAATGATATGGTGAGGTATGGGTTTGAAAAGATCGCTCTGGCTGCAATATGGAGAATAAACTGGAGAGCCTCTGGGGCATACATAGTATGATACAGCAGAAAACCATTGTAATGGTCTCCTGAGAGATTGGGACAGAAGTGAAGGAGATACAGAGCAGTGGACACCTTAGAGGAGTGATCCTCAACTGGGGGTGATTTTGGCCCACAGGGGTCATTTGGCAATTTTTGGCCCTCCACATTTGGGGTGGCTGGACGTGTTACAGGCATCTAATGTGGAGAGGCCAAGGATGCTGCTAGACATCCTATGATGTGCAGGATATCCTCCCATAACAAAGAATTATCTGCTCCAAAATGCCAATAGTGCCCAGGCTGAGAAACCGTGGACTAGAGAAGTACTTACAGAGTGACATGGTCTTCTCCTCAGAAATGAACTTTAAGTATAATGCTGGATTTATCAAAATAAAAAGCAATGGCCACAAGAAAAACAGCACAATGTCAGTAACTGCTTTAGGGACAACAAAACTGAAATGGACAGGTGCAAATCAAAGCAATCATTAAATACATATATATAAATTATTAAAATGCTTAGAAGGGATGGGAACTGTAAAAAAAACTGCATTCCCAGCTTGACAGAAATACACAGTGACTAAATCAAGCATTGTCTGCAAAAGAGGCATGCACTTCACTCTGCTAACAGTCAGCAGAATCTAAATTTAGTTTATACTCTTAGTGTATTAAAATAGAATCAAGAAGCTCAGGAAGTCTAAAACCATCACACTCCAAGTTTCTGTCTATGCTGTTTAATAGCTACTTGCCAAGATCCTTGTTGCCCATGTGACTGTAGCCTATTCAAAACATGTCCTCTGCAAAGTTCTCCCAAAAAAACAGTAAATGGAATTAAAGAAACAATTCTAGATTAAAAAAAAAACCCAGCAACTCAAATATCATAATATAGGCATCCACAGTGAATGTATCTTAACTTCTGAAGTTTTGTGAGAAGTGTATGAGGCTTTTTTACTGTTTGCTATAAAAGTTAAAATGCTTTCAATCAGAATTTCAGTGTCACAATGGTAAATTAGAAAAGCAAATAAACAATTTTATTTGAACAGAAGATCTACTAATTACTTATCATGTGACTTGGATAAAAGTTGATCTTGTGAAGGGTTGAGCCAGGCCTATCACTGAAAATGGGGAAAGATTAAGATTGTGCCTTGGTACCTTAATCTATCTGCTTACTCTCTCTTATAGTCAAACAAACAAGAAAATGAGATGTATTAACCAAGAGAGATTCATTGTTCTAAAATGCAACTTGAGCTTTTAAAAATTGCTTTATTTCCTGAAATTTTTGTTCAAGATGTATTCTTTCTAGTAAAATACTCTCAGTTGTTGCTTTCTGCAATCATCTAAGCAGTTACATACCACTAGAAGACCTAACCTAGAAAGATTTCAGAATGAATGTCCTACAGCAAGGATGACAAATAGTTTTCTTCTGTCCAGGGGCCATGAACCAAAAAGAAAAAAAGCTTAGCAGCTTCATAGTTAAAGTCAAATTAAGTGGTGTTAGATTTTTCTTTTAAAAACATATAATTTCCTTTGCTCATGGCCAGAATCTTTTCATGTGTTGGGTACCTGAGATAGAAAAGTGTCTGCTTCTGTCACTGCCTCCTCTCACCTGCGCTGTACTCTTTGTGTCCCTGACTATAGGCAGGTCTTCAGCTAGGTATGTGGCTACTTAGAAGAAAGTCTACATTTCCTAGCCTCTCTTGCAGGTAGGTATGGCCATGTGACAAACTCTGGGCCAGTTGAAACTTCTGGTATTTGTTTAATGGGAGAAGAAGCCACTGTGGTTCTTTCTTCCTGTTGCCTGGGATGTAGATATAATGACTGATGCCCAAGAAGCCACATGGGACACTGAGGTGAAAGCCATGTGCTGAAGATGTCAGAGCGAAAGAAATTAGAAGCCTGATTTCCTGACGGTATACAATATCATACCAGACACAGAAGACCTACAAACTATGTTTAAATGAACAAGAAATACATTTCTATTTTTCTTAAACCATTGTTGTGTTGGTTTTTCTGTCACTACAGATGACTTTAATCTAAACTAATATAATACCTTAACAACTCTACATTTTTGGCCAGCTGTATCCTCTGTTTTACCCTGTGATTCTAATTTTTATACAGTTTTAAGGTAGTTCAAGTTATGCATTATTTAGAAATTATTCCAACTGCCCATCCCTACAAAAACTTCTTTCTACATTGAACTAGGACTTGCTGTCTACACATTTCCATCTAATTTGAGCTTTAACAATATTGTGTATAAACATTTATCAAATTGAATTTATCCCATTCCCCCAAAACTAGATAATAAATTCCTTAATGTTAGGAAATGTTCTTTCTACCTCTCTGCATTCTCAATACTTTGCAAGAGTTAGTAGATGCTCATATTTCTGCTAGTAGTTTAATATATAGAAAGGAGAAGGGACGAAAAGAGGAAAGGAAGGAGAGACAAAACGGGAGAAAGGGAGAAAGAGGACAAAGAGAAAATACAAATGATTAAAAGCATTTTGTACTGCCTCAAAATATAATTAACAAACAAAACCTTTTGCATTTTCACACCCGTGGGCATTAATGGGACATTATAGGAGCAGTTGAAGCACCTATTGGTTAAACATTCTTAAACAGCACTTTGCAAAGCATAACTGGGTGGGAATCTTTAGGTTGGGAGTGATTCAACCTAACACAATAACTCCCCAGTGAGTCTAGAGGACAAGAATCTCCTCAAATCATTCTGTTGCTCTTCTTTGTTAAAACAGTAACAACAACAACTGTTAATAACAAGTGAAATTGAAAAGGCTTAAAATTTTTCTAGAAGCTCAGAATGATTACCATGTAAAATTGTCTCCTGAAATCTGAAAGCAAGAAACCAATCCAAAGATACATCTATGAGCCAGGCTCAAGTTAGGGTGGAGTTTCTCACTGTTGCTGACAGAGATTAAGGCACTCACTGTTTTTACAGAATTTGCCAGATTAGAAGTATCTTCATGTACTTGTTTGAAAAAAAATTAGTTTTTACATTCCCTTATGTATCCATATTTTTAAATCACAGTTTACCAGCTGATTTGGAACTTAGTCTTGACAGTTTTGACTTTGTATGATTCTTATTTCTGTTTTTGGCAACCCCATCAATCTAAACCTTATTCCTGATTTCTCTTCATTTTTACCTTTTGTTTGAAATTCATGAGTTTGAAGTGAATTTTGCCAACTCAAATCAACTCAAAATGGATTAAATGTAGGACCTGAAACCATAAAACTCCCTGCAGAAAACGCTGAGTAAGAGCTTCTTGACGCTGGTCTTGGCAATGATTTTTTGTATGGTAGCAAAAGCACAGGAAGCAAAAACAAAAATGAGCAGGTGGGACTCTATCAATCTACAAATCTCCTACATAGCAAAGGAAAGGCAACCTATCAAAATGGAGAATATATTTGCAAACCATATATCTGGTAAAGGGTTTATATCTGAAATATATAAGAACTCATTCAACACAATAGCAAGGAAATAAATGACCTGATTTAAAAATGGGCAAAGGAGATAGACATTTTCCCAAAGAAAACATACAAACGGCCAATAGGTACATGAAAAGGAACTCAACATTACAAATCATCAGGGAAATATAAAGCAAAATGATAGTAAGATATCATCTCATAACTGTGAGGATGGCTATTACCAAAAAGGTATGATGTAAGTGTTGGTGAGGCTGTGGAAAAAAGGGAGCCCTTCTACGCTGTTGGTGGGAATGTAAATCGCTGCAATCATTATGGCAAACAGTATGGAAGTTTCTCCGAAATTAAAACTGGAATTTCTCATATGATCCAGCAACTCTCCTTCTGAGTATATATCCCAAGGAAATGGAATAAAAATCTCAAAGAGACATTTGCACTCCCATGTTCACTGCAGTATTATTCACACTAATCAAGATATGGAAACCATCTAAATGTCCATTGATAGATGAATGGATAAAGAAAGTGTTGTGTGTGTGTGTGTGTGTGTGTGTGTGTGTGTAATGGGATATCATTCATTCATTAAAAAGAAGCAAGTCCTGTCATTTGTGACAACATGAATAAATCTGGAAGATACTATTTTCAGTGAAATAAGCCAGAGAATGACAAATACTGTATGATCTCACTTATATATGTGGAACCAGAAACAGTCAAACTCCTAGGACCAGAGAATGGAATGGTTGATTACCAGGGGCTGGAGAGTAAAGAAAATAGGGAGATGTTGCCAACAGCTACAGACTTTCAGTTATAAGATGAATAAGTTCTGGTAATAATATACAGCATAGTGACTCTAGTTAATAATACTGTATTGTATACTTGAAATGTGGTAGGTAATTATGTGAGGTGATGGACATGTTAGTAAATTAACTTGATTGTGGTAATCATTTCACAATGAATATGCATATCAAGCTATCCTATTGTATACTTTAAATATATACAATTTTTGTCAAATACCTCTGTACCTCAGTAAAAATGATAAATAAGATAAAAGTGATCTACAAAATTCCTATAGCAAATATAATAATACATAATAGAGATAATGTATAATATAAATATAATATAAAATATATATACCATTTAAAATATTATTATAAAGATTAATAATGAAAAAATTCTGAGATTAGGAATGAAACAAGAATGTACTTTATACTTCAAATCAATACTGTGCTGAAGGTTCTAGATAATGCAACTGAACAGGAAAAGAATAGAAAAAGGCTTTAAGAATGGGAAGAAAAATGTAAAGCCATAATTATTAGCTAATTATGTGATTTGTGTATTAGAAAAATCTCAAGAATTTCAAATAAATAAATACATACTGCACAGCACACATAACACTCAAGCCCCATGAACTGGAGCACTAGACATGAAAGGTAAAACAATAAGGTTTTTGTAGCACAATAAAGGAGAACATTTTCATGTCCATGCTATGAATATTTTTTGTTTTGAATGCTCCTTTCATGTAAACTCTGCCCTAATCTGAGCCTGGCTCATAGACTCCTTGGATTGGTTTCTTGCTCTTCTTCAGATTCAGGAGACCGTTTTACGTGGTAATCATTCTGAGTTTCCAGAAAATTTTTAAGCTTTCTTCAATTTCACTTCTTACTAACACTTCTTGTTATTTATTATTATTATTATTATTATTTTAGCAAAGAAGAACAACAGAATGATTTGAGGAAATTCTTGTCCTCTAGACTCACTGGGGAGTTATTATGTTAGGTTGAGTCAACTCCTACCCTCATGAAAATAGAACCAATTAAAGTGTTTTTAATAGATGAATAAACTGAAGCTCAGAGGTGGTTAAATTTTGTTCTCCAAGTTCACATATCTAGAAAGTGGTCGAGTTCAGTCTAAGACCAATTCTCAATCTCTAGATTGTTGCTCTTGCTCTTTCTACTGTACCTGGAGCCATTTAAAATAACATGTAACTAGACACACTAGACAAGTATAGCTTAAGTAGGAAAAAAAAGTCCTAAGCACCAAAAAATAAAAAATAAATTAGAGTATGTTAAGGACTTCTTTTTATTAAAATGTACCATTAAGAAAGTAAAAAGCCAACCCACAGAGTGTGAGATATTTGCAATTCATGTATCTGATGAAGAACTCATATTCAGAATAAACAATTTTTACGAATCATGAAAAAGGACAAACCGATAGAAAAATGAGCAAGAGACTTAAATAGGCAATTCATAAAGGAAAATGCCCAGATTTTTATGAAATGATAAAACGTTCAACTTAAATCACTAGGGAAATACAAATTGAAACCAAAATAAGATATATACCCATGAGAGTGACTAAAATTAAAAAGTCTAACAGTACCAAATATTGATGAGGATATGGAGAAACTAGGATTCTCATACACTATGTATTTTCCAACTTGTAAAAACTTTTGAAGAAATCTCTTATTGCTAAGTCTCTTATTGCTATATCAACATAGCTTTTGATAAAGTAATTCTGCTCCTAGGGTATGTGCATGTATATATACGTGTGTGTGTGTGTGTGTATAATATATACCTATTCTGTTGGATATATATTATTTATTTACAGAAGTAGTATTTGTAATAGCTTCAAACTGGAAACAACTGTTTCTCAATGGATAATTTATGGTATATTGGAAATACGGACTAGTATTCAGCAATTAAAATGAACTCAATTATAGCTATATAACAGCATCTCAAAAGAAGCCTTATACAAAAAAAAAATATGGTACTCATCTCTGAGAAGGAAAGTGGGATATTTGTTTAAGGTGGGGCACAAAAAGGCCTTCTAGGTTGCTGGTAATGTTCTATTTCTTGACCTGGGTAGTAGTTACTTAAGTGTATTAACTTTGTTATAATTCATTAAGGTAAACACTTATGATTTATGAATTATTCTAAGCAATACAACACTTCAATATAAATTTTATTTGAAATATTCGTCTTTTATTAATTTGCTTCTGTTATTCTGCCCCCCCACACACCTATGCTATTTTTCACTTTAGAGTGTTGAATATTAAACCTAAGAGCTTGAGGTCATGAGAGAAAATATATTGCTGTAATTATTAAAACTAGTAATGCTACAAGTACATAGCAAACATTACTACTACATAGAATAAATTTTCACAACCATTATTTCAAACTCATAATGACCCTGTGAGAAATAAGAAACAATGAAAGATTTTTTTTTAGCAGATGTATAAACTGAGACTCAGAGGTGGTTATATTTTGTTCTCCATGTTCACACATCTAGAAAGCAGCCGACTTCAGTCTAAGATCAATTCATGATCTGTAGATTGTTATTCTTTCTACTATACATGAAGCCAATTCAAATAATACATAACTAGGAAAAATGGTCTACGATTCAAATAACAGGGTATTTTGATTCTGACTAGAATCTGTGAGTCTTCAAACCTACCATTGCTATTTTCTCCTAAACCTCTTTTTTTTTAAATAAAGGCACTTATTGAGGTCAATAACAGAAGGACATTATCCAGTTATTCATGTTTTCTCCCACATCAAATAATATTGTATGAACAAATATTTTGTACCTTCTTAAATATAGCAATAAGTTTCAAATGTGGGTAGGATTCTGTTTTGGATACTCCTTGAAAACTACAGGATTTATTACTGAGCTATACAGGGACTTTATATACTGAATTTCTTCAGTTATTATTTCTAGTCTTAGGGAAAGGCAGAATTAGAACGATGAAAGACAAATAAATATTTCAGACTATGGTTAGAATACTTTTTAGAGAAATAGGTTAGAATACTTTGCTAATAAAATAATGAGTATGATCACCCTGTATAATTCAAATATTCTTTGATCACTAGAATACAGCTCTAACTTCCACCATGTATTTTTAAATTGCATACCTTTGAATACTACAGGTGCCAGGAAAGAGTTCACATGACTTAATTGACATCATCTACACTATTGGAAAAAAAGCATAATTCACAGGCTTATAATACTGATGATGTATTAGGAGTCTCACCTTTGAATGTGAGAAATGGTGATGTTTCACTGTTGATAATAGCGTACATTGGTATGAACTTTATGGAAGCAAGTTTGGCTAGTGACACAAGCAGGCTGAAATGGGTATTCCCTATGGCCCTGTAACTCAATTTATAGTTATTATTCAAAGGAAACAACTAATGATACACAAAGATTTACCTACAAGGATTTTTGCTGTACCATAATTTATAACAGTAAAAAACTTACTGTATCATAAATGTCAAATAACAAAAAATTATCAAATGATTCATGGTATATTCATAAAATGGAACACTTTGGGGCCATTAAAAATAACATGGTAAATGAAGAATTGTTGTGAGATGGTATTTGGTCAGGCAAACAATAATATTCAAATCCTGTCCTGGCCCAGTCACCTTTCCCCTGTAATGCTATCAAAGCATAATATATGCACCAGGGTCAAACACAGGAATACATTATGCTAAGGCTCCGGTAACTTTTAGCACCTCAGTGACAGCAGAAATAGTTCTTTCTGCCACATTTTCCCTGCATCAGCAGATCTTGACTTTACTTATTATAATGTCCACTTCCCCATCCTTTTCCTGCTTTTGTGACCTTATGCCCTTTAAGCACATTCAGAACATATTTTTGAATTTCTGCCCTATTTTATCTGGTGATTTTCTTCCCCTCTATTTCCATGTGTAGGGCTAACATCATTTCTTGGATCTGTGTGTCCTTCTCCCAGTTTCTTTCCATTTCCTACTGTTCTTGTTTTAACTACAAAGTAACCATCCTTTTATTTTGAAAATTAATCTCTTCTCTCCCTTACTTCTGATCTCCTATGTTCTGATTCCAAATCCTAGAAATAGTTTTTCCTTGTTCATTTACCACATTCTGAAACCTCTTTTGCCTTCTCACTGTGGTTTAATTCTATCTCTGAACAAACCTGCTTACTAGAATTTAGGCTGATCATGGCACAAGTGGATAATCTTAGCCCCTTCGTGTATGATAATTTCACTTAAATTTTATTCCTCCTCAACCCAAGAAGAAAATATTACCATCCCCATTTATCAGAGGTCCCTAATCTTATTACCTATTTTTTATATTATTATTAGCTCTACTGCCCTGTGAGGCTGAATCAATACTCTGGGTCCCTGAAGTTCATGGATGAGACCAGAGCTCACGTACTGTGGTAGAAGGCTCGCTGGTCAGGAAGGGTCAGGTCCTGAAAGGGGTGGAGAGCAACTGGCTGGGGAAGAAGGAACTCAGAATACAGAATCTCAGCTTGCTTCTCTCTCATTCTCTCTCTCCAAATGTCTTTTAATGCCTTATAATGCAAATAATGACAAATAATCGATACAAAAACTCCTTTCCAGATGATAGGCATACATACCATTTTTGTTTTAAAAAATGTCCCCCACGGCCACACACAGAATTAAGATGGGAGGCATCGGCGGCTGACTGTGGTGACCTGTGAATGGCAGAAGCAGCCTGAGGGGGAGGCTGGGGGGTGGGGGGGCAGTTATTAGGGTTTCTCTTATCTTTTCATGTCTATATTTTTGAAATGGTTTACAAAAACAATTCATTATTTTATCACTTGAGAACATTAATGTTCATTTCTTTTTTTCAAATGTGGCCACTTAAATTTGAACATCCTAAACAAACCATTTAGGTCTGTTAAGGCCTAAATTGTTTTTTTTTTTTAATATCTGTTTTCAATTTTCCCTGATTCCCCAACTTCATCATCTTTTAGCACCAGTTCCCTTATTTTTAACTTTAAAGTAAGAAATGTTACAGATTTAAGAATGAATGGTTTTTCACATTTCTAGAAGATGGTCCTTCCGACCTTATAATAATAACAATAAGCACATATAATCTGTTTTTCAAGCCCTAGGTTTCCAAAACCTTCCATTTACATCCATGGTCTGCTAGCAGGCATCTCCATTAGCAGATCAAATGCAAACTGCCAGTGACTATTTCTAACCATTCTAAACGTATGTTCGCTATCACTTTTGTACTAGATCAGAAGTGATTTCTGGACAGATACATACTCAGAGTTCAGCTTGTTGGTGGACCATGGTCGTACAGCTGCTTCCCATTTACCCTGTTGAGGTAAATAGTTACATCTTCACTCTCTGCTCAGAAGCAAATAAACAAAAACACTACATCGTAAACAAAACAAGAGAGACTGAGGTCACTTCAACTCACCTTCTAAGCTTCCTCTACTTTAAAATGGTAAAATAAAATATTCATGTGCTACCGTTATGTGGTTGAACAAAGAGGGAGTTAGTTACTTCCTCTTATATTAGCCCATGATCGCCCCTAGCCTCATACCAAGTCAATCATTTACTTCCACATCTATCTCATACATGAATGAGGAAAATAGAAGAAAATAATGACCACGCAAATGATGTTTGTCAAATAACATTAGAATCAACAAGTGAGACAACTAAGCAATCTTCCTAATAGCATGACAAATATACCGAATCACATGTCAAACTTTCATTGGCACTTTGAACAAACAGCACAACCTGGTTCATCCACCAAATAACCTCCTTCCCCAGGGGATGTCCAGGGATGTCCCAGGTAACCCACATTTTCTGAGAATTTAGGAACATAAATGAATATTGAATGCAAGTTTATTTTCTGAATTAAAATTTTAAGCACTTTAAGCAGTATTTTTAAGCAATACTGGAAGTAATTTAACATCTTTTAAGATAATTCAAAGTGCTTAACTCATTTAACATAATTATCTTTTAACATTGTTAGATAGTCTCTATTTTCCTAGTGCTTTTTAGAAAGGACAAAATACCCTTCCTTTTACTATAATTTTCCCCTTGTCTATATCTAATTGAAGAGATTTCTATCAGGAAACTTGAAAAATGGATAATTACTGCTCTGGGGCCTCTTGTCAACTATGAACTTGGGAATTAGAGTTTCTGGCCTTGTTTAATGAAAAGTGGCTGAATTAAATTTTCTTCATCTAACAAGTATCTTTTTTTTCTTTTGGCAAAAAGTTTCCCAGAGACTCTCTCTCTTAATAGCCACTGGCAAAGCCCATAATTCTACTACTGAAACAATGAGATCTATTTTCCAGATCATCAATCTTCATTCTCCAGACAGATACAATTGTCTGAACAGTTGCAATTACATTATCCCTTAATGCTTCTTCAGCCTCCGCATTTGACTGATTCCACAGTTAACAATTAAAAGGCCAAAGGAATTGAGGATTAATTTTTATCTCTAATGATAAAAAGTTCATTGCATTGAATTTCTTGGTATTGGCATCCTTGCCCTCCTAATTGAAAGTGCAATAGTTGTACAATCTTGCAAAAGGAGAAATGGAAGTCAATACCCATTCATGGATTGTGTAATTCGAGTGTAGTAACTGCAATCATCCCGTCTGGGCAGCCCATCTTGTTACTCCCTGTAAATGAGTCAATTCAAAGTGCAAGATTTAGCCTAGATAACTAAAACTTAATGTATCCTCTGGTGTTAAACGTTACACATTTTCGAATAGCAAACTATATTTAGCAAGACAAAGGTCTGGCAGATTCTGAACCAAATGTAGAAAACCAGGGGGAACCAGACACAGCGCCATCACAGGTACGTTCTATGTGAGTCAGCATCAAAAGCCAGCAGGACCCAGTACCCAGCTTTCCTCCTAGTATCAGAAAGGGAGCAGAGGCCATCTCCTCATCCTACTTCCTTCTCTTCCTTTGCAGCACCACTGCTCCCCTCCTCTCACTACATTACCACCTGTTCATGTTGGTGTTGCCCTCAGCGGTGCTCCCTTCCCCCGCCCATGCAGGGCTTCGGACCCCACAGGCCTCCCCTGGGACCTAGGAATCTGAATTTTCACAAGCAGCCACACTGTTGGTGAGGTGAGGTCTTAGGGCCACTTTTCAAAAAACACCTGCCCCATACCGTGAGTTTCTGGAATAGTAGCATCTATGTATTCTGAGTTCTTGGTACAGCACCTCCAATGGGATAAAGATTCAAGAGAAATGACAGTGATGGAAAGATAAAAGCAGGGTTTATATTAGAAACTGACTTGGGGAAAGGAAGACTCGAGATTTGGGTCCTGTTAAGGGCTCTTTTATATACTTTCGTCTCCGGGTCTCAACTTCATTGTAAAGCTCAGCGGTAGGGGAAGCAGAAGGTAAGGCATGTGAGCGATCGGCAGGTAGTGAAGACAGTTTTTGAGTGTATGTTTATGACAACTTCCCTGGATCCCCAAAATACAGTCCCCTTGCCTGCCCTTCAAGTCAGGAAACAACAAAAAAACACTCCATGAAATCATGTCAGAAATCACCCCCCAACTTTAATATTTATATTTTAACATTAAAAATCATCTGAACCTGCTAAAAACTGAATGGCCTTCATCTAACAAAATTAAAATCTTATTTAAAAATATACATCTTAGAAAATCACCTAAAGCCTATGGAATAATTCATCTTTGGGATTCTGGAAATTACTTCACGACTTTTTTTTTTGGCCAATTCTCTCATGAGGCAACCAGCTGAGTCAGATTTGTATTGTTTTATCAAAACATCTCCATATTTTATTCATTTAAGAATTTGTAGACTAATTTCAATGTAGAACTCATCTCCCACAGAACTCAGTCACATTTTCAATCAGATGCAATACACTTCCCACTGCAGTATTTAGTCAGCATGGTGGAGAGCTTTCAAGAATATCCAGGAGTGCCTGAGGTGAGTCCTGTACTAAATCACAGAGGAAATGACCCAAACTGTTGGGAGATTCCTCTGGGAAAGATGACGATTACTGGATCACCTTTAAAGGAAGGGGCCAACTGGGAATCATCAACTTGAGATGCCTACCTGCTGTATTCTGTCCCATGCTTCCTGTTTCACAGGATCAGCAGCTACTCGTGATTCATCTCCTGAACCCCAAATTTCTCTATTTCAAAATGACTGGCATGGACTGTGTTGCTGCACCCCAGCTTTCACCAACTGACCTGCACTGATTCGAGCTATACCTTGGCAGGTCCTGCCATGTTGATCCTGTTCTCACCTCTCAGAAATAGCCCCCCCACAACACACACCACCAAATTATCCAGAGAGTTGCTAAATAAGAAGCTACTTTATTAATATTATCCCTACGTGCCTGGCGTATGAGATTATAAAACAGGCATCATGGGAGGATAGGTCAGTGATTTAGAGAATACACGATTGGACCTGGGTTCAAGTTGAGACTCTGCTGAGTACATACAGGCTGTGTGGCCTCCATCTCTCTGACCTTCAGTGTCCTCATCCCAGAGTGGTGCTATCAATACGGCTACCTCACTGGGTTTATATGAAGATTAAAAATGCTGCAAGCATGAGATAGTACAAGGGCTGGTGAAAGTATTTTTCAGCTGTTGGAAACTGCTACATCAGTGCTAACTACTGATGGAAAGGGTCCGTGCTTCAGTGTCGGAATTCAGTCAGATCACGGCTCTGCATTTCAACTTCCTCATTTGCAAAGCACCAACCACCTTACAGATTTGGTGTGAACATTAGTGATAAATACACTAAAGTCCTTGGCAAAATGTCTGGCAGAGTAAGCACTCAATGAATGGCAGCCACTGTAATAATTACACATAAAAAATGACTGGCTATGAGGCTGCAATCCATATGCCATAAGTATCAAGTTGTTTAAAGTTTAAAAGCCTTTTGACACCTTTCGGGGCTATGTTCTCCATTCGTGACCCTGGCCTTGTGGAGGGAATTATTCAGACAGGAATGCACAGAGCCTTTCTCATCCTCTAGCTGCTAACAAAGGCTCTGCCTCAACCAGCTCAGTTTCTTTCCCTTCTCTGCCTCAGGCAAGTTTGCGGCAACTGTTCTGGTCTAGAAATGAAAGAAAGGGGAAGAGTAGAAGGAAGGTGCTCCGGGTTAGAGTTGGGGGAGGGGCTTGCAGAAGACTGGGAAGAACTAAGCAATGGTGGGGTAGTGTATGAAGGTGGAAGGGAATTTCCTGAGACGCTGTTTTGTTTTACGTGTCCTCTTCTGAATCATCAAGGAAAGTGAAAGCCTTCATTTAAGAATAGAGGAAGAAAAAATGAAGAAAGCCCTTCCATTGTTGGATTACATTCCTTGAGGTCAGTGCTCTGAGTCCGTGCCAAATGACTCATGGCTCCTACTGGGTAATAACTACTAGGGACAGGGGACCTCCACTGCTCCTGGGAGCAGGGCTGCCATAGGAAATCAGGCACTGTGTGCAGACTTCCTAGGAGCATGGCTGTTTGAGGGAAATGCCTTTAGAACTCTTAATGCTCTGGAGCATCTACAGGCAGATAAACAGCTTGCTGATGGTATGACAAGGCAGAAAGGCTGCCCTTCTACCCCAGGAACAGTCCATCGTCATATCTCAGGCTCACTGAATCCATAGTGAACTTGCCCGGGGTTGAAACCCTCAGGCAAGACAATCAGCCACAGAGAATATCTTTATGAACAAATATCTAAATCTCAGTTCTATTCTTTTGTATGTTAAGCATTCTGTATGCCACAATACTTTGAACATTACCATACCTTCTGTGGGGCAGTTGGGGTTCCTAGGGCCAGGATCCTCACTGATGCTGTAACTGGCCTGTTGCTAGGCTACCACTTCCACACCTTTAGGCAATAAGCTATTATTGTGCTATACAGAGGGCTCGGCCCAGGGCTCTGGGCGGAGGCAGAGACGCTAGTGCTTGACCTACGCCGGGAGAACAAGCCGGGTAATAAACCCTTTCACCCCAAAGAATATTTTGCTGTCAATTTGTTTGGTCACATTGAATCCATAGCAAACTTGCCCAGGGCTGAAACCCATTGGCAAGGCACCTTCATTCACTCATTCAGTAGATATTCACCAAGGGCTATGCACTGATCTAGATTGTAGGGAATCTCTGGGAAAACAACTGAAACTCACACCTTGTAGGAGATTACATTCTAAATATAAGGTTAGTGTATTTTCCTATCTTTCCTATATTTCTAATCACCAAATGGTATGGAATTTTCAATGAATCTATTGTTTCCAGAAAATAAAATATAGGATGTCCAGTTAAATTTCAATTTCGGATCAGCAACAAATAAGTTTTTTTAGTATGTACAAATATTGTACCTGACTAGAGGTGTTCATTGGACATATTTATGCTAAAAATTATTTTTGTTGAGCTAAAATTCAAAATTAACTGGCAGCCTATGTTTTTATAGGCTGACTCTGGCAGTCCTAAATCTGGTCAGTCCACTGACCCACTTGCTGAGTGACCATTTTTCACATAATTTAGCTTTTCTGGACCTTGGTTTACTCAAACATATAATGAGGGATCAGGCCCCAGGGACATTTCAGGCCCCTTAGAAATGCCTCGTTCCAGTTCTTCCCAAGCAAGAGATCTTGTCGTCACACTCACCCAACTCCCCCCTCCTCCATTCATCAACTTTCCAACTGGCTGTCCATCCTCTGGCATGGCTGGTCCAATCTCTCTTTTCCTCAGTACTCCCTGGTAATAATCCTTATTTGACCCCCAGCCCCATGGTGGTTCTTGACCAAGGCTATCAGTATTACTGCCAAATTCCCTACATGTCAGTAGCCCTTTACATTTCACAAAAAGCTCTCATGTACATTATTGAATATCGATATATTGATTTCTCTCCTATCTTCCATTCAAAAAGTTCAGCTGAAGTTGTCTTTCATGCCACTGCATAAATAATCTTCCTCATTGACCTCTGTGGGCGTCAGTAATCTTGTGAGAGACCTTCCAGCTAAAACGAGTCTGCACTCATCCTTGAAGATTTTCCAGGGATCCTGGCTGTATCCATCTTCCATCTCTCTTGTGTTCACTGGAGCTTTCTCCTTGCCCCTTCTGTCCACAGGAGCAACTGCTTGCCTTCTCCCAGGACAGGCCCTCCCCAGTTCGATCACCTTCCCAATTCAGGACCCTGAGGGAACCCCAGACGGCCTGGACCACACAGACCCTGGGTCCTTAATGTGGCCTCTGCGCCAGCAGCACTCGTCTCGTGTGAGCTTGCTAAAGAGGCTTGGACCCTGCCTGAGAGTAAGGAGCCAGAAAGAACACATCTCAGTCACATTTTTCCATGGTTCCCAAGAGATAGGAAGTATACAATTTGGTCTGTATTTATTAGATTATCCCAAGGTCGGTGGTTCCTAAGCTTTCTTCTGCCAGGGTACAACCACAGGCCGACACAAACTCCCACAAGGAAGAGAGGCTCCCCTCTGGAGGGGTTCTCATCCCATCCACCCTGCACATCCTTTCTTGAGGCACTCTTTAGTGTCAGCAAGGATGCTGTGGTGAGGAGTGGGATCACCCCCTCCATGTCTTGGTCTCTGTAACATTGTTCCTTAGGCATATGAGCAATAGGGAGATATGAATTATGATCTTCCATCCCTTACTGGCTATCTGATATGATGAAATGAATTGACTCATTTGAAAATGAATAATGCAATAATGAATTATTTCTGATACAGAGATGCTTAATGAATAATTTAAAAGCACTTTATGATTTCAAAATTCTCAGAGCTTGATAACAAATAAAAACAATACAGAGTTCCACTGGCTACATTTTTTACATTTGTGTTCTGCTCCACAGAGCTGTTCCTGACACTGATAAATGTGTAGCATCACTCACAATACTTTTTATGAAATAATCACAGGTACAAAAAGATTGACAGAACCAACAAAGCAATAACCGCCTGTCTTGGTAAACAGACATTTGGTTGTTACATCTCCCTCAGCCCCAAGGGACAGAGCCAAACAAATGTGATGAAACCAGGTTTTTGTCTGACTGTAATATTAATCTTTGGATAATAAGATGCCAAAAGGCAGAAAAAGAATTCTTCTATACACCGAATCCTCAAATAACCCAAGTTTGTAGAGTCAAAAATAAAAACCCATTGCTTTTTTCTTCTAAGAGCAATGTCAGAAATAATTTCAGTGACCCAAATATATACATAGGCTAAAAAGATCAACAAAATTATTAATGGACTCATTTAAATTCAAATGTAGAAGTTTACCTATTTTGGTACTAAATTCAAGGATTAAAACTCAATGAAATACCCAATTATTGTCAAGAGAGATAAATGAGAAGATATTTCTTAAAGATCCAAATTCAGGAGTTTATTATACATCATTGTCAACTCGTAACTAAACTGATTTGATAACCAACTGATAGCCGTGTAGCTCTTTTATCAGGTCTAAAGCTCACTGCTATACTTCATTTGGAAGTTATACAATTAGGACAATTAAACTGTTATCTTTAGAATGGGTGAAGAGATGACAAGTCTATTGCCAGCCTATAGAGAATTTGAAATAGCTGCAGCTTAGCAGCATTAACATTTTTTTTAAACGCTGGATTAAATCACTGAAGTAGCTGTGCACATATTAGTCATTAATTCCAGCAAGTTATGAAATTCACTTAAAAAAACATGTTTAAATTCTTTAAGAGAAAACACAAAGTTGCCCATGAATTGATATTTTAAAGTTCATAGACACCCTACTGAGCATATTGGCATGTAGCCACAATGTTTCAATAGCAGGAATTGAATAAAATATTCTAGGAATGGAAAAGGAATTGGACTTCAAGGCTGTAAAGTACAACAATTGTAGACTTTTGAAAGAAGACATCTGTGAGCTTTGCCTTATCTTCTTAATTTTTGACTCATTACATCTTTTTTAAAAAATTGTTTTCTCTATATTTTCTTAGGGAAATATATGACTTACATATGGTTAATTTTTATTGGCTACCTGTGTTAGGATATGATGTTACTAAGATCACAACTAGAGTTATAATATTGTCATAGGTCAGGGAGCTTTACTCTATTCATTGAATGGTAACCAGGGTGACCATACAACTTACCATACAACCAGGGACATTTTTGAAAGTGAAAGGAGATGAGATTAATAGTTATGCTAGCTTACTTCATTTACGAAAATGAATATAAAATGGATCAAAAGCCTAAAGATAAGAGCTAAAACTAAAAACACTATTAAAAGAGAACATAGGAGTGAATCTCCATGATTTTGGATTTGGTAAAGGATTCTTAGATACAATACCAAAAGCACAGCAGTTAAAGAAAAAATAGATAAACTGAACTTCATCAAAATGTTTAAAAAACTGCTTCAAAGGATACCATCAAGAACGTGAAAAGACAATCTACAGAATGGAAAAAATATTTGCAATTCATTTATCTGATAAGGGGACTTGTGTCTAGAATATATAAAGAACCCCTACAACTCAAAATGAAAAGGCAAATAACAAATAAAAATAGGCAAAAGGATGTGAATAGACATTTCTCCAAAGAAAATACACAAATGGTCAATAAGCACATGAAAAAATGGTGACATTAATCATCAGAGAAATGCAAATTAAAACCACAAGATACTACTTCACACCCACTGGAATGGCCAGAATCAAAAAGCTGAATAGCAGTCAGTGTTGGCAAGAAAGTTGAGAGTGCAGCCCTCCTGTATGGCTGGTGCGAGTGTGAAATGGTGTAGCCACTTTGGAAAGCAGTCTGGCAGTTCCTGAATGATTAAAATATGGAGTTATCATATGACCCAGCAATTCCACTGTTAAGTATATACCCAAGAGAAGTGATAACATAGGTCCACACAAAAACTTGGTGTGTGAATGTTTAGACAGCACTATTCATAATAACCAGTAGGAGGAAACACTAAAATGTCAATTAATATACGAATAGATAAACAAGGTATGGTATACAATGGAATAGTACTTGGCCACAGAAAAGAATGAAATCCTGATACATGCTACAAGGATGAGGCTTGAAAACATTATGCTAACATCGCAAAAGACTATGCTATGATTCATTCACATTAAAGTCCAGGATAGGGAAATCTATAGAGACAGGCAAAAGATTAGTGGTTCCTTAGGACCAGGGGAGGTATGAGGAGTGCAGAGAGGGGAATAGTAGCTAGAGGACCCAGGGCTTCATTTGGACGTTATGAAAATGTTCTGAAGTTGGGACGGATGCACATACCTGTGAATATAGTAAAAATCACTTAATTGTATACTCTAAGTGTGTAAATTGTATGGTATATAAATTGTATCTCACTAAATCTGTTAAAAGAGAGAAAAGAAAACAATTACGGTGGGACAACAAGTACAAACTAGGACTACCCTGGGCAATGCCACCTACCATCTCACCTGAGCGTCTGACCAACCCCCTTTTCAGAGAAGGACTCCTGAGAAAGTTTGATCAGTTCTACAGTTAAATTGATATTCTTTGAAAAAACAAGTAAAAAAAAAATGTCCTAATGAAGTGAGAAGGAAAGAATTTTCAGATAGGAAGAAAAAATTTGGACTCATTTAGAGATTCTCATGCCCAGTGGCCTCTAGATTACTTTTAGTAAGCCTGAATCCGCAGCCCTGTACCATCTGACAGGTAGACTAAGCCACGACCCTCCCACTAAATAAATCAATCAATGAACTTTTCATGAACTCTGCATTTAAAAAACGACAGAAAGGAGCTCTTTTCTTCTGAGCATACATGTTAGGGATGTCACACCTGAAGTCCAATGGAACTCAAACACCATATACCCAGTTTTGAAAATTTTGCCTTTAATATTCTCAGTGCTAGAGCCATGTACAGGTCCTACCCATACCTGGGAAGAAGGAAAGGTGCACAGCAATAGTTAAAGAATAATGTCCCAATTTAGCCCAGGCACAAACAAGCAGGAGGGTCACAGCAAGTACCAGGGAGAACTAAAGCTGCATTCCCATCCCCACTGTTCCAGTCCATGTATGAACTTGGTACTTTCAAATGACCTCGATGAATTGAGATTAAGTGACTCACCACCTTGGAGTCAGATTTAATTTTATTTATAAAAACAAACATAGATGCCATTTTTTACACAACTGCTTTTGTGGGCTAAAACTCACACCTCATTACCTGTATCCATCTAATCATGACTGGGAGCAAAGCCTTTGGCTTCTCTGTAGTCCAACTGGAGATTAGAATGTAAGATTCCTGTCAGTGCTGTGGTTTTAAGATGATTCTAATCACAAGAATTCATGTGCTCTTTTCCTTTTCCAGTAAATTGAAGCAATACTTGTAAATGTGTGAATTGTACAGCTTAACTCTGTAAGACATGCAATCGTTAGAAAGAACTTGCTAACCAGATCATCATTTATATACATGAGGAGCATTTTCAGTTACTATTTTAAGAAAGAAACAGTTTATTATTAGGATATACAACTATCTTTCAATAAATCATGGCTAAGGCAATAGGTATGGTAAAGATCAAAGTATTTATAACTAAGGTTTTTAACCAAGTTTTAAAATAACCATCATATATACTGAAGGTTCTTGAAGGCAATTATCACTTATCCAACTTTGACATCCTACAAAAACGTTTGTATCAGAGAAGACGGGATAACTTAGAATATCACATAAATTCCAGAATCATTTATTCAAATCAAATATCCATTTTTACATCAAGGACAACTACTTCTTCATAAAAGACAGTATAATATATTACCTATAAATGAATGTTACATATTTATAACTGTGGCTGGTAAATCCCAGTCATACTATTATTATGCCATTAAACTGGAAATATATAGAGTTGAAAAGAAGAGTGATCATAATAAAAGCACTTCATTCTGCACATAATACCTGAAATTCAATCTAACACAACTTCCAAATGCCAGAAGTTTAATGTTTATGGTCTTTATTGAGTAATTTTCTCCTTCTTTGGCTAAAGTCAATAAAAAGTCATCTCTAAACTTTTCAGTGAAGCCAGAAACCATTACATTAAACTACAAGGTCATCAAGATAAGAATAAGAAGAGAGCATCCTTCAGGTCCCTGCCAGCTAATGCTTTAGTATTTTCTCAATGCCAGCATCAGCTTATTTAAACATTTTCACTGGATTGAAATTTGACCAATGTTTTATGCTAATGCACTTTTTACTTGCATATTCATATGATTTTGAATTATTTCAAGGAAAATAATATTATCAAGTAACATTATAAATGTTAGATTTGGAGGAGACAATCAAAATTCTATTGTGGTAAATATATATAAAATTTACCATTTTAACCATTTTAAAATGTACAGTTCAATGGCATTACACATTCACGTTCTGTACAAACATCCCTACCACCCATCTCCAGAGCTTTTTCATCTTCCCAAACTGAAACCCAGTATCCACTAAACTCCTCTTTCCCCTGACCCCCACGGAGGAGACAGTTTTCAAGAATGTTTCTCAAAAACATACATTTGTAAGTTGGAATTACACTCTTAAGCAGAAACTCTCAATTAAAGGGCTCAAGATACTGTTTTGCACTTTAGAAACAAGGACTGAACACCATCATTTGTTGAACTAGTCAACGTTATTGAATAATTGGTGTTAGTGACACATGCCATTGTAGGCATATTTGTTGATACTATGGAGCAGTCAGAAATTTTGGATTTTGGCTATGCAATTATTTTAAAATATCAATGGAAATAGTGCAAATATTATAGAATAATAAGTTCTCACATGATTTAATAATTCCTGCTTTTAAAAAAAGATGCAGAATAGATACGGTGGATGTGGATATCAGAGTATGTTGCATCTGTATATGCACATGACAACCTTTGATTTACTTGGACAGAGAAGTATTTTGGTAATTTTCCTAAGGATGGCTATGGATTTCTAAGGATTCATTTAAGCTTTCATATACCAAATCCTCTGTGGGCAAGTGATGGCATATATTTATGAGTAGATGAATAAACAAAATGGTGCATTGACTGGAAAATTCTATAATTAGCATTAAAATTCATTTAGAAAATAAATGGGGAAGAAGGAATTGCTTTAAATGTCAATGCAGAGAAAAATAAACCAGATCTGGAAAAAAAAAAAAAGTGAATATTTTAGGCAGAGAAACTTCCCCAAAGCAATTGATTCTGCTGCCCTGGCCTGACAGGCAGGAAGCAGAAGGATGTGTCATAAAGGATCCTTCTCTGCATTTACTCTTCAAGCTCTGCAGCCCATGATTCCAGGCTGTAGCCTTGTATAATGCACAAATACTTGCTGCTTTCATCCTCAGAGGACATGCCTGTCCCACCCAATCCACATTCTACTGCTGGCATGCCCTGGAACCCTTTCCACCAAAATTTTCTGAAGCCTGAGTGTATCATCTTCATTCACCCTAGCTTTTCCACCTGTGAAATAAAATGAAGTTTTTATGGTTCCACAGGCAAGGAAAGCTCTGCAGGCTGTAGAGGCCCTACGTCAGTCTGGACCAGTCATGCTGGGGTTCTTGCCTGTGTCAACAAGATTGCTGCAGCCCCTCACCCATGGCTGAAAAGAGAAACAGCCTGCAGTGTTCAAAGAAGGCAAAATTGAATGAGAGCTTTCACGTCCTTGATAGAATTCTTCAGGAAAATGAGTAACAATCCTCAGCCTTGCCTCCTCTCACCCATAGATAGCACCCAGAATGTGCATAATCTACTCTTTTAAGACAGTAACCAAATGTATCCTTGACATACTGCTTTGATGTGTTGATTAACGTATCCCCTGTTGTAAAAAGGTGTTTTTTTCTGTTCTTAGACAAAAGGCCAACAGAAGAGCCAGATCAGAACTCTTCCTCTGACTAACTGTTTCCAAGCCATGGTCCTCAATAAGACTGAATAAAGTCTGCCTTTTTTTTTTTTTTGGTGCCCCTGCTTCTCTTTTAACGTTTTCTGTGACTTTGTTGCTTATTTGGCTATTACTATAAAATATATATATATTTATTTTTATTTTTATAAGTTTATTTTGATATCATTAATCTACAGTTAAATGAGTAATATTATGGTGATTACACTACCCCCTTCATCAGGTTCCCCCCCCAACCCCATTACAGTCACTGTCCATCAGCGTAGTGAGGTGCCATAGAGTCACTACTTGTCCTCTCTGGGTTGTACAGCCCTCCCCGTGCCCCCCCAACATTACATCTGCCTTTCTTAATATAATAGTCATGTTGATTTTGGTTGACACATCCTTATTCTCAGATTCAAATTACCACATCAATATACAGTGTGCCAGGACTCCCTTTCCCCAGACAAACTCTTCTCTTCTCCAATGTAACTCTTGATCTTCAGATTATATACCTGTGCCTTCAAAAAACCCAGAAACCCGCAGTGATGATGGTAGATAGAAGAGTATGATAGCAAGGGGAGATGAAGAGTTCTGGTGGGATAATGAATGAATTCAGTTTGAAGTACGGGGGGATTGGGAAAACAGAGACAGTGCGGCCAGTTTTCATGGGGATCATGAATGCTCTTCTTGGTTTCAATTTTTTCAGAACAAACTAAGAATGACTGCATACTGGCCACCTTCTTAATTTTCTGATATCCTATTAGAATTGGTACAAGACCTTATGGCTCATATACTTTGAAAATCTCACAGGTAGGTTAGAAATCCTCCCCACCTGGCTTCTGGCAGGAGTGTTATGCATTGATGAAAATGAAACAGTGTACCAATAATAGCCAGGGTGAGGATTCCCTTGCAATTATTTTTTCTTCACGTTAATGCAGTCTCCTCTTAATATGCAATTTATATTGGAACTCAAGAGTTCCGTTATATGCTTAGACAATAATAAAAGCTAATAATTATTGAGGGTTTATAATATGCTAGCAGGAACTGTCCTAAGAGTTTTACACTAAACTGTTTAGTTAATCTTCACAGCAATCCTATCAGGCAGCAAAAATTATTATCCCCATTTAAAGAAAGTAAAATCATTATTCTTATGCAAAGAAAGTAATGGAGAGATTAAAAACTTAGCCAAGGTCACTGGAGATGCCAGATCACGCTCTTAATCAGTAGGTTTAAATGTCAATATTGTTTTACCACATGTAAGTGGTTTTCATTTTCCAGTTTCAACTGTTTACAAAAAGAGGTAAATGGCACTGCGTATTGTTTCTCTGAAAGCCCTGGCATTTGTTAGTCATGCCTGAGATTTCTGCTATCTCAGGGCACTGGCTTTGCTGGGCACCCTGGACATTTCAGTTCAGTAACTGGTATCTCAATACCTTTTTGCACACATTTTATAAGCAATTCACAGCTGAACTTCATAAAAGGGTCACTTGGACAGTCCTGACTAAAGGAATTCTCAAGGTTTAAAGACAAAATTGGAGAATTCCCTGGAGAAACATAAGGTAGGCAGTCTACCACACCTAGAAAATGTGTGACTTCCATATGTTATCATAAAGGTATCCCACAGAAAGGAGCGGGCCCTGTCCAAGTAAACACTGATTGCCTCATCATTGCCTCCCAGGGTTGAATTCGTAATTCATGAACAGGAGCAAAAGGGAATAAATTCCAGTTGTGTCTAACAGTGCTCAAAGAAGTCAGTGTGCTGCTTCAAGAGACTTTTAGTCTTTTCATTTAAAAAAAAACACTGCCTGTATAAATATGATTTTTATCATTAATTTTTAAATATATTCAAATTATTTAAAACTTTTGCTAGTCTATTAATATTATTCTGTATTTTAAAATTTGTAATGCTATATGACTGCTTTGAGTAATTTAATCAAAACAGGAAACTGTTGGATTGTTTAAGGACCTTTTTTCCAATTACAGGTATTAATATGTCACTAGAAAACTTGCAAGTAAAAGCCAGGCTTGCTTTATTTATTAACTTACTTAAGAGTCATCTGGACTTATTTACTGAAGAGCAATCCGGTGCTAAGCAAATGCACTTGCAAAATTGAGGGAAACTTTATTACTAGAGCACTGTGGTCCAAGGAATTTTATGATAGATATTAAAACTGGATTTGGGCATTGTACGTGATGTGCTTAGTAAATGATGGGGCTGATTCCTGTTAGACACATACTCAAATGAGTCTCCTTAATTTACGGTCGCACCATATAAACACAAAAATGTTCAAATGCAGAGAAGGCTCTCTGACACAATTTCAATTGAATATGGCTAGGAGGGTTTAAGCATGAGTCTGAAATTAGACCAATGGGGCAAAAATAAGTAATTGCTGTGAAATTAGAATAAAATTTTATTGTTTTGTGTTTTGAGAGATCGAGAACCTTGGTGTTATTTGTGATTCTGCTCTTTCTTTCAGATCCCATATCCTGTCCGTGGGCAAACCACCTTCAAAAAAACCTCCACGATTCAATCATTTACTGTCATTCTCACTGCCACCATCCCAGTCAAAACAATAATTTTCTTCTCTGAATTACTGCGGTAGCCACATGTTTACTGTCAGCCTCTTTTCAATATAGTTGTCAGGAAGATTCTTTTAGAACAAGTCACATCATACTGCCCTCTCTCCCAGTGGCTTCTCTTTTCAGTCTCGGGGCAAATGTCAAAGTTCATCTGGTTTGCTCTTCCCACTAGGACCTCAGGACTCTCTAGTTCTCCTTGACTCGGGAACACTGGCTCAAACAGGTATGGCATGTTCCTGCCTCAGAGCCTTTGTGCTTGCTTTTCTTCAGCCTAGAAGGCTCTGACCCCCCGAAACTGCATGGTTAGCTCCCTCCTTTATCAAGGAGACAGACGCTTTCTCCCCATCTGTCTAAAATATCACCACGACCAGACATTTCAAAACAGACATTTTGAAACCCCTTCCCCACTTGGTTTTTCCTTCTTAGTACTTATCACTCTCTACCATAGTATCTGTGTCACTTACTTTCCTTATTTATTGTGTCTTCACATTAGAATATAAGGCCCAGGAGGTTCTGTCGACTACTTTCCAAGCACCTAGAACTGTAACTGGTATCTAGATATGTGTTCAATCAGCTTTTGTGAAACAGAATAAATGGATGAATGAATGAATGAATTCAAGATCAGTAGAAAACATAAACTGTGCCCCCCAAAAAAGAATACACACTGAAATACTTACATTGAAGAGGAAGAAAATACACAAGTATGTGTGCAGTCATTCAGCCTTTCATGCAAACGAACAAGTATTGAATGCCGAATTCTAACTCCTGCTGGAAGATTATGCACATCGTCCCTCAAAGAGTTTATAGTACAGCTGCAAGATGAACAAGCCAACACACATTGATAATACACTGTGCGGGAGGTATTGAGAAACCAGGATGGAGAAGAGGCAGGCCTAAACCACATTACAAATGACCTTTTTGTCATGCTAATCGATTGGATTTAATCCTGAAGGTCACAGCCTGGGGAGCCACTGAAGAATTTCAAGCATGAAATTATGACATTACCAGTTTTTTGTTTTATGGAAGTCATTCATGTAAGGATGTTCATTATATTGTTATATATAGTGGCAAATAAATATGAACTGTATCTGACAATATGGAATTGGGTAATAAATCATGGCAAATCCATATAACAGAATACTGAGTCTGCATTAAAAAGTATTTAGATAAGAATTTATTGATAGAAAGAGTTCCATGACTAAACATTGTTAGAAAATAATTTATTTTAAGAGAGCACATCTTATAGGGTCCCACAAAATTAAAAAAATATGCCTCTTTTGTATAGAGAAAGTCCATGAATACATATGGCAAAGTGTTAATAGTAGTAATCTCTAGGTTGTAGGATTTGAGATAATTTTACATTCTTTATTATGCCTTCTGTGTTATCTGAATTAATGTTACAATGACCATGCCTGGCTTTTACAATAATAAAAGACATAGCTTTCTTTTTCATTTGGAAAGTGAAAAAGGAAACAAGCCTGGGGGACTAGACTGGAGGAGAGAGCCCTACTAGACTGGATGGCTGCAAATCGAGGGGGATGTGAAGAAGGAATGGGGAGAAACACAGAAGGTAGAATGGAGGGGACTTGAGTTTTCTGACTTGAGCAGCCATGTGCTTGGTAGAGTTGCTGATTAATAAGTAAATGCCAGGGCCCAAAGTACTCGGATGATGCTTGAAATGTCTTCTCCACCAGGCTCTGTAGTCAATTTTTAACACTTGGTTGGAATATTGGGCATTAACACCATGGCCTGCCTGCTCTGCTGGCTGGGATTTCCACATGGTGCCATCACCCCAGGCATTAGTGAATACAGTGTTTTCAGAGAAGCAACCTGTGCCTCTCTGTCCCCCAGATGACCCCGATGACATTTCTTCAAAATACTTACAGCCACCTAACCCTTGGTTACTCTGCAAAGATAAGCACCTCTTGCCACCTACTCCCTACTCTCACTCCTGTACTACTCTGTTCCCCTTCTCTTCTGACCTAAATCCACAGAATTTACCTCACTCTAAAATCGTTCTATTTTTTACTCATTCATTCAGGAAGGAAGGAAGGAAGGAAGAAAGGAAGGAAGGAAGGAGGGAGGAAGGAAGGAAGGAAGGAAGGAAGGAGGGAGGGAGGAAGGAAAGGAGGAAGGAAGGGAGGAAGGAAGGAAGGAGGGAAGGAAAGGAGGAAGGAAGGGAGGAAGGAAGGAAGGAGGGAGGGAAGGAAGGAGGGAGGGAGGGAAGAAGGAGGGAGGGAGGGAGGGAGGAAGGAAGGAAAACACCTCTCTGTTATTTGAATCTTTGCCCTAAAGGCTTCCTCCTCTTTTCCTCAAATGAAACTTAGCTTTCCTACCAAGACATTGCTCCCCTGGAACCCTCCCTGTGATCTCTGCTCATTCTATCAGGGTTGGGAGTGGGTAACTGTCCTTGTTCAATTCCACTTTCAGACCATTACTTCCCACTTTTTCTTTAAATTCATATGAATATGTCATACTTACTTCTAACCTTCCTTGTTTCTGGTTTCCAAAACTATGCCAAACATTTGTTGTTTCCAGGACTTTGGTGTTGGGCTCACCATCTTTATGTCCACCCCAGACCTGTCATCATCCTAGGTGATCTCAGCACCCATTCAGTACACTCAGGTCCTTTGAGGGAAAACATTAAGGTCCTTCAGAGACCCAGCCTCACCGTGTCAATCCTCCCCCAAGATCCCCCTGGCCCTTGGCAACTCCTGGAAACCTCCCAGAGTCACTCTTCCATCTTTTACCGCATCTTTCCACCCTCCCTTCTCTTTGAAAGTATGTCTTGTTCTTTGACCTCAGTGAGATAAACGAAGGAAGTAGAGCAATTTAGGGTTTAGCAAACTGTCTTTAAAGATTAGATGGTAATACTTTAAGCTTTGCGTATCTACTGTCACAACTACTTAACTCTGCCATTGTAGCACAAAACACCCTGAGAGGACAGATAGTAATTAACAGTAAATGAATGGTGAGTCTGGGTTCAAGTAAAGGTTTATGCACCAAAAAAGCAGTGGGTTGGGTTTTGACCCACAGGCCATAGGTTGCTGATCTCTGAAATAGACATTCCTTCTCTTCTCTTTCTATTAATTGGTCCTTAATCCTTCCTTTAATCTCCAACTCCACCGTTCTTTCATCAATATTGACACCTCCATTGATAGACTATCTTTGGTCCTATCTTGCTCAGAAAAACTAAAATCTTAGATTAATCCAACTGTCCACATTCTCTACTCTTGGGTTACTAAATGCTGATGGAGAAAATCATTCTTTTCCCCACTGATAGCACTATAATTCTTAGTCTTCAAACCCTAACTTCCAATAGCTCATAGTAAACTTTTAAATTTCCTTAATCAATTAATTATTTTCTCCTATTCTTTCCAGTAGCAATTTTAAATCTTTTCTACTTTCCTCAAGAGATCTACCATATTAGCATCCTAGTTCCCAGGTTATCACTTATCGTACTTCATAAAGAGAACAGAGTATGTGAAAACTCCCTCATTTTATTCTCCTACAAATGTACTATCATCCAAATCTCTATTTTCTTCCATACTATCTTGCTGAAAGAGGTTTATTTCCTTCTCTCCCCATCCCCCACCACCTACCATCCCCATACATCTGCTTTCTTCTTTGTCTATAGTAACTCCTTTGTACTAGCATTTTAATGTGCTCCAATTTCTCAGAAAAGATCTTGATATGTGGCTGTATGTATATATTATATATGTAATTCAGATTCATGAAATAGTACTTACCCCTACTACCTGTGATGTACTCTAATGTTATCTATTCTATAATATTTCATTTTTTCCATATGCTACTTTTTTTCTAAGTGGGTTTTTCCAAGACCCATTTAACTGACTTCACACCCAATTAATGGGTCTGCCTAAGAAAAACTTGCTTATGTGCAAAAGGAGACATGTATAAGAATTCACATTGCCACATTCCTTATAGTAGCAAAAAATGGGGCTAACCTAAATGCTCATCAACACAAGAAGAAGGGATATATAAATTGTTGTATGCTCCTTATATGGAATACTATATAGCCGATGATAACTGCAGTTACATGTATCAAAAATGGATACATCACAAAAATGGAATGCTGATTGATAAAAACAATTTGCAAAAGTAGAACTATTATATAATACTGCCTTCATACCTCGAAAAGTTTCCACCTCCAAATACCATCACTTAGGAGTTAGGGCTTCACCTTATGAATTTTGGGGGCACATATAGGTACATAACATTCCATGCTGGCCCCCTAAATTCATGTCTTTCTTGTATGCAAAACATATTCATTCCATCCCAATAGTCCTAAAAGTCTTAACTAGTTTCAGTATCAACTCTAAAGTCTAAAGTTTAAAGTCTCATCTAAATATCATCTAAATCAGGTATGGCTAAGACTCAAGGTATGATGCACTCTACTGTAAAATTCCTCTCCAGTTGTGAATCTATGAAACCAGACAAGTTATGTGCTTCCAAAAATACAGTGATGGGACAGGCATAGTATAGACATTCCTATTCCAAAAAGAAGAAATAGGAAAGAAAGAGGTGAGTGGTCCCACCTAAGCCCAAAATCTAGCAAGGTAAATACCATTAGATCTTAAGGCTTGAGAAGAATCAATCCTCTTTGATGCTCGGCCTTTCTGACTCACTGGGGCAGCAGTCCTGCCTTCATGGCCCACAGGGGCAGGAGTCCCACCCTTCCCCCCAGATCCCTGTGGTTCTGCTCAGTAGGAATTGGGTGCCCTGGCGGCTATGCCAGCTGATGCCTTCCTGGCTTGCTGTAACCGAGGCCATGGCTTTAACTTTGAAACTGAGGAGGAGGTACTGATGATCTCTGAATTACCTTTTAGGTCATTTTCCCCTTGTTTTGAAGAATAGTGCATGTTCACAGCCAAACAGCTTTGTGTTCTGGTTTTGCAAGATCTAAGAAGGTTGACAGCCTTCTTTCTTTTCATCCTGCTTTCCTTGCCCCCATTTAGTTCAAACTGGCAGTGTCTTTGCTGGTATAATCACATGTCAAAATGACTGATGAGGTCCATGTCACACATCCACACTCATTTCCTTACCAAACGGTCAGCAACACCCTTGGTGCTGCTTTCAAACACACACTTTCTCATTTTTTACTATATGAACAGGCTGAAAAATTTCCAAATCTTTAAGTTCTGGTTGCCTTTTGCTTAACAATTCCGTCTTCAATTTATTTCTCTCTACTTGCATCTTCTGGTGAGTAGTCAAGAGGAATCTAGCTGTTACTGCACACTTTTCTGAGAAATCTCCCAAGCTAAATTTCCAGTTTCATCACTCACAAGTTTCTCTTCCACCAAACAGAACACTAACACAATTCAGGCAAGTTCTTCGTCACTTCATAACAAGTACGGCCTTTTCTCCACTCTACAATGAAAGGTTCCTCATTTCTATCTGAGACTTCATCAGAAGATGAAGTCAGACTTTATTATCCATATTTCTGCCAACATTCGGTTCATGATTATTGACCTATTTTTTATTTATCTATTTTTATTTTATTTTATTTATTTTTTATTGTCTTTTTTTGGTATTATTAATATACAATTACATGAGCAACATTATGGTTACTAGACTCCTCCTATTATCAAGTCCCCACCACATACCCCCTTACAGTCACTGTCCATTAGCATAGTAAGATGCTATAGAGTCACTACTTGTCTTCTCTGTGCTATACTGCCTTCCCTGTATCCCACCCCGCTACATTATGTGTGCTAATTGATTCCCCCCCCTCTTCCTCCCCAGTCCCTTTCCCTTTGGTAACTGTTAGTTCATTCTTGGGTTCTGTAAGTGGGCTGCTGTTTTGTTCCTTTAGATTTTTCTTTGTTATTATACTCCACAGATGAGTGAAATCATTTGATACTTGTTGTTCTCTGCCTGGCTTATTTCACTGAGCATAATACCCTCTAGCTCCATCCATGTTGTTGCTTGCAAATGGTAGAATAGGTTTTCTTCTTATGGCTGAATAATATTCCATTGTGTATATGTACCACCTCTTCTTTATCCATTCATCTACTGATGGACACTTAGGTTGCTTTCATTTCTTGGCTACTGTAAATAGTGCTACAATAAACATAGGGGTACATATGTCTTTTTGAAACTGGGCTTCTGCATTCTTAGGGTAAATTCCTAGGAGTGGAATTCCTGGGTCAAATGGTATTTCTATTTTGAGTTTTTTGAGGAACCACCATACTGCTTTCCTCAATGGTTGAACTAATTTACATTCCCACCAGCAGTGTAGGAGGGTTCCCCTTTCTCCACATCCTCACCAACATTTCTTGTTGTTTGTCTTTTGGATGGTGGCCATCCTAACTGGTGTGAGGTGATACCTCACTGTGGTTTTACTTTGCATTTCTCTGATGATTAGCGATGTGGAGCATCTTTTCATGTGCCTGTTGGCCATCTGAATTTCTTCTTTGGAGAAGTGTCTGTTCAGATCCTCTGCCCATTTCTTAATTGGATTAGTTTGTTGAGATGCGTAAGCTCTTTGTATATTTTGGATGTGAAACCCTTATTGGATATGAATATATTCTCCCATGCTGTAGGATGTCTTTTTGTTCTAATGATGGTGTCCTTTGCTGTGCAGAAGGTTTTTAGTTTGATATTGTCCCAGTTGTTCATTTTTGCTTTTGTTTCCCTTGCCCAGGAAGATATGTTCATGAAGAATTTGCTCATGTTTATGTCCAAGAGATTTTTGTCTATGTTTTTTTCTAAAAGTTTTATGGTTTCATGACTTACATTCAGGTCTTTGATTCATTTTGAGTTTACTTTTGTGTATGGGGTTAAACAATAATCCAGTTTCATTCTCTTCCATGTAGCTGTCCAGTTTTGCCAATGCCAGCTTTTGAAGAGGCTGTCATTTCCCCATTGTATATCCATGGGTCCTTTATCATATATTAATTGACCATATATGCTTGGGTTATATTTGGGCTCTCTAGTCTGTTCCATTGGTCTATCGGTCTGTTCTTGTGCCAGTACCAAATTGTCTTGATTACTGTGGCTTTGTAGTAGAGCTTGAAGTCATGGAGTGTAACTACCCCAACTTTATTTTTCCTTCTCAGGATTGCTTTGGCTATTTGGGGTCTTTTGTGGTCCTGAAATATGAATTTCAGAACTATTTGCTCTAGTTCATGGAAGAATGCTGTAGGTATTTTGATAGGAATTGCATTGAATCTGTAGATTGCTTTAGGTAGGATGGCCATTTTGACAATATTAATTCTTTCAATCCATAAGCATGGGATGTGTTTCCATTTATTGGTATCTTCTTTAATTTCTCTCATGAGTGTCTTGTAGTTTTCAGAGTATAGATCTTTCACTTCCATGGTTAGGTTTATTCCTAGGTATTTTATTCTTTTTGATGCAATTGTGAATGGAATTCTTTTCCTGATTTCTCTTTCTGTTAGTTCATCATTGGCGTATAGGAATGCAACAGATATCTGTGTATTAATTTTGAATCCCGCAACTTTACTGAATTCAGATATTAGATCTAGTAGTTTTGGAGTGGATTCTTTAGGCTTTTTTATGTACAATATCACGTCATCTGCAAACAGGGATAGGTTAACTTCTTCCTTGCCAATCTGGATGCCTTTTATTTGTTTGTGTTGTCTGATTGCTATGCCTAGGACCTCCAGTACTATGTTGGATAGAAGTAGGGAGAGTGGGCATCCTTGTCTTGTTCCCAATCTTAAAGGAAAAGCTTTTGGCTTCTCGCTATTAAGTATAATGTTGGCTGTGGGTCTGTCATATATGGCCTTTATTATGTTGAGGTACTAGCCCTCTATACACATTTTGTTGAGAGTTTTTATCATGAATGGATGTTGAATTTTGTCGCATGCTTTTTCAGCATCTATATAAATGATCATGTGGTTTCTGTCCTTCTTTTGGTTGATGTGGTGGATGATGTTGATGGATTTTTGAATGTTGTACCATCCTTGCATCTCTGGAATAAATCCTACTTGATCATGGTGGGTGATCTTTTCATATATTTTTGAATTTGGTTTTCTAATATTTTGTTGAGTATTTTGGCATCTATGTCCATCAGGGATATTGGTCTGTAATTTTCTTGTTTTGTGGTGTCTTTGCCTGGTTTTGGTATTACAGTGATGTTGGCCTCGTAGAATGAGTTTGGGAGTATTCCCTCCTCTTCTACTTTTTGGAAAACTTTAAGAGGCTGGGTATTAGGTCTTCACTAAATGTTTGATAAAATTCAGCAGTGAAACCATCTGATCCAGGGTTTTTGTTCTTAGGTAGTTTTTTGATTACCAGTTCAATTTCTTTGCTGGTAATTGGTCTCTTCAGATTTTCCATTTCTTCCTGTGTCAGCCTTGGAAGGTTATATTTTTCTAGAAAGTTGTCCATTTCTTCTAGGTTATCCAGTTTGTTAGAATATAATTTTTCATAGTATTCCCTCATAATTCTTTGTATTTCTGTGGTGTCCGTAGTAATTTTTCCTTTCTCATTTCTGATTCTGTTTATGTGTGTAGGCTCTCATTTTTTCTTGATAAGTCTGGCTAGGGGTTTATCTATTTTGTTTATTTTCTCAAAGAAGCAGCTCTTACTTTCATTGATTCTTTCTATTGTTTTATTCTCTCAATATTATTTATTTCTGCTTCAATCTTTATTATGTCCCTCTTTCTATAGACTTTGGGCCTCTTTTGTTCTTTTCTAGTTTCATTAATTGGGAGTTTAGACTGTTCATTTGGGATTGTTCTTCTTTCCTGAGGTAGGACTGTATTGCAATATATTTCCCTCTTATCATGGCCTTCACTGCATCCCACAAATTGTGCAGTGTTGAATTATAGTTGTCATTTTTCTCCATATATTTCCCGATCTCTGTTTTTATTTGGTCATTGATCCATTGATTATTTAGGAGCTTGTTACTAAGCCTCCATGTGTTTGTGGACTTTTTCATTTTCTTTGAGTAATTTATTTCTAGTTTCATACCTTTGTCATCTGAGAAGCTGGTTGGTACAATTTCAATCTTTTTGAATTTACTGAGGTTATTTTTGTGGCCCAGTATGTAATCTATTCTTGAAAATGTTCCATGTGCACTTGAGAAGAATGTGTATCGTGTCACTTTTGGATGGAGTTTTCTATAGATATCCGTTATATCCATGCGTTCTAATACATTGTTCAGTGCCTCTGTCTCTTTATTTATTTTCTGTCTGGTTGATCTGAACTTTGGAGTCAGTGGTGTGTTTAAGTCTCCTAAAATGAATGCATTGTGTTCTATTTCTCCCTTTAATTCTTTTAGTATTTGTTTCACATATGTAGGTGATCGTGTGTTGGGTGCATAGATATTTATAATAGTTATATCCTCTTGTTGGACTGACCCTTTTACAATTATGTAATGTCCTTCTTTGTCTCTTGTTACTTTCCTTGTTTTGAAGTCTATTTTGTCTGATACAAGTACTGCATCTCCTGCTTTTTTATACCTATTAGTTGCGTGAAATATCTTTTTCCATCCCTTTACTTTCAGTCTGTGTATGTTTTGGGGTTTGAAGTGAGTCTCTTGTAGCCAGCATATAGATGGGTCTTGTTTTTTTATCCATTCAGTGACTCTACGTCTTTTGATTGGTGCATTCAGACCATTTACATTAGGGTTATTATCGATAGCTATATACTTATTGCTATTGCAGGCTTTAGATTCGTGGTTACCAAAGGTTCAAGTATAATTCCCTTACTATCTAACAGTCTAATTAACTCACTTCATATGCTATTACAAACACAACCTAAAGATTCTTTTTTTTCCCCTCCTTTCTCTTCTTCCTCCATTCTTTGATCTTATGAATCATATTCTGTACTCTTTGTCTATCCCTTGGGTGACATCTATTTAGCCTTAGGAATACTTCCATCTATAGGAGTCCCTGCAAAATGCACTGTAGAGGTGGTTTGTGGGAGGTAAATTCTCTCAGCTTTTGCTTATCTGAAAATTGTTTAATCCCTCCTTCAAATTTAAATGATGACCTTGACGGGTAGAGTGTTGTTGGTTCAAGGCCCTTCTGCTTCATTGCATTAAATACATCATGCCACTCCCTTCTGGCCTGTAAGGTTTCTGTTGAGAAATCTGATGATAGCCTGATGGGTTTTCTTTGTATGTGATCTTTTTTTCTCTCTCTAGCTGCTTTTAAAAGTTTGTCCTTATCCTTGATCTTTGCCATTTTAATTATTATACGTCTTGATGTTCTCTTCCTTCAGTCCCTTGTGTTGGGAGATCTATGCACCTCCATGGCTTGAGAGACTATCTCCTTCCCCAGATTGGGGAAGTTTTCAGCAATTACCTCCTCAATGACACTTTCTATCACTTTTTTCTCTCTTCTTCTTCTGGTACCCCTATTATGTGAATATTGTTCCATTTTGATTGGTCACACAGTTTTCTCAATATTCTTTCAATCTTAAAGATTCTTTTTTCTCTCTGTGCCTCAGGTTCTTTGTATTCCTCTTCTCTAATTTCTATACCATTTACTGTCTCTTCTACCACATCTAATTTGCTTTTAAATCCCTCCCTTGTATGTTTCATTTCAGATATGGAATTTCTTAATGATTGAATCTCCATCTTAAATTCATTCCTGAGTTCTTGAATATTTTTCTGTAACTCCATAAGCATGTTTATGATTTTTATTTTGAACTCTCTTTCAGGAAGATTGGTGAGTTCAGTTTCATTTGGCCCTTTTTCTGGGGTTTGTGAGATTTTGGTCTGAACCATGTTCTTTTGATGTTTCATATTTCTGTGTGGTGCCCTCTAGTGCCCAGAAGCTCCAGTCTCTAGAGCTGCTAAGCCCCTAGAGTGAGGTTGGGGGTTGTAGGGGAGCGGAGCTGGTGCCTCGGTGGGAGGAAAGATCTCTTTCCTGAATCCCATCCTGATTCCCGTCTGCCGTGCCTGTCTCCAGTAGCAGAGCTAGGGGCCAAGTACACAGGTGTAAGCCTCTGTGCTTTGTGTCTCTAGCTATTGTAGGCGGGGCCTCCCTCTGACTGGCCTGATGCCAGCACTGTGACTGCTGGTTTGCAAGCTGGAGCTGTCAGCCAGGAGGATGGCCCAGCAGGCTGTGAATCACAATGGGAGGCCTCAGAGCTGAGTAGCCAGCCAGGGGAATGGAGTTCCCTAAGCTCCTCAAAGTTCCCAATCTGCTTGGCAGAGCATGCCCAGACAACCTTGTCCCCCTATCCCTTCACCTGTGCAGCAAGCTCCATGCAAATACCGCCCCTTCAGCAGCTCTCTTGCTGCTAGGAAGCCTCTCAGACCACCTCCCTTTCCCTTGTTCCAGAGTGGCCGGGTGTGGATCCTGTCCTCGGCAAATGGCTGGAATCTGTCTCTCAGGCACTCCGCCTGTCCCAGCTCCCCATCCTCCAGAGCACCACCCAGTGTAGGTTTCTGCTCGCAAAGCAGATCTCCTGGGCTAGGTGTTCAGCAGTCCCAGGCTTCCACCCCCTCCCCGCTCCATTTCTCTTCCTCCTGCCGATGAGCTGGATGGGGCAAGGGCTTGGGTCCCACCGGATCCAGGCTTTGGTACATTACCCAGTTTCATGAGTTCTGCTCTGTTTATGAGGTCTGTATGCAGTCTGGTGCAGCCTTCTTTTCTCCTGTTGTTTTAGGGTTAGTTGTATTAACTATATTTTCACACTATATGTGGTTTTTGGAGGTGTTCTCTGTCTCACCTCTCATGCCGCCGTCTTGAATCCTATTCACCTATTTTTTAAGAAGAGGGAGGCTTTGTGTCCAGCTTCCCTTATTTTCTGAGCTCTCACCGAGAACTGCCTTCAGCTGTCCCTTCCTGGCAACCTCTGCTTTTTCTAGCATGCACCTCAAAACTCTTCCAGCCTCTCTGCATTATCCAGTTCCAAAGCTGCCTCCACATTTTCAGGTATTTGTTACAATAGCACATCACTGCTTGGAACCATTTACTGTCTCACTCAGCTCAGGCTTCCAGAACAAAACACCACAGACTGTGGCTTACACAGCAGACATTTATTTCTCACAGTTCTGGAGGCTGGGAAGCCCAAGAGCAAGGGTTCTGGCAGATTCCGTCTCGGTGAGAGCCCTCTTTTTGCCTGGAAGATGACTGCTGCCCTATCTTGCTAAGTACTCACGTGAGCTCCTTGTGTGCATCCAGAGGGATTTCTGGTCTCTCTTCCTCTTCCTGTAAGGATGCTGATTACATCATTGGGGCCCCACCCTCATAATCTCATCTAAACATAAATACCTTGCAAAAGTCTCCACCTTTTAATACTGTCACATCAGGGGTTAAGGCTTCAACAGAGGAACTTGTGGGGCTTGGGGGACACCAATATTCTCAGTCCATAACAAATATAATTTATAAAATTAGACAACATGCAAATGATACTGTATGTTTTTATGGTTGCATGGATGGACAGATGTTGATATACACATCTCCCAAATATAAAAATATGCATACAAATAATAAATAACAAGATCAAGATAGTGGTTGCCTCTAGAGAGAAGTCTACAAAGGGCTTCACCTCTAATACTGTATTTCTTAAATAAATGAAACAATACAGCAAATGTTAACATACAACAAAGCTATGTGGGAGATTTATATATATATACATATATATATAAAACACAGGTGTTGATATGTTATTCGGTATTATTTTAAATGTATTGAAAATATTTCGTGACAAATATGCTAAGAGCGCTAGGAGATACACATACTAAGTCACTCAGTGAACATTCATGCTCTTCAAGGCTTACTCTCACGGCTGTTTTCAGTCTGCATTCTCTTCCTAGGAGATCCTCACTTAGGGTTTAATTTATGGTCTATGTGCTATTGACATAAGTTTATTTTTCCAGTCAAGATAACTTCTCTGAGCTCTAGATCCATATATTTCACTCCTAGGCAACTTCATCATGTGGAAGTTGCACTTAAGCTTGAAAATGCCAAAACAAACTCACGATCTTTCCTGCAACCTGGGTACTCCCCAATTTTTCTATACTGATTAACACCATCCATAGCCAGTTACACAAGCCAGAAACTTGGAAGCCATCCTAGATACCTTCTCCCCTCACCATCCCTCTCATCTTATTTTTCACCATATTCTTTTGCTTTTGCTTCCCTAATCTCTCTAGATTCTGTCCCTTTTCCTCCATGTCCACCCCTACTATAGATTCATCTAGGTCCTTGTTACTCAAAGTGAGGCCTCTGGACATGAAGCATGAGCATTACTAGGAGTTCATTAAAAATGCAGACTCTCAGGCTCCACCCTGGACATACTGGATCTGAGATTTCATTTTAACAAGACCCCCCAGGTGGTGTCTATAAACATTAAAGTTTGGAAAATGTGTTCCTAATGGTCTCCCTATAAACTTTTCTTGCCCTCCTTCCAATCCATTGCCTTTTTAGAAATGGGAAACAGGATGCCTGGGTTGGAGGAAATGGAACTGGTTTCTTAGCTATACCTACCTCTTCAACATCATTTCTAATTCCATCCCTCTTTCTCTGGGCTCCAAAAGTTCTTCAAAAGCATCAGCACCCTGTCTGCCTTTGTTTGAAATGCTCATTTCCTTCTTCAACCAGTTAATTTCTACATATTATCAATCTCGGCTAACTCCTCTGCCTCCCATAAATGCCCCACACCCACACCTGGAACCTTTTTCTCTGCTATTTATTCTCATTTTTCCTTAGGCATTTCTTTCCCAGTAAAATGTACATGTTTATGTGATTGTTTGATTAACACTGGTCTTACTTATTCCACTGTAAGCTCCAGAAGGGCAGGGTCCAAATCTGCTTTACTTACCATGTATCTGCAGTACCTAACATACGGCTTGGCACAGAGTAGGTGCTTGATAAATATTAGTGACCGGCTAAATAAACAAATAATATAAAAGAAATGCCTCCATTTGGGGGAGAGATGGGACTAGATGACCCCTAAGTGTTACCTGAAAGGTTGAGCTGTTTGTCTCAATTTCTTGTTTGATTCATAAATTGTTATTTTGGCCCACTCATGGTATAAGAATCTTCTATAATTCTAGTCCCTCTTACCTGCCTTATGTAAGGTCAGGACATATTCATTTCTTCACAATCTAGCCTCCAGAATAGACATCATAAATAAGGTAACATTCCTTGATAAATATTTGTCATGCCAGGAAGGGTTCTAAGCAAAGGAGACAGAGTGATGAACACATGAATATGCAAAGTCAAGCAAAATGACAAGTCAGTTTACCCTGCTTTGCAGGGAGCCATGATTAGTCAAATAAGCCTGCTGAAGATTGAACCTAGAACATCTAAGGCAAAGGAGGACAGGCTGGAGGGGCCAGGGGGAAAGTAGGGGTGGAATAATAATAATAAAAATAATAATGATCATATCTAATGAACACATGTGCCATGTGTTACTTCAGTGACATTATCTCAGTTAATTCCATGACAACTTCATAAAGTAAGGACTACTGTCATTCCCATTTTACTGAGGTAAAGAGTTTTTATGACTTACTCAAGGATATCCAGTAAGGAGATGGTGGATCTGGGATTTGAAGCCAGCAGTCTGCTTTACGTTCAACCACACAACGATGCCTCTTTAACAAAAGAGGTAGATTAGGCAGAGATGATTTCAGGCAAGTGTTGTGGTATACCACAAGGAAAGGCACTGGGGGTCAAAAATCTATGGCTCGTAAAGGGATAGAATAACATCTAGGAGTATCACCACAAGAAAGACTGAAGTGTAGACAATATCTATGGTCCCCACAAACCTTAAAGCATTTTACTCACAGAAAAGATAGACCTCTGTGAATGTAGAAATGGCCTAATGAAGAGTCTTCTTTATCTCCAACATCTTCTATAACTTTCCTGCTTCACCTACTGCCCCAAACCACGCACACCCATCACTAGTTATTTCCTAACAGAACTACACGTGCACATATGAAACCATTAAGACAAATTAAGATCTCATTAAAAAAAACTAAGGATCACTTTTATGTGAGAACAACTCATGTCAAATCCCTGCACATCCATGCACCAACTGATCCCCTCCACCAGACTGGCCATGTTCCACCATTTAGTAGATCATTCCCAAATTCATGTCTCACTGACCACGATAATCCCAGAATCCCTACTCCATCTCTGACTTCCAGTTGTTTACTTCTTCTTTAGTCTTATTATCTAGACATCATATACCAAGGAAACCACAAACCTATAGATTTCTTGACAATCCTAAGATTTAGAAGAGCGTCTGCATGAGGACTATAGGTGGCTATGACAGAGGGATTTATGAGAAAGCATCAGGGCCAGAATCACATTTACAGCTGTTTCCTTGAGTTAAGAATGTACACTGATCTAAATCTTTCTAAAATAAGTTAGTTCAGAGTCCATTGCAGTTACCAAACGTAAAAGCTAGAACACATGAATAAAGTATCTTCCCCATGCATGATAAAATACTAAACTGACATTGATTATGCAAAATCCCCTTTTAGTTTATGATGAGTAAATAATGAGTTAATTATTATTAATTTTTGTTTTTATTCTTAATGTCATTAAAAGTGTTGGAGTGATATGCACATCAAGATAATTTATGCCTGTATTTTGTCAGCTTTTCAATATTATTGAATTCCACAGCCCACAGTGGCTATACTACTTAATGCAAGGTATAATAAGAACCACCTCAAATCTTTGTCTAACACCCCATCAATCCTAATAGACATGCTTTTGCTAATCTCAATGGCTTACGCTTGTGAATGCAAGTTTATCTTTTTGCTTTTCAGGGGTTATTGTTGGAGACCTCATGTACTATTTTCTTTCATCTTTACTGAATTAATCTAAGGAACTGTACCAGTCGATGTTCTAGGAACAACACACCAAGAAAGAAGTTTTAGGCATGAGGATAGGCATTCTGAAATTATCATTTTGGCTTGAATAAAGGTTTTAATAATTGAGGAAATATTTTTCCACTCTTGAAATGTCAGTTATGAAGACACATGTCTTCAGTAAGTCTCATAGGCTTATGAAACCATGTGTAACCCTTGATCTTTTTTCCATCTTATGTCAAAAATCTATTACAGTGTAATCTAGATGGTCTCTATAAAGTCCAAACTGCCTAGCTTAGCTTTTCCTGAATTACTGGCCCATAGCAACTCTGAGATGTAATTAAATGACTGGTGCACATTGAGCTACTAAGTTTTTGGGTGATTTGTTATGTAGCAATAGTAATAGGAACAGACTGTTTTAGGATCTCAAAATTAATATTTTAAAAAATAGGCTAAAAAAAGGAATGTTCATATTAGATAGAAAAGATTATTTCCAACTGTCCTTTTAGCTATTTCCTTAAAAAAAGAATGTTTCCACTTTTGGCTTCCATGAAAAGTGAGTGGATTAAAGTCACCTTTACAAAGTTGAAAGCCTAAACTTTTGATGAGATAACCATCAATTCTCTTTAAATTTTTTAAAAATATTATCCTTCGCCTAAGGACATCACTTCTGTCTTGTTCTAACAAAACAGATAAACATATTGGGGTTGGGGAGAAAGAGAGACAGAGAATGAACAGGGAAATGGCATAATTGATATAAATTTGAAGGGAATTGTGTTATCTACATGATATGAAAAGGTTGTCTACTTCAATTTCTGCTGACTCATCGAACTCTCAGTATGCTCACAAAAATAATTCTGAGAATAAGGAAAGGGAAGATCATGGCAAATCATGCATGTGTCATGTTTTTGATCCTTCAGTATTTCAGATCACGCCCTCCATGGTGCAGCACCGTAGCTATAGTTGGAGGCAGAGCCAAGCTTTGTAGAGACAGAAGTTCATACAAAGTTGGGGAGACTCGTGTTAAGAAAAAGAATATAAAATTACAAGTACAAAATTAGCTGAAAATAGGTACTTACGTAGACTGAGAAAAGAGTACAACAACAAACTGTGAAAAGCTGACAAATACTACCAACATCACAATACCCCAAAAATACTTATTTGTGTTCATTAATCACCTGACACACATCTGTAATACTTTTTGACTACAATTTTTGGCTGTATTGCTACACTGATTATTTCTTCATATGATAATAATTATAAAATATTTTCTGTAGATAAAAAAAGATGTCTTTCCCTCTAGAATGAATGACTGAAATTAGCTTATTAATAGTTTATAAAATTGAACGCTTAAAACCATATATACTATGTTACTAAGTTATGGTGAAAAACAAATCTATTACTTAAAATTTTACACTTCAGATGACTCAAAGACTCTTCTCTTGATCCCTTCTGGCTTTGTACATTTAAACCTTTCTTTGTCTATTTTACACACAGTTTGTTGTTATAAGATATAGTCATATTGTAATATTGTTCCACCAATTGATTTGGTTTAGTAGCAATATGAATATTCCTAGAAGTCACTGCTACACCAGGATAGCTAATAATAATTTAGCTATGCAAAACAGTGATTAAGTCCACAAAAATATATCCCCCTAACTTCAAACTAAAGTATCCCCTACTCAACTTCTTACCTAGGTCACAAACATGATGTGGCCACTCCAGTGTCACATGTCATAAAGAAAAATGTGATGGAGGGAAAAGCTGAAGGAGGCAGTATTCTTAACTGACTGTGATTTAAAAACCCATGAAATATATGCTCATGCGAACATACAGAAAGTCTGTCCCAGAGTTTTGGAAGGAATGCATGCACATAAAGAAAGGGCCCTGAGCTTGAGGTTTCCCTGGGCTCATAGTAAGTCTACCCTACTTATAGTAAATGACTCTATATATTTTTCCCATCTCTACTGGAGAGTTTCCACATCCTTTGGGGAGTTCCCCATTCTAGGTCGTCACTGGGGCTCTCATTAAGGCCTATCACCACAGACAGGGAAATCTTATCCAGGTTGGCTACTCAGATTAAACCAATCCCAGACTTTATCAATTAGTTCATGTAACCCAGAAAAGGCCAATAAGGATTCCCTCATTGGATTGATATGTGGCCATTGAAGGAGAGAAATATTCTTTCTAATGGGGATGCCAAACGGACAATCTGGGCCTACTGATGATCAACTTTTCTCTATACAAAAATACTTTGAGAATAAAGCCAGCATTAAAAGCACTACTGTGAGATAGAAGGAAGCTAACAACATTATTTGAGCCTCTAGAGACAGTTATGCACCCTTCCCAAATAGAGACAGTTATGCACCCTTCCCAAAATTCCTCCCTGTTGTTAAAGACAGTACATTCCCTTCTTATTTCAACTGAGTTGAATTCCTAGTATTTACAACATAAACAGACTTTAGTAAAACATCGCTTATTTTGCTACAATAGTGTTTTGTGTCTGTTACTATGTAGCAATTATATAAAATGTGAATTTTAACAAAAATAAATAAACATTTCCATCACTTTGAGAATTTTTAGATGTGCTATTACCTGAAAATACCATGCACACAGGAGAGAGAGAAAAGTTAAACACACAAACAAAAACTAGTAATTGTGTTAAAATAGTATGTTTTAAATATGACAAAACAAAGGATAATTTATGCTAAAATATGTCTATTAGACTTAAAATACAAAACTTGTTAACTCTATGTCACTTCTATAGGGTATTTGTATTATCTAGTCCAAAAAAAAGTGACATTGAAATATAATAATTTAAAAATGGATGATACCAGTATCAGACAAAAGATCAAGGAAAAATAACTGGAAGCACCCAAATAGAATCAATCATATAAAATTATGATAGAGGTGGAATTTAAGATCAGCGAGAAATCAAAGATTATTTGAACAATGGTGCTAGGATAATTAATTAAGGGGAAAAATAGAAACCAAACTCATACTCAAAATGAAATTAAATCCTATATGATTTAAAGCTTTAAATATAAAAAATAGTAAGACTAGAAGAAAACATAGGTAAATATTTATGTGGTCATGGAGTAGTAAAATTCAACAGCAGGGTGAGAATTCCACAAATGAAAAAAGATTTATATGTCCTATATGAAATTAAAAATATAAAAATATAAATTAAAAATAAAAATAGACAAAATCTGAAATTAGAATACAAGTGACATGCTGGAAAATTACATTTTAAATATTTCTGATAGAATAATGGTAATATGTAAACAACTCTTGCAAAATCAAAATATGGAAAAAAATAAGTCATCTAGTGGAAATGTAGATATAGGGAATGAGTTTTTACATTTTTACATTAGAAAAGACATATAGCATCAAAATACCAACAGTGACTATACTGAAATAGTAGAATTACAAGTGATTTTTGTTTACTATCTTTTGCTTTGTGCTTTTCAAGGTGGAGGATATGTTCCCTTTGCAATTAGAAAAAGCAAACCACATTTGTGTAACCTAAAACTTACGATAAACCTTAGAGGAAAAACAATCTATGGAACATTTACTCTTGAGGGTGAGGCACAATTCCAGCCAGGCTGTCACTTTCTGCGAAGCCTTAGGCATTAGTATTTGTTTCTGTCTCATATTATGCTTTAGAAATGAAACTCATCAACTATTAAAACCTTTACAATCTATTTTAGTAAATTAAATGCACCTAAATCCTTCACCTGTGGTGTCATTTAACACTAGCACTCCCATTCCATGAGTCCTAAAAGACTATTCTTTGAGGTCTCCACATTAGGTTAAGGCTGTGTCCCCCCTTCTGACAGTCAGAACCTCAATGCCTGTTTCAATGGATCTCTATAGGCCCAGAGCCCAGCTTGGTGCCCGGTCATGAGAGTGCTCAAATAGCTAATAGCCTAACTGAACTAACGTCCCACAAACATAGGACCTGATTCAGCAAGAGACGGTAATACAGAAGTCAGTTAGTTACTGTGTAGTCCTTTACATGGTCAAGTATTTTCATGGAAGCTCATTTACTAATTTATTTCAAGTCACTTATATTTTCCATTGATTTTCAAATGGTTCATTTAACCCCCAAAATAAATGAGCTGACTGAAATTTTAGTCATTTAATGCATGCAAACATATGATGTCTATGGGAGAAAAAAAAATCACAAGAAAATTAAAATTGCAACCAAATCTTTGATTATATTAAATTATAAACTTAACTTTCACAACTATTCAGAATTTCCAATTAACATACAATTCTAAGAGGAGGTTTACTGGTTATATTTTTTAAAGTGTCTAATTCATTTAGTTATTTACATAAATGTATCAAAATACTTGAAAGCAACTTTTCATTACACACACTAATATTGTCATTTGAAGACATATTTTTGCTATTAAATTATTTGGCAAATAGATTTTTCGATAGGTAGCCTAATGTTTATGCTATGTGAGCCAGTGACATTTATAGTACCTTTATTAGCAAAGGCAGAATTAATGAGTCTTCATTATCCTAGCAATATTTTTAAAAGACTGTGATATAAAGTATAAGCATTTCTAAAGAACAATCTTTACTAACACAAAGAGTGTTGTTATTCAATGTAGAATGCATTTATCTAAAATTTTATTTATCCACAGAATGTTAACTCTAAAATAATGAGAATTTTAGCTTCACTTGTTTTGAATAGTAGGTCTTAAAACTGTTTTCATCAATTTATGATCAAAAGATAAATATACATTCCTTCCATTATGGAACACTTCTCATATCTGTATTTTGAGCTATACTTAAACATACTTTTACATTTCATTACACACTAAATCATCAGAATAAACATTGAGGATTATGAACGTCTGGCTTTTAAAAACTGCTTCTGCATATTTTTTCTTTATAAGTCACTGTTTTCATTTTCAAGATAATCAATCACAGAATCACACAATAACAGAAATGGGAGATGATGTTTCAAATTTATTCACTCGATGCAACTGAGTGTGTTAAAAAAAAGTCCAGCTTTTAAAAAATATATATCAGTAATCTGACCTTTCTCAGGAATCCTCCTCCTGAACTAGCTTATCGGGAGCTTCCAGGGACTCCTGCGTGCCTCTTACTCCTCACTACACCATACCACCACTTCCACTTTCTTGAGCTTCTACACATTGTCTATGAACTGTTTAGCATAGTTAATCTCCTCTTCCTGCCACACCCATAATCTGACCCCAAGTTTCAAAGGGGATCAATGACAAAGGTCCCTTGTTTTAGCTTTCCCATTAACATATTTAGCACTACCACTTCCACTTCATGAGTCAACCAAGATGGGGAATGGACAGCCATTATAACCATGAACCTCTTAATACCTCTAACCTTGTCTGTCTCTTCCAAACTTTGCTGCACCCAAATGAAAGGGGCACCCTGCCCACCTCCTTTTTATTACATATCTGTTATAAATATATCACACCCTCTCCTTGAGGTGGCACATTGTACTGCCTTTTCCCCAGAGGCACATGGTAGATGAAGTACAAGGAAATATTAGCTTACTGACATCTGAAGTTCAAGAAGGAATGAGCTAAGCCATTGGTAAATATGTGGGCTGCAATGCCCACTCTTTATGTTCAGCAGTGGTTTGGGGTCGGACCGTCTTTCACATTTGCAGGACACACAAGGTTTTAATTGCTACCAGGTTTACTTAGAAAGATACACTGTTGGAAACAGCATGTCTTCACGATAGCATCAAAAACATCTTCAATAGAAGTTCTTACAGAAGTCCAGGCATTGCTGTAAGACCTTATTAAGATTATGCTCCACTCACTTGTAAGAAATGAGACCCTACAAGTGAATGCAGGCTACCCAGACATAAGGCAGTCTCATACATAAAGGGAATCATCTTAAAACTGCCTGAGAGTTTATATTCCAAGTCCCACAAGATATACACTCAGTTACAAGGGAACCACCCTGGGAGGCTGAGGCTATGTTTGCTCCAACAGGTTTTCATATGCTTTTGATCCCATGGGCCCTTGGGTTTGTATGTCAATAAACAGTCTGCTCAGTCTCAATAAAGAATTTTCTTTGCAATAAACAATATTGAACATAGCTGACATTCCACCTTTACCTTATCCAAGGAAACAATGTTGGCAGGGGGTAAATCCAAGGTTGTCATTACATTTGAGACAGGTTTAGACGTGTGAACAGAAACGTCTGAAATGGAGTCAGGAATGTCAAGGCACCCTAAAGTGGAGCCAGGAGGTCATGGGGGAAGTTGGTCTTATGTGCATCCACACCTACATTGAACATGAACTTACAGACTGTGCCAACAAGTGGCTACATCCTCTTGCAATTCTCTAATGAGGCTTATTTTTCTCAACTCCAACCTAGCAACTAGCCTAGTGACCTATCCCATATAGAGCAACATTAGTTACTTTTGCCTATGCCAAGAACAATTCTTATGTAAGCACAACTTCTGTAAGCCTTTGGCTTTTGCCTTTATAAAACTCCTCCTCCTCCCTGCTAGGAGCACATTTCAGGTTTCTCTTGAATTTGTGTCTCCCAGATTCAAATTCCTAAAGACTTCAAATAAACTTCTGGTTTGCTTTGCAGCCAGTTCTTTCTTGTTCGACATAACACGGGGTCAGAGATGTGGGATCCAAAGCAAGTTCCTCTTCTCCCAGTGCTGTTATGGATTCAAATAAGGCACCTACAACCATCCACTGCACTGTCATCTCCTCAGTGGCCATGGGTCATCTTGGTGAATCCTGTGGAACCTAGACATATGCCCTTAGTTGAGGTTCAGGTTGATGAGGTTCAGGTGTCCTCTGTTGCCGGCTTCTGTCCATGGGACTTACACCTATCTGGTGAGTAATTACTATTTTGCCCTTGTGTCAGAGTACCCTTCTTTGTAAAATGGGAGATCATGTTTTAGAGGAACAGCTGCTCAGCAGCTACCTTCTGGAATTCCTGCTGTATTTACATCCACAATATGGGCCCTCGTCCTGTAAATTTCTTTTCTTGCTGGACTATGATTACCTGGGATGACATACAGCTAAATTGGCCAACCTAGGGTTCCTCTGAAATTCCCAAACTTGTTTATCTTTGCAGTCAACCAGAAAAAGTCTCCAAAACTAAATAACCTAAATGGGAGATGTATTTTAAATGGCATTTTGAGGCCTCTAAACATGTAAGTGGCTCAAATATTGCTTCCATCCAGGGTACAAATTCTAAATTCACTAAGGCTAATTCTGAACTGTCTCAAAGATTGACCAGATTGGAAGAAACTTCTAAAGACTCTTCTGCAGTTTTGTTGTCTACTGCTTCAGCTCCACCAGTTCCTGCTTGTCCTTCTCTTTATCCTTTGCTTGCAAAACTTCCTTTTACAATAAGCTATTATAGTCACTGCTAAGTTGCTACACATTGTAGAAGAAATAATCATAGGCTCTCCACTGTCCCTTTATGTACTCCACTGTGTGGAATTTCTCATTTAAAAAAGGTACCCTCACCTAACTGGAGATCTCCAACTGAAAATATCCAGACCAACTCAGAGCCAGTAATAACCTGGATGCAAAGCAAATGGCACCTAAAGTAGACAGCTTTCCCAAGAGTTAGGACCAAGTTTGCTCAACCTCACAATAGGCTTACTAATACCTAATGTTCACTGAATATTTGAAATAATCCTTTTTCTAGTAGACATTTTAGAACTCTTGTTAATCCTATTTGTATCCAGTGATTTTGATTACTTGATCTTGTTTAATTGGTTTTAAAATATGGAATCCTTTGTGATCCTGCTTATTATTATTCAATTTAGAGAGACTAAATGTCAGGGAAGATTTAGAGTTAGTACATTTAAGAACTCATTGTTTAGGATAGGAGTGCACAAGATTTTTGACCTTAGCTCACTTAAGTGGGACAATTGTACTTCAACACACCTACTTAAGGAATTTTAGCCTTTAGTAATAAGAGAATTTAGAAAAACAAAGATTTTGAATAGAACCATATTTTTATTCAATAAAAGAATATACATTTAGATATTTATGAGTTGATATGATGTTTAGTATCCAACAGTAGCCTCTAAACTTATCTGATCATTATCTAGCTTACTGAGAGCATTTCATGGCTAACCACAAAGCTGAAGAGCCTATGTAGATAATCACTGGGTTACAAAAGAAATGGTTATTATGTGGGGGTTGGGGAGAGGGATGGTGGGGGGGAAGAAGGAGACAATGTATTCAAGAGGCACAGTTGCAAAGACTGGTGATTAATTGATGTGGGATTTGAAGAAGAGGAGTGAAAGTTGATACTTAGGTTTCTGGCTTTGATGATTCTGTGTAGCCAACAGAGATAGGAATTTAAGCGGAAAGTGAGATTTGGGACAGTGAGAAATGATGGGTCTGTGACCAGATAGCTAGGCAAAAAAAGGGTTAATGGGGAACTGAGAAGGAAAGTTAACATTCTCTGCTAAGTTGTTTTGCAGAACAAGATGTTCTGGGAAGAGCAGGCCTCCAAAAAGCATAACAGTTTCTATCTGCGATTGGTAACCTTCAAGAGCAGCCCTGACTGCCGCCTAGAGACCTCCTCCCTGTCGTCAAGGACTGAGAGTTCTGGCCAATTGCTGGATCTCTTTACACCAATCAGAAGTATACTGAGTTTTCACCTTATTTGCTTAATCCATGTGCCAGTCAGAACTGTAATGAATTTTTTTCATCTTATCTGAGTAGAAAACCAAGGTGAGAACTGATCTGTGCCTATAAAAGACCAGCTCTGTGCCTAGTTCAGGGAGCTATCTCCAGTGTTCTCCTTACCTGCTATAAGTAATAAACTTTCTTTTGTACAATCTGGTTCAGCTGAGTTCTATAAACTGGTATTCACAAGCAAGCAGACACATACAGAGAGCTGAACTCGGAACTGGTACTCACAGAAAGTTCACCAGAGATCCAGCACTCACCAAGGAGGTTACATTGACTGAGAGGTGAACCCCTCATGAAGTGGTGGTCCCTGAGAAATAAATCTCTGGAGAGCTGACACTGCTTCCGAAAGAAGTTTGAAGTTCTTTGGCATTATTCAAGTGAAAATATCTAGTTTACAATGGACTAAAGCATAGAGGAGATATTTGGACTGGGTATGATAAAATGATACAGATTCTCAAACTATGTGAGTGTTGTAGCTTCTCCAAGGAAAAATGAAAATTTCGAGATATGCAAGGAAGTTTTTGATTGGCACAATAACTGGAGTGTTACTGCTGGCATGAGTGAGTGGGGACCAAAGAGGATAACTGTCCTGCAATATAAAGGACAGTTGCACGCCATGGATTGTCCCAGTCAAAATGCCAACAGTATCCCCATTGGGAAACACTGAAACACCATAAGGGAGAGAGTGTAAAGTGAACAGAGAAGAGGCCATAGGACAGAAAAGTAGGACCCAGGAACTGAAAGAAAGATCGAGAGAGAATAGGCAAAAATAGTCATAGAAGCCAATGGAAGGAGAGTTTCAGGAAGACTCAGTGGAGAGGTTAAGAGGCCAAGCAGAGCAAGCCCTGAAATGTGAAATAGGTTGCCCCAAGATCAGGGTTTTTCAAGGGGAACTGAGCAGGGCAAATGTGAGGAAAGTTGTTAGGTGCTTTGAGCTATTTGTATTCATTTCCACAGTTATCAAGTATTTTTTATCAGAAATAGAGGACACTTTCTCAATTGGAATTGACATTTGTGCTTCTGCCTAGATAATACTGAAAAACAATTCGTTGGTCCTGACAATTAGCATACTGCTTGAAATAGTTTTTAATTTACCCTAATAATGTTACTTTGTAATGTCAATATTTTATAAGAGATTATCTCACCTAAATTACTATGGTCTAGTATTATAATTCCCATCTCATTTTACAGATGGAGAAAGAGAATTAGGAAGTTCAATTCACCTACGAACATGTGCACAGAATACAAGAAATTTGAATTATTCAATTCTTACTTATGAGATTTCAGATGCTTTGTGCTCTTTGGTTGCCCCTTGCTTCACTTAGATGGAAAAGCTAAATTTGCTAAGGCATTCTAAGCTTATTTTCTATGGATAGAGTTCTGTTTGGAACTTCTTACTTTTGTTTGCATCCTTTCTCCTTCTATCCATCCTTCCTTCGTTTCTTTCTTCTCTCTTCCTTTATTCCTTCTACTATTTATAACCAGAAAGGATGAAGACACATGAAACAAAATAGCATACATAAAAAGCATATTTAAAAGAAGAAAATAAAGCAAGGGAATGGTTATTAAATAGAAAGAAGACATCTGTTGTTTTGGAGCAGCGAAACAAGGCATTAGGTGGGTAAAGTTGACTAAGGGTGTGGCTAGAATCGAAGGTAAGGCCAACGGTTTTATGGTCCACATGGATTGTCAAAATAACCAGGTGAACACTACTGGCACCTAGAAGGTTCTGAGTACAAGAATCAGGAGTAGAAGCCACAACCTTCCGATATTTAAATCCTTAAGTGCTGCCCTAAATTACATAGAGTAGACAAAACTGTCAAACTTAAATTCCTTGCCTAAGGGAAAGGAACAGCTTGCAGGTTTGAGCGGCATTACCCCACAAGGGAATAAAAGAGTCCAGGATGAGTGGGATGAGTGGGTATGGAATGTGCGTGGGAAAGGTGGGGCTCCCCGAGTGTCAGGAAAGCCTGGAAGGAGCATAAGAGTGTTTATGCAAGAATTCCAAGTTGTTTTTGGCAGCTCTCTAAGTGTCAGGAGGTCCCATGACATGCCTGGGTTAAGAAGACAAAGAATCATCTAGAAGGCAGTCCTCTTTGGGACAGAATGGAATATTTAGCAGGATATGCAAGCTGGGGTGTGAAGAAAATGGAGGTGTGGCTTAAAGTGGGGTGGGGGGAGGGGGAGATCTAACATATTTGTCAAATAACCTTCAGCTTGGGAGCAGAGGTCCTCTACTAAGAAGTATAACTGACAGCAAGCAGTCACATCAGAAGGCTAACGGCATCCCTGCAGAAGTCTGGGGCATGTGGAAACATGGTGCCAGCATGAATGATACATGAAAAACAGGCACTGGGGCTGGGGCATCCCATGAAGCTGTACCGTATCCTTGCTAGTGTGTGGCCTACCACAGGGCCACGAGCAGGGAGAGGGGACGTCGCTCACCTGAAGCTTACAGCATACCATATCCCCTCAAGCCTTTTTGGGTGGGCAGCAATGTTTCGGTTGTCTCACTTCACCATGGAATTCGTAAACTGTCAGAAATCACTGGTTAATGTGGACCAGCCGTTTTCACTTGACTCTTCAGACATAAACCAAAGGCTGACTGATAGGCAGCACAGCTGTTGCCTATAACCATGCTCCCTACCTCACATGGGCCCGCCTTCTAAGCTTGCAAATGATTTGGGTCTGAATCAGTTGGAAGGGGATGAAAGACTCTCACTCTTATAGTTTATAGCACCTGGAGCTGGGAAGCTCTACTCATTTGGAAGAGAACAGAGTAATGCAGTTAAATGTGTGGGCTCTGAGTAAGCTGCTTGGATTTGAGTCCCTGTGTGATCTCAGGGACTCAAATCCCTCATTTGAAGAATAGACAAGAGACTAGAACTGCCCTTGTAGAGAGGCTATGAGGATTTAGGGAGCTAATACACAGAAAGTGTATTTTAAAAGTCCATGGCCCACGCAAATACTCCATAAGTGATAACTAGCTGATAAATGTAAAATGTTATACTTCTGATCACAATGCTCAGAACCAGGGAAAGGCTGGCCAAAATGGTAAAGCTCCAGTAGTAAGGCTGTGTCCGTGCCCTGCACAGACTCCCCAGCCAGCAGGCTCCTGTCCCAGGCTTGTTCAGTTCAGGCCTGCACTCCCTGCCCTTCCCACATTTCTATTTTCTTCCTTCAAAAAAGGAATGGAGACAAAGTTAACCCTTGGTCCAGGAAAGAGTGAGTGGATAGTGTTGACTGAGGTCCCTAGGGTCAGAGGCTCAGCTCTTCTCTCCAAGGTGCTGAGTCATGAGCTGTGGTTGCAGGCCCCTTTGTAACACTGGGCTTGCAGGACTTCTAGGGAGGATTAGGCAATTATGATTGGAACGAGACAAGAATTGCAGCCAATATTGATAAGCGATTTGGAAAGTATTAAAAGGAAGGAAAAACACAAAGGCAGTCTGCAGAATCAAAGTGGATATGGACAGAGAGCTGTATAGAGAAGGAGGGGGCATAAACCATGCAACTCAAAGGGGGCAAGGGCTTCCCTTTCTGTTATTGCTTCATTGGGTGCTTAAAAGAAACTGTTGAAAGGACTTTGATTTGACATGGAGTCAAATAGAAACATTTAAAATATAGAGCAAGGAGTTACTCATACATTGTTGGTGGGAATATAAAACGGGTCAGCCACTCTGAAAAGAGTATAGTGGTTTCTTACAAAACTGGACCTGCAATACTGTATGACTCAGCATTGCACTGTTGGGCATTTGTCCCAGAGTAATAAAAACTTGTGTTCACTCAAAAACCTGAACACAAATGTTCACTGTAGCTTTATTTGTGATGGCCAAAAACTAGAAACAACTCAAAAGTCCTTCAACAGGTGAATGGTTAAACAAACTGTGGCATATCCATACCATGGACTATTACTTAGCAACATAAGGGAATAAACTGCTGATAAACGCAACAGGCTTGATGACTCTCCAGAGAATAATGCTGAGTGAAAAAGCCAGTATCAAAAGGTTTTGCAAAGTATGATTCTGTATATACAATATTCTAGTGATAACACATTACAGAGATGGAGAACAGAGTACTGGTTGTCAAGGTTATGAGGTGGGTAGCGGAGGGAAGAGGCTGTGGCTATTAAAGGGTGTCATAAGGGGGACTTGTGAGGAGAATGTTCTGAATTTGACTGGGGCTGTGGTCAGGAAGACCTACACATGTAAAAAATTGCATAGAACAAAATACATAGATAACATAAATGAGTACATGTAAAACTGATAAGACCTGAATAAAGGCTCATGTATCAATGTCAATATATGGTTGTGATATTGAACTATAGTTTGCAAGATATTACTAATAGGGGAAACTGGATTAAGGGTATGTAGCATCTCTCTATACTCTTTCTTAGAATTACATGTGAATTTGAAAATTTCTCAAAAAAAAGTTTTAAATAAATAAATAAATGGCAGGGAAACCCCATACTTCAAATATATCAAGTTCTAGCAAATTCTGGTAACCTTTCTGACTGTTGGGTATGTCATGCTCAGCCTACTGCTGTTTATGGGAGACCAGGAAATCCTTTTTCCATACCCATTTATAATGTCACTTTTCTCCCTAATTTCACCATTAACCAGACCTTAACAGAGACACTTTGCACTCCTCCTACAGGATACATTTTTGAATGAGCTTACAAGGGAGAACTTTGGGCAGTTGACTGTCTAGATAACTGGAGAGTAACAGGACAATGCCTCTCGGGGTATCTAACTTTCTCTTTTTCCTGTCATTCAGTTAATTATTAAAGGAGACCATACAAAAGCTAATCATAGAACTACAAGGAAGTCTCCCCATAATAGAGGAAAATGCAGATGATGAACCCTCTACATATGAAGGGAAAAATTGTGGGTATTCTCGAGGCTGTAATCTTCTAGGAAGGATTAATCCTAGTGAAGGGGCCTCATTTAGGAGAATCTTTATTTCCTGGCTTGAAATAAGTACTACCTGGAGCGAATGCATAATCAGAAATCTGTCTGTCAGCAGAATTGTCAGGTCCAGTGTCCAAGCTATTAGAGCTCAGAACAAGTCGTTGGATACTCACATTGTCCTCCATAATCACATAATACAAGATTATTTACTTGCTGTCTAAGGTAGAATCTGTGTCATCTCTAATACTTCTTGCTGGATAGGGATAAATACTTCCCATCAGTAGTTAGAAATTACTAAGATTTTCAAGCTTGCTAAACCCCCAAAGGGAATTCTATTCTTTAAAACCTTTGGTTGGTTAGATTTCAGTATTTCCAGGTATTTCAATTGGCTCCCAACCAGATGTAGGACTGTTCTGAGATCTGGACTATAAATTATTTTACTTAACCATTGTTCTAATTTGTTCTGTATTCTTCATTATCAAACCGTTAATACTTTGCATAACTAAATGTCTTAAATTCTCTGTCACAATTCAGATACTGGTTGCTGAAAGACTAGAAATGACAAATCAAGCCTTCTCTCCTAGAGGTCAACTAATTTCAACTGAGATCCTTATTAAAGACAACTCTGGGTAAGGAAGATACCTAAGGCTAACTTCCCTAAGACCTTCTTGCTACTCAGATGTGGCCACTGTCCATATGACTATGACTCCTACTCAAATAAAACCTCTTTCCCTCTTATATGGGACCTGATATAGCAGGAATGAGCCTTCCTGGTGATGAAGGACAAATATTCCTGATAACTCTAAGCCTAAATAGTTGACTGACAATGCTTTCTAAGGAAAGATCTTGATCAAAATTGGGAAATGTGAACAGAAACATCTGAAATGGAGTCAGGAATGTCAAGGGGCCCCAAAATGGAGCCAGGAGGTCATGGGGAAGTTGGTCTTATGCACTTCCACATCTACATGGATCGTGAACTTTTAGACTTATGCCAACAAGTGGCTACATCCTGCTGCAATTCTCAAAAGAGGCTTGTTTCCCTGAACTCCAACCTAGCCACTAGCACAGTTCTTTCAAACTGAACTCCAACCTAGCCACAATCACAATTCTTTCAAAACAACTATGTAAGCCTGTGGTTTTTGCCTTCTAAACTCCTTCTTCTCCCTGCTTAGCACATGTCATGTTTCTCTTGAATCTGTGTCTTCTGGATTTGAATTCCTAAAGACCCCAGATAAACATCTTGTTTCCCTTGAAGCGTGGTTTCTTGTTTGACATACTTGATAACTCTTCTTAAAGCGTTAAGTCTAAAAATATATTAACAATTTAAAACAATAATAACACCTATCTGTGGGAATAAAATAGCCTGAAATTAAAATACTGGTCAACAATAGAATATAAATTTCAGAGTAACTTTATATTTCAGGACAATGGCAAAGATATTGATTAATTTTAGGCTTTAAGTCTCATGTTGAAAATATCTGGAGTAAGTATTAAAAGAGCAAATGCAGAATGTAAAACTTACAAACATGCAGAAAACTGAAACAGAATTTTGAGAAAAGACAAATCTCATTCCACTCAAAAGCATGGGGAAAAAATGAGACAAAAAGGAAATAGAAAGCACATTATAAAATGGTAGAAGGGAATTCAAACATATCAGTTATTGCTATAAGTATAAATGGACTAAATTCTCCAGTTGAGACAAAGTAAAGATGAGATTAAAAATAAAGATAAAAACATAAATTTAAGCTATGTGGTCCTTAAAAAAGACATAGGAGAAAATACTGAAAATCTCTCCCCCTGCCCACCAGTAATTATAGTAATATATGTAAAAAAAATAGACTTTAAGGCAAAAAGGATTACTAGAGTTGAAAAAGTATGTGCTAACAAAAGTTTCAATCATTATGAATATACAAATGAACAATGTTAGTAATGAAAAACTAATGAAAATAATTAAACTTCTTTCAAGATTTAAACTGATTTTTAAGGACCATAATTATAAATTAATACCATAGTTTGCATACACAAATGAAAGGAAACATTGCTAGAAAATCATACTTAGTCAAAATTGACTCAAGAAGAAACAGAAAACCCAGTATTTGTGTAAGATTGGTTTTAAAAGTAAGTCTTGCCAATCATTAAAGGAACAGCTAAATTCAATCTCTCATCTTCCAAAGTAAACAAAAGGAAAGATATGCTCCTCAACTTATTTTATGACACTAGCACATTCTATAAAAATCCATATTAAGATAATACAAGAAAAATATTTAGTGCATTCCCACTCATGAAGACAGATTAAACAGTCACAGAAATTATTAGCATACTGACTTCAACAATGGATTAAAAGTTTAACATTTTGAGCTAGGCAGCTTTACACAGAAATCACAATTGGTTTAGAAAATTATTTAATGTAATTAATTGCATATATATAAAATAAAAACATGATCATTTTAATAAACATAAAAATGTTAATATGATGTGCTACCATTTATAATAAAATATGTGGGCTATTAGTAATAAAATGAAAATTGTACACTCGTTCATAGTATGTATTATTTTTAAAAACCTCATACTTACTGATGAAATTTAAAAGTATTCCCTTTAAGATCAAGAATAAATGCAAGGGACATTTCTACAGCATCTTTACACCTACTAGCAAAAGGGAGTCCGATCCAAAAGGGCAACATCTGAGGCTCCTGAATCCCCCCACTGCTCCCCCCAAACCAGATACACTGAATATATGGCCACACAGGAAGCAGTTTCCTCTGAGACAAATCTAGAAACTAGCTGAGTGACTCCTACACGTCCAGCAACTGAGAAAAACCCATACTGAAAAGGGCTGCATATAGGCACCGACTGCAATCTTCCCCTTTGAGACCCTGGTAACTTTTGGCATACCCTCAGCCACTGGGAGACACTAAGAACAAAGAGGGTAGCTTTGACAGTAACAAAGTAATGAGCTGTATCTATGTCTTTACATATATCTAACTATATCTGTCTATATCATCTATATCAGTGTCAAAAAAGAAGGAAATCTTGCCATTTAGGACAACATAGATGAAAGGGCATTATTCTACGTGAAATAACCTGGACAGAAAGAGATAAATATTGCATAGCATCACTTACATGCAGAATCAAAAAAAAATCAAACTCATAGAAATAAGAGAATAGAATGGGGGTTGCCAGGGGCTGTTGTTGAAGAAAATAAGGGAAGTTTGGTAAAAGGGTACAAACTTTCAGTTATGAGTGAAGTCTGAGCATCTAATGTATAACATGGTGACTACAGTTGATAATATTGTGTTCTGTAATTGAAATTCGCTGAGATTAGGACTTAAGCATTCTCACCAAAAAAAGAAAAAAGAAGGCAAATATGTAAAGTGACAGATATGTTAATTTGATGGTGAGAATTCTTTCACAATGTATATTCTCAAATCATCACATTGTACACTTTAAGTATACTTTTATTTGCCAAGTGTACCTTAATAAAGCTGAAGAGATACTGAGTATTAAATAATTTACAATAAAAAGGAATAAAGGCAAGAAGGCACACTTTGAAGATTCCTATTTAAATTACCAATTAGTTTGTTGATAGTGTTTAAATTACTGGTCTAACCAGTGGAACAAGACAAAAAATAAGGAAGTATAAGGAATAGAAAAGAGGAAACAAAACAATACTTGCAGGTGATATCATTATCTATATATAAATTATGAAATAATCTGAAGATAAATTGTTAGAATTAATAAACAATACAGCAAGATGGAGGAATCCAAATTAACATATAGTCACTTGTATTTCTATATGCCAGCAAGAGTCAATTAGTAAAGCTAATTTATAAAAAGATATCACTAACACAGTAACAGAGCATATAAAATACCATGAAGTATATCTGAAAAAAAGATGTTCCAGTCATTTTTGAAGAAAATTATAAAACTTTACGTAGACTTTAAGGAAGACGTAAGTTTATGGAAAGGTAGGCCATGCTATTAGACAAGAATACTCAACACTTGTACAGAAGAGCAAATGGCCAAGACAGATATAATTCCTGAAGAACAACAACAAGTAGCAGTGCTTGGAACAACCAGTTACATAAACTTTTTAAAGTCTGTAGATATTAAGATAGAATGGGATTGGTATAAAGACAGACAAATAAAGCAAGGGAAGAGAATAGACAGTCCAGAAACAAAGTTGGACAGTCCAGAAACAAAGTTGGACATGTACAAAAACTTGATTTTTAACACAATGGGTATTGAAAATCAGTGGAGAAAATAAAATATTCACTACATAACTCTAGAACAATTTACCTATATTAAAGAAAACCACATAAAATTGATTATATAAAAACAATTCCAGGTAATTGAAAGATTTAAACTATAACACTTGTACAAGATTAATATATTTAGAATCTGTGTGACCTTGGGGTAGGGAAAGATGTCTTAAACAGAATATAAAAAGCACAAATCATAAAAACAATAAAAACATTTGATTATACTCAAAGTTGAGGATTAATTTTATCAAAAGACACCAAAACCAGTGAAAACTCAAGCTCTAAACTGAGAATATATGTACAAGAAAACTGAAAAGGAATTAGTATCCATACTATATAAAAACTGCTACAAAATATTTTTTTAAATTAATGACTCAAAAACGGACACTGGGTATGAATAGAAATTTCACAGAAGAGGAAACACAAATGGCCAATAAACATGAAAAGATGCTCAACCTCATTAGTTAACAGAGATATGCAAATTAAATCCCCAATGAGATAGCATTTCACAACCACCAGATTGTCTAGGATCTTAAAAAGTCAGTGTCAAGTGTTGCCAAGGATGTGACACAGCAGAATGCTTATCTGCTGTTGGATGGAGTATAAATTGATACTTCAACCAAGGGAAATATTTTGGCATTTGTTCATCCATTCAATATATATTAATTGACTGTTTACTATGCACCTGGTACTATTCTGGAGCTACAGCATGAACAAAACAGATAAAAATTACAATTTCAAGTTGAACATTCACACCTCTTAGAACCTAAATTCCACTTCCTGGAGAGGATATATTTTACAGAAGGTAAGTATAGAGCCTAGAGAAATCTGGATATATGTGAATGTTCAAAATAATACTACTTCTAATTAAATTAAGAAAGGTGATAATCAAAATGGTATCATCAATTAGATGGATAAATAAATTGTGCTATGGAGATACAAAAGAATATAAAACAACTTTAAAACTGAATGAACTGCAGCTACATATAAAATGTACGAACCTCAAAAATTATGTTAGTGAAAAATTACATAACAATAGATAAAAACTTAGTATATTCTAAAGATATAAATGTATTTAATGGTAAACTATAAAGAAAAGTAAAGGATTAAAAAACGTGTAATTTCAGAGAATTATTTCTGGGCAGTAAGAGAGAAGCAGGAAGCACCTAAGGCAGCATTTTATTATTATTTTTTTAGGTAGTAGGTATATGGGAGTTTATCTTTTCAAAACTACACCTACGTTTTACATACATTTTGAAGATATTTTATATTTTACATTAAAAAATACTCTAAGTCCTTAAATATTAGTTAGGCTAAGTTTCTTTGCTTGGTTATCTATTTGCACTAAAACACTAAAATAGTAAAATCAAGGACTCATAAATGTCACTGCTTATACATCATATAAAAAATGTTCATTGCAGCACTATTTACAATAGCCAAGAAATGGAAGCAACCTAAGTGTCTATCAGTAGATGAACGGATAAAGAAGATGTGGTACATATACACATGGAACATATACAGCCATAAGAAGAAAACAAATTCTACCATTTGCAACAACATGGATGGAACTAGAAGGTATTTATGCTCAGTGAAATAAGCGAGGTGGAGAAATACAAATACCAAATGATTTCACTCATTTGTGGAGTATAACAACAAAGCAAAAACTGAAGGAACAAAACAGCAGCAGACACACAGAACCCAAGAATGGACTAACAGTTACCAAAGGGAAAGGGACTGGGGAGGGTAGGTCAGAAGGGAGGGAGAAGAGGATTAAGGGGCATTATGATTAGCGCACATAATATAGAGGGGGTACAGGGAAGGAAGTATAACACAGAGAAGACAAATAGTGACTCTATAGCATCTTATTATGCTGATGGACAGTGACTGTAATGGGCTATGTGATGGGGACTTGATAATAGGGGGAATGTAGTAACAACAATGTTGTTCATGTGAAACCTGAGCATAAGATTGTGTATCAATGATACCTTAAAAAAATAAAATTAAATTAAAAATTAAAAAATATATCCTGTAACAGTTTAATGCTATCTCAGTGAAAACTTAAAGAGCAATTTAAAGTTATCAGAAAACTGAATAAAAGATACGATAATGTGGTTTTAATCAAGAACAAAATCTGTAGTATTGTAGGAAATTGTTTAAAAGTTCAGTTGAATTGGTACTCAAAAAAGAGTTATATATGTAAATTGTTCCACAGACATGCCTACCATAGTAGAATCATTCTATAATTTGCTCCATTAAGAAATAAACCCTGGACGCAGTTAACAAACATGTAAATAAATGATTGGTTAAGAATTTATACAATAGGAAGCCATTCATAGAAATTGATTCATCAATATAGTGTTTATAATGTTAGAAATCTTATTTAGTGGACATTATTCAAACATAGTTCCAGTTTAAGACTAGCATATGAGGCTACTAACATAATGCTTTTCCAATAGAAATACTGAAATGGAGGCTCCTCTTTTTAAAAGATTAATAATTATTTTGACCCTTTAAGCCAAATTCTAATAAATAACTCCTCTTTGGACTGTAGCTGGGAAGTTAGGGAGGAAGGAAATGTGTCTATCACCCTTGATGCATAGAATAATGCTTGCACACATTAAACATTTTACAGAAAATTCTTAGCATAAGATCTTTGTAATTTAAACCATCAATAATTTTGCTATAAAATAAGCTTAATGGTTGACATGTATTTTAAAAATGAATTCTAAATCTATGCCACTATTGGTAGGCATATACCATTTTGGAGAATTTTCACAATACATGTAAGCAAATGAGCATAACAATGTATTAATTTCACTACTGTGTATCTGTAAACTATGCAACATTAATCAAATTTATAAATGAATATTTAATTTCACCCATCAGATCAGTAACTACACAGATATATTTTTCAAAACTTCAGTGTAAGGAAAAAGACTTTTGTGATTAAAGGTTCAATGTACACTGTTCATCAATTTCTAAACACCTAACTATTTAGAAATGTCAAGCAAAATTACTCTAGGAGAGTTGTTGATTTTCAGTGAAAAGGTTAGTCATAAATGAAATACTGCTTTAGTTACATTTCTGTATGACATATTCTGTATAGCCAATAACAACAGCAGGAATTACCTTGTCCACCACATATATGCATGTCTGCATGTGTGTATGTTTATATATATGTATGCATATGTATACAAGGATATCTATTTTCCCCTTTTCTTTTGAGATATACATATCTAAGAAGTCGTTTTAGACATTTTTTTCTGTATGCTATAAATTAAGGCGTTGGGTTTTTACACACTGTATTTTTGGTCTGTAGTCATAATGTTCTCTATTTATCTACTTCTGTCAGTTTCACACTGCTCTACAGTGTGAAACTGATGAGAAATGGTGCAAAACTGACTAGAAGAACAGAAATTTAACAGGAAATTACTATGCATATTTTTTGAGAAAGGCTACAAAAATGAATATTTGAAAGCAATGACTATATTCCAATTTGATGAAATGTTCAGACGACAAAGAATCCCAGATTCTTCTAAATGTATGAACTGATATATGTGTGTGTGTTTGAATATATATTAAAAAATGAAAGTAGGATCATCTGGACAATAGCACACTACCTTACTTTTTTACAGGAAAAGATGTATAGCATTCTTAGAATGAAATCTTATAGCTATAGCATCTGCTTATTTCCTTAGAAATAGAGTTGCAGTCTTGTGGATAAGATAATGGTCATTTCAAACCCTCTATCCACGACAACCTTTTCAACTGCCTTTGCAACACATATGAAATAATAGTTTTAAAACGAATGATGAAAGGTCACCTTTGGTATTCTGTGCCTTTCCCTTCATTAAAATCTCTTGACTACTCATTGCTCTAGTATTACTTACTGCATTTGGGGTCTCAGAGGTAGGACATTTCATGACTTGCTTCATCTTAGTACATGTCTCGCACATTCCCATATCCTTTCTGTGTTTCTTTCTAGCCCTTATGGTCCGTTCAAGGCTTTATTTTAACGGTATAGTTAGACAAGTCTGGAATCACATTCCCAACCCTTCCACTTACCAGCTTTGTGATTTAAAAGCGGTTATTCTGAACTTCCATTGCTCACTAGGTTATGGGAGTGTTAGTCCTAATATTGCAGCAATTTTTTAAACATAGGATGTGATTTTATGTACAAAGCATTTAGTGTAGTGGTTGGTGTACTGTAAGGACTTAATAAATTGAGGTAGTGGTAGTTTAGTACTTTTATCATGGGACTCTACTGCTGCTGTTTTAGACTTTCTCCATTACTGCATGATGCCAAAGTCCGATATCAGTAACACAAAAGTTGCCATCAAATTATGGGATACTTTTGTTTGCTTAGTAAGTGACTTGTAATGAGGAAGAGGAGGAGGAAATAATAGTAATAACAGTGACTTTGGCTTTACAAACATCTTTTATGGACATCATCTTATGTAATATGCACAGTGTCTTCTTGTCAGTTTTGTAAAGCAGATACCACTTTCTTATTTTCATGTGAGAAAATGAGACCACAGAGAGGCTGATTAAGTAGGCTAAATGGACATGGACAGGACATTGAGCCAGTTAATGCGACATGGAGACGAGACCCCGCACCACTTTAGCCCAAGTACTCCACGATGTGTGATTTAAATGAGCACAACACTGTCTTAAAATATTAATCCTTGGGTGCAAGTAAAGTTTCACGCGTATGTTCAGGGAACACCTGGACTACAGCAATCAGTTCAAATGAGACGAACAAATATTCAACATTAAAAATAAATCACAACTGCTTTGGAAGATGGTTTGAATGCATCAGAAGATACCAGATAACCCTTGAACTTCTATGACTTTTTACTTTTAAAAATTCAAAATATATTCAAATAGACTCTAACTTGAACTATCCTACTTAAAATGTCCATCAGTTTTATCTTTCCAAAATGTAACACTCCAGTGTAAAATAGATTTATTTATTTTTCTGGCACACAGAACTTTTAAGGGAATTTATGTTAGCTAAGCAAAGTTATGATCGTATAACATGAACATGAAACACTTGGCAAAGGGTCTATATAATTGAGAAAATAATATCTGAGAAGTTATGATTGTTATAGTTAAAAATGAGTACTTCTGTCTTTTTAAGGATTAGCCTTGGGAAAAGAAATAATTCTCACTACCCAAAAATATTTAGCTACTTAAGTACACTACGATCATACAGTCTTTCTTCTTAGATACTTTTTTTTTATTCTCATGAATTTAGAATTACATACAAAATAAGGATAAATTGAGAATTATATGATTAAAAATGTAACCATGGAACATGTCCAAATAAAAACTGTTTTGAATAACTACCATGGAAAACATCGTGTCACACCTAAATTCTACATATTTAAGCCATATGGGGCACATCAAAGCTACCATGAAGTGACTGAAAAGATTTATTTTGAACATTGAGAAAATCTTACTTATAAGCAGATGCCTAGACTAGCTTGGAGGAAGCAGGTTTTCATTGGGTGACTAATCATCACTGGAGCATCTTTGTGAAGTCTATAAAGAAGGATATTTCATAGTAAAATGCATGCATATTGAAGATAATAAACAATATAGGCACTTCAAGATAGTTCTGAAGAGTGTCACGATCACAATAAATGCCCTGAATCTTAAAACAAAGGCACTTCATCTCTATTCTCAGAGAGCAACTGCCCTTGTCAGTTTGACTGTTTCAGAAAAAAATCAAGGAGAAATTTGCCTGAATAAAATGCACACGATTCAACTCTTGCAGCACAGTGATCTCGATAATCTCTCATTTAATCTTTCATGTTCTTAGAGCAGTTAATTCAGCTAATTCAAAACACATTACAAATTTTCTTCTCTTTTTTTAAACTACAAATGCAGTCAGTCTACAAACATCTATGTGAAGGGTAAATGAGCAGCTTTGAAATGAAGTCACATGAAAAATATCCCTAGTACTTTCCAGTGTAAGTGGTTCTTAAAGAGTACTAAAAACTGTAGTCCCAATCTCTCATTTTGAAGATGAGGATTTTGAAGCCCAGTTAGGTATGTGATCTACTCAAGGTCTCAAAAGCCTCAAATAAAAATCCAGAACACCCAACTCTTATCTCTCATATGACGTTTCTTTCTACCGGACCATGACTTCTTTTATATGAACGGAGTAGTCAGCGTGAAAGATCCACATTTGCGAAGGTTGGGTCTTAAAATTGTATTTTTCTCATAGTTAATCATTTCTGTTTCTGCCCAAACCAAACCAATGTTATTATATGTGCAAATATTTTTTTTAAGTAACTTTTGTTTTAAGTCTACTATTATCTGGTCTCAATATGTTGCATTTTCTTCACAAAGAACTGATGTCATCAGAAATCCTTAATACTGGCCAGGAAACTACAGTCTTTAATTGCTAAAGATGACATCCTAACACTCAGTCGGGAAGACTTTGGGATAGAAAACAAAACAATGCTAATTTAATGCGTGAGTGATAGAAATCAACGTGAAAATATTCTTCAAAAAGAGTCATGTCATTTTATGTACTTATCATTTTTTAACCCATTTATGAATTCTTGATAAAATACCAAGTCAGGAAACTGTTTAAAATTATTAAAATAAGGGCAGCACAAATAATGCATTAAATTTTTCTGATATTCAAATACCAAAATAATGTCCTTTAAAAAGACTCAAGTACTTTATACTTTAAGTGAGAGTACTGGACAGAGTACAGGTTAAATTTTAATAACATAATAGAGTTAAAACACGACTTCAAAGAAAGTTTAGGTCGTATAAAGTATTTACACTGGAGTCAAAACTGGATTAAAGGAAACTAAAGAAAATTGTCTTCTATACTCAAGAAAAGGAAAATTAACTTTCTTTTTAGTTCAAGTTTCGTAAAAACACCAAAAAGAAACATTTAATTTTCTAGGACATGCTGGAAAACATAGGTAAAAAAGCAACACAGCTACAGCTGAATTATCAAGGAAACATCATTGACAATCAACAGAACTGTACTGGCAATTAAACGCCGTTTGAGATATCTGGAGGTGGACGCAATCTAGTTGGAGATTCCACAGGAAGAGAATCTCAAAAGTGCAAAATGGTCTTAGGCAGCATAATTTGTAAAAAAGTTCTAAACCACTAAGCATTTTCAAGACAACAAGGACAAAATTTGAGTAAAAGCCAAAAGAATAAGCCTGCATTTTCAAGTTTAGAGATATCTTATTAATTGGTACAGTTCCTACCCAATTTCACCCTTATTTTTCAAGTTGCATCATGCTTATTATGAAATATTTGTCTTCCCTAATTTCTTAAATATTCCAAGGGTAACTATGGCAAGTAACTATTAGCAATCAGGAAGGCAAGAGATTGAACATCATAGGGTTCCAAGGCTAGGATTGCTTTAATTGTTAATTCTAAATTGTTAAATCTAATTACATTTGGATTCTTGTTCAAACTGTTTAACATTTGCACTGGGAAAATTCTGAGATTGACCACACCGCTAATTAGAGTGGCCACACATCTCTGTCTGAGGTGACCGGAATTTATGCCTGGGTCCTGGCTTAATCACTAACAATTTTCAAAAAGGTCCCATTTTGAAGATAAATCATATAATCACACCTATGAAGAAATTTAAGTGACATCTTCCCTTACTCCCCCAAAAAACATTTTTTCATGTAACTTCATGCTGGAAAAGGAGTTAAATGTGACCTCACCATAGTAGAAACATTTCAATGTACACCTTGACTTTTTAGGTCCTATCTCCTGTCCCTTTCCTTTACTACTTTCTATTACTAGTATAAATTTTGGTACTTCCTGTGGAAACTGCATTCTTCTTCTGAAATTTTCCCCCAGTGTTTGGAAGTGTAGACTTAATTTAAAATATTAAATACAGGAAAATGCTTCAAAACTACTAATTAACTTACAGGTCAATTACTGCAACACAGTTCACTTGTAAATCACATATTGACAAACGAAGAACTTAGGAAAAAATTTACGCTTAATAAAAACGTGAATGGATGAATGATTGGTTAGGAAAGGAATTTATAGATTGGAGGTTTACTGTAAGGTAACAGAAAAATTCTTATGCTACAAAGAGGTAGAGAAAAGATGGCAACAAGGGGGAAGCAGCATAAAATCAAAAGCGTTAAGACCAAGTCTGAAAAAATCCTTGCCATACATTGGTTTTCCACAATGACCAGCATGTCCTAAGGCATCAAAAGTTATAAACATGGTCTATTGGGACATTTTCTTTTTACTATAAAAATGTAACTCAACCTTTATCATGGAAATCCCTAGTCAAAATGGGAAGTTTTTAGAAATACACATTTGGCAGACCAAAATGCACCTATTTTTTTCAAGCAAAATATGCATATGTTGGCTTCCAATCTGTGATGTTGAGACTGGCTAGTATTGGTCCCATTATCCACAAAAGAGGTAGCAAACACTGCAGACTTGGAAAGGTGTACCTCTGCTTTTATTTTGTCACAATTACCATATTTTTAAGGTTTTGTAGCATATGTAACTTCATTTGATCATCGCTCCTACTTAACGAGGTACATTTTCTTACTAAGGTATTATTGATATACACTCTTATGAAGGTTTCACATGAAGAAACAATGTGGTTACTACATTCACCCATATTATCAAGTCCCCACCCATGCCCCAATGCAGTCACTGTCCGTCAGTGTAGTAAGATGCCACAGAGTCACTGTTTGCCTTCTCTGTGCTACACTGTTTTTTTTTATTTCTTTTTTTAATATAATTTATTTTATTATCATTAATTTACAATTACATGTGCAATATTACGATTATTAAACTACCCCTTCATCAGGTACCCCCCACCAATCCCATTACAGTCACTGTCCATCAGCGTAGTGAGATGCTATAGAATCACTACTTGTCTTCTCTGAGTTGTACTGCCCTCCCCGTGCGCCCCCAACATTATATCTGCTAATCGTAATGCCCCTTTTTCCCTCTTATCCCTCCCTTCCCGCCCATTTTCCCCAGTCCCTTTCCCTTTGGTAACTATTAGTCCGTTCTTGGGTTCTGTGAGTCTGCTGCTGTTTTGTTCCTTCAGTATTTTTTCTTTGTTCTTATACTCCACATATGAGTGAAATCATTTGATACTTGTCTTTTTCGGCTTGGCTTATTTCACTGAGCATAATACCCTCTAGCTCCATCCATGTTGTTGCAAATGGTAGGATTTGTTTTCTTCTTATGGCTGAATAATATTCCATTGTGTATATGTACCACATCTTCTTTATCCATTCATCTACTGATGGACACTTAGGTTGCTTCCATTTCTTGGCTATTGTAAATAGTGCTGCTATAAACATAGGGGTGCATCTGTCTTTTTCAAATTGGGCTGCTGCATTCTTAGGGTAAATTCCTAGGAGTGGAATTCCTGGGTCAAATGGTATTTCTATTTTGAGTTTTTTGAGGAACCTCCATACTGCTTTCCACAATGGTTGAACTAATTTGCAGTCCCACCAGCAGTGTAGGAGGGTTCCCTTTTCTCCACATCCTCGCCAACATTTGTTGTTGTTTGTGTTTTGGATGTTGGCCATCCTCACTGGTGTGAGGTGATATCTCATTGTGGTTTTAATCTGCATTTCTCTGATGATTAGCGATGTGGAGCATCTTTTCATGTGCCTGTTGGCCATCTGAATTTCTTCTTTGGAGAAGTGTCTATTCATGTCCTCTGCCCATTTCTTAATTGGATTATTTGCTTTCTGTTTGTTAAGGTGCATGAGTTCTTTATATATTTTGGATGTCAACCCTTTATCAGATACGTTTTTTATGAATATATTCTCCCATACTGTAGGATGTCTTTTTGTTCTACTGATGGTGTCCTTTGCTGTACAGAAGCTTTTCAGCTTGATATAGTCCCACTTGTTCATTTTTGCTTTTGTTTCCCTTGCCCGGGAGATATGTTCATGAAGAAGTTGCTCATGTTTATGTCCAAGAGATTTTTGCCTATGTTTTTTTCTAAGAGTTTTATGGTTTCATGACTTACATTCAAGTCTTTGATCCACCTTGAGTTTACCTTTGTGTATGGGGCTAGACAGTAGTCCAGTTTCATTCTCTTACATGTAGCTGTCCAGTTTTTCCAACACCAGCTGCTGAAGAGGCTGTCATCTCCCCATTGTATATCCAAGGCACTTTTATCAAATATTAATTGACTGTATATGTTTGGGTTAATGTTTGGATTTTCTATTCTGTTCCACTGGTCTGTGGGTCTGTTTTTGTGCCAATACCAAATTGTCTTGATTACTGTGGCTTTGTAGTAGAGCTTGAAGTCAGGGAGTGTAATTCCCCCTGTTTTATTCCTCCTTCTCAGGATTGCTTTGGCTATTCGGGGTCTTTTGTGGTTCCATATGAATTTTAGAATTATTTGTTCCAGTTCATTGAAGAAAGCTGTTGGTAGTTTGATAGGGATTGCATTGAATCTGTAGATTGCTTTAGGTAGTATAGCCATTTTGACAATATTTATTCTTCCTAGCCAAGAGCATGGGATGCATTTCCATTTGTTAGTGTCCTCTTTAATTTCTCTTAGGAGTGTCTTGTAGTTTTCAGAGTACAGGTCTTTCACTTCCTTCGTTAGGTTTATTCCTAGGTATTTTATTCTTTTTGATGCAATTGTGAATGGAATTGTTTTTCTGATTTCTCTTTCTGTTAGTTCATCATTAGTGTATAGGAAAGCAACAGATTTCTGTGTGTTAATTTTGTATCCTGCAACTTTGCTGAATTCAGATATTAGTTCTAGTAGTTTTGGAATGGAATCTTTAGGGTTTTTTATGTACAGTATCATGTCATCTGCAAATAGTGACAATTTGACTTCTTCTTTACCAATCTGGATGCCTTGTATGTCTTTGTTTTGTCTGATTGCTGTGGCTAGGACCTCCAGTACTATGTTGAATAACAGTGGAGAGAGTGGGCATCCCTGTCTTGTTCCCGATCTTAGATGAAAAGCTTTCAGCGTCTCGCCGTTAAGTATGATGTTAGCTGTGGGTTTGTCATATATAGCCTTTATGATGTTGAGGTACTTGCCGTCTATACCCATTTTGTTGAGAGTTTTAATCAGGAATGGATGCTGAATTTTGTCAAATGCTTTTTCAGCATCTATGGAGATGATCATGTGGTTTTTGTTCTTCTTTTTGTTGATGTGGTGGATGAGGTTGATGGATTTTCGAGTGTTGTACCATCCTTGCATCCCTGGAATAAATCCTACGTGATCATAATGGATGATCTTTTTGATGTATTTTTGAGTTTGGTTTGCTAATATTTTGTTGAGTATTTTTGCATCTATGTTCATCAGGGATATTGATCTGTAATTTTCTTTTTTTGTGGTGTCTTTGCCTGGTTTTGGTAATAGAGTGATGCTGGCGTCATAGAATGAGTTTGGAAGTATTCCCTCTTCTTCTACTCTTTGGAATACTTTAAGGAGGATGGGTATTAGGTCTTCACTAAATGTTTGATAAAATTCAGCAATGAAGCCATCTGGTCCAGGCATTTTGTTCTTAGGTAGGTTTTTGATAACCAGTTCAATTTTGTTGCTGCTAATTGGTCTGTTCAGATTTTCTGTTTCTTTCTGGGTCAGCCTTGGAAGGTTGTATTTTTCTAGAAAGTTCTCCATTTCTTCTAGGTTATCCAGTTTGTTAGCATATAATTTTCCATAGTATTCTCTAATAATTCTTTCTATTTCTTTGGTGTCTGTCATGATTTTTCTTTTATTATTTCTGATACTGTTTATGTGAGTAGACTCTCTTTTTTTCTTGATAAGTCTGGCTAGGGGTTTATCTATTTTGTTTATTTTCTCAAAGAACCAGCTACTGCTTTCATTGATTCTTTCTATTGTTTTATTTTTCTCGATTTTGTTTGTTTCTGCTCTAGTCTTTATTTTGTCTCTCCTTCTACTGATTTTGGGCCTTGTTTGTTCTTGTTTTTCTAGTTTTGCTAATTTTGGTTTAGACTGCTCATACAGGATTGTTCTTCTTTCCTGAGGTAGGCCTGTATTGCAGTATACTTTCCTCTTGACACAGCCTTCACTGTGTCCCACAAATTTTGCAGTGTTGAATTATTGTTGTCATTTGTCTCCATATATTACTTGATCTCTGTTTTTATTTGGTCATTGATCCATTGTTGATTTAGGAGCATGTTGTGAAGCCTCCGTGTGTTTGTGGGATTTCTTATTTTTTTGCATAACTTATTTCTAGTTTCATACCTTTGTAGTCTGAGAAACTGCTTGGTACAATTTCAGTCCTTTTGAATTTACCGAGGCTCTTTTTGTGGCCTAGTATATGATCTATTCTTGAAAATGTTCCATGTGCACTTGAGAAGAATGTGTATTCTGCTGCTTTTGGGTATAGAGTTCTGTAGATGTCTGTTAGGTCCATTGGTTCTATTGTGTTGTTCAGTGCCTCTGTCTACTTACTCATTTTCTGTCTAGATGATCTATCCTTTGGAGTGAGTGGTGTGTTGAAGTCTCCTAGAATGAATGCATTGCATACTATTTCCCCTTTTAATTCTGTTAGTATTTGTTTCACATATGTAGGTGCTCCTGTGTTGGGTGCATAGATATTTATAATGGTTATATCTTCTTGTCGTATTGACTCCTTTATCATTATGTAATGTCCTTCTTTGTCTCTTGTGACTTTCTTTGTTTTGAAGTCTATTTTGTCTGATACAAGTACTGCAACTCGTGCTTTTTTTCTCCCTATTAGGTGCCTGAAATGTCTTTTTCCATCCCTTCACTTTTAGTCTGTGTATTTCTTTGGGTTTAAAGTGAGTCTCTTGTAGCCAGCATATAGATGGATCTTATTTTTTTATCCATTCAGTGACTCTGTGTCTTTTGATAGGTGCATTCAGTCCATTTACATTTAGGGTGATTATCGATAGGTATGTACTTATTGCCATTGCAGGCTTTAGATTTGTGGTTACCAAAGGTTCAAGGTTAACTTCCTTACTATCTAAGACTCTAACTTAACTCACTTAATATGCTATTACAAACACAATCTAAAGGTTCTTTTTTTTTCTCCCTCCTCTTTGTTTCTCCTCCATTCTTTATATATTAGGTATCATATTCTGTACTCTTTGTCTATCCCTTGATTGACTTTGGAGATAGTTATTTTAATTTTTGCATTTGCTTAGTAATTAGCTGTTCTACTTTCTTTACTGTGGTTTTATTTTGTCTGGTGACAGCTATTAAACCTTAGGAACACTTCCATCTATAGCAGTCCCTCCAAAATACATTGTAGAGATGGTTTGTGGGAGGTAAATTCTCTCAGCTTCTGCTTATCTGGAAATTGTTTAATCCCTCCTTAAATGATAATCTTGCCAGATAAAATATTCTTGGTTCAAGGCCCTTCTGCTTCATTGCATTAAATACATCATGCCACTCCCTTCTGGCCTGTAAGGTTTCTGTTGAGAAGTCTGATGATAGCCTGATGGGTTTTCCTTTGTATGTGATCTTATTTCTCTCTCTGGCTGCTTTTTAATAGTCTTTCCTTATCCTTGATCTTTGCCATTTTAATTACTATATGTCTTGGTGTTGTCTTCGTTGGGTCCCTTGTGTTGGGAAATCTGTGCATCTCCATAGCCTGAGAGACTATCTCCTCCCCCAGATTTGGGAATTTTTCAGCAATTACCTCCCCAATGACACTTTCTATCCCTTTTTCTCTCTCTTCTTCTTCTGGTACCCCTATAATGCGATTATTGTTCCGTTTGGATTGGTCACCCAGTTCTCTCAATATTCTTTCATTCTTAGAGATTCTTTTTTCTCTCTGTGCCTCAGCTTCTTTGTGTTCCTCTTCTCTAGTTTCTATTTCATTTATCTTCTCCTCCACTGTATCCAATCTGCTTTTAATACCGTCCATTGTGCTCTTCAACAATTGGATCTCCGACTGTAATTAATTCCTGAGTTCTTGAATATCTTTCCGTACCTCCATGAGCACATTAATGATTTTTATTTTGAACTCCCTTTCAGGAGGAGTCATGCGGTCAGTGTCACTTAAATCTTTCTCAGGAGTGGTATTAACAATTTTACTCTGAACCAGATTACTTTGGCATTTCATATTTGCATACGGCGCCCTCTAGTGCCCAGAAGCTCTAGTCCCTGGAGCTGCTCAGCCCCTGAAGCAATGTCAGGGGTCACAGGGGAGTGGTATTGGTTCCTGGGGTGAGGAAAGAGCTGTTTGCTGTTACCCGGCTGCTGTGCCTGTCTCCACTGCCTGAACCAGTGGGCTGAACACACAGGTATAAGCCTCTGTGCTTTGTGTTTGTAGTTGCTATAGGCAGATCTTCCCTCTGGCTGGCCTAAAGCCAGGGTAGAGTTTGCCAGTTTGTGAGCCAGGTGGGCCTGGCCGGGAGACGAGCAGTAGGCGGCGTATCACAGAGGGGTCCTTGGAGCTGTGTAGCCAGCCAGGGAGCTGGAGCATCTAAGATCGTCTAAGGAGGAAGATTTCTTTTTCCTCCCTAAATATGAGAGTCTTTATGGCAAAACTCCCAACCTGCTGGGCAGAGTGCACCCGGACAATTTTGTCTACCTGTCCTCTCTCCTGAGTAGTAAGCTCTGTGCTATCCTTGCCCCTCTAGCAGCCCTCTTTGTAAGGGCTTCCTTGTTAGGAAGTCTCTCAGACTGCCAGTCTTTCTTTTGTCCCAGAGCAGCTGGATATGGATCCCTGCTTTCCACAAGTGGCTGGAATCTCAGTCTCTCCAGGAATTCTGCCTGTCTTAGTTTTCCAACCCTGTAATCACAAGAGTACCATGCAAGCACCATGAAATGTAGGTTTGTGCTCCCAGATCAGATCTCTGGAGTTTGGTGTTCAGCAGTCCCAAGCCTCCACTCCTCCCTGCTTGGTTTCTCTTCCTCCCACAGGTGAGCTGGGGTGGGGAAGGGCTTGGGTCCTGCTGGGCCACAGCTTTGTTATGTTACCCTGTTCTGTGAGGTCTGCTCTATTCTCCAGGTGTATGCAGTCTGGCACAGTCCTCTTTCCTGCTGCTCTTTCAGGATTAGTTGTATTAATTATATTTTAACATTATATGTGGTTTTAGGAGGCAGCCTGTGTCTCACCTCTCATGCTGCCATCTTTAATCCCCTCCGGGCCTCCCGGGGTACATTTTATAAATTTGAAAACTGAGTTTAGAGTGGTTAAAGAATATTCTCATGCTGCTTGTAGGATTCAGGGTCAAGATTTAAATCTGCAGCTGCCTGAAGCTAAATGACAAACTCTTTGCCACTGTACTAGATCAGCTCACTCTTTAACAGCTCCTTCACAATCAACTCATTCACAGGGCTTCTTTCAAAGACTATTACCTGCACAGCAGAGCACAAACCTTTTTAACCAGTGATTCTCAAAGGTGGCTTCAGAACAAAGTGAAGAGCTTTTAAAAACACCCATGCTAGTGACTTTGATTTAACTGATCAGGGCAGAACTTGGGCATCAATAGTATTAAAAATTTCCCCAACTGATTCTAAATGTGTAACCAGGACTTGACAGCCTTCCGGAGACTTGCATACTGAGACCTCTGCAACTAGCTTGCCTGCTTTTCCTAAGTGCTATTTCCTGACAGTTCTTCACAACTACCTTACCCTGCAGACATGCCACAAACAGCCAGACATTTGGCAGTAATATTTACACAAATAAATAATACCTATCAAAGAAAATTAACTTACTTATTTGGATTAGGATCTCTCTGTCTTGTACGAATGTTCAGCCTTTATAGTTTTGAGTATTATAATCCCAGGGCTGATTCTTGGAAACTTCTTGGAACTTATTAAAACTGTCTAACATGGAAAGTTTGTAAGGCAACTTTCCCTGCTCTATTTCTGCTGTCATTTTTAGGAGGCAAAGAAAGATGGAAATTCACAGAATATCAGCATTAGGTCAACAGTGACTGTGTCGAGTTAGCTCAGCCAATTAGAGCACTGTGCTAATGAGACTAATATCACGGCTTTTCTGTTGTCTAGTTGGCTCTGAATATATTAATACACACAAACTTAGTCCTTAGTTCTGGGCAGGCAATGCATAAAAGCCAGCAGTTACACAGCTGAACATACTAGGGAAAGAGCTCTGTGAAAATCCACTAGTATAATCTTCAAACGCAAACAAGATCATATTTTAAAGGACAGCAGTACAGCCGAGGTAGACCAATTAGAAGGCAGAAGGAAAATGCCTAGGTAATCAATAGTTAGCTGGTCACAATATTAACCAAGTCTTTTTTTCCACATTTCTGCAAGATACATTGAATAGAAGATAAAATCACTCCTACTTCAGCTCAGCTGGGACTTTGGGCTTATTAAACAAAAAGAATGAGTTAAATTAACATTCCAACTCCGCATAAACCCCTAGAAGCAAGGGAATTCATGATAAAACACCCATCATAAAATTACGATATTGTATTACAATCCCAATGGTAAGATCACCCAGTGCTCTGAGTTTCTCCAACAGAGAACTAAATGTATGAGATTCAAAAACAAACCCACTGCACAATAGGGTGAGCTCAGTGCAGCAGTGCAGTACTGAGTGCTGTCGTGTCTGTGGACTGAAGGCATGCCTTACTATTATTTTAATGTGGTTTTGGTCTTTCTTCCCTTTTAACATGATAGTGTGACTTGCTTCGAGATACTTTGGATGTTTTCATTTCACAAAGCTGAAGTCCCCTGAGTGCTAGGGTTTTACATGCACACTCAAAAGTAAGACAAGTAGAAGCATTTTATGGGAAGGACACTCAAGTGACCACATACAAGCATGGCTCCTTTAGGAGTATAATTACAGCAAGCGCTGGAAGGAAAAACACACCGTATCAGGCAAGCTAAGACTGGATACGGGGAACGATCACAGAGGGTCAATGCAACACCTGCTCAGGACTTGAAGGAACAGCAGCTTCTCACCTGGAACTTGTAGGCAGCAGACACTTGGGAGGACAAAGGGTAACCGTCTGATCACCATCCAGTTACCTGGTGAAATAACTTCTGCTTTACATCTTTTCTCACCCTTTAACTGGCTAGAAACCATGAAGTCATCGCCTGGCAACCCTGCAAACTGTTACTGTGATAACTTTGATCATCACATTCATCTTTCATCTTATTTTTTATATGAATATATCTGTTTTTCTCAAAAGCAAGCCAAGTATATGTTTAAAAAAATTTTTAAGTATAAAAGGATATATTAGTTAAATAAAAGTCTATTTCAAATAATACAAATGGGAATATAGTTAAAAGTAATTCTACTTTGAACTCAGTCCACTGTCCACCTATGAAACTGATTCATCCCTTCTTCTCTCTCTGTATGTACACTTATGTACACACACATATAAACACAAACAATATATACTTTTTTACACAAACAATATGTACTTTATTATTCATATTGCTTGTTTTACTTATATCTTGTATATGACTCCATATCAGATCTTAATATAAAGTGTGGCATAATATCTGCTATGCTTTAAATGTTTATTATGTCCCCAAAATTTATCTGTTGCAATCCTAATAGCCAGTGTGATGGTATTAGGAGGTAGGGCTTCTGGGAAGTAATTGGGGTAAAGTCCTCAAGAGTGGAAGTCAGGTTCTTCTAAAAGGGACCCCACAGAGAACCTTCACCCTTTCTGCCATGTGAGGATACAACAAAAAGTCTGAGACCTGGGAGAGGGCCCTCACCCAACCATGCTGACACCCTGATCTCAGACTTGCAGCCTCCAAAACTGTGAGAAATAAATTTCTGTTGTTTAAAAGCTACCCAGTCTGTGGTATTTTGTCAGAGCAGCCCAAACAGGCTAAGCCAGTGTTACACAGGATGGATGAACCATAAATATTACCATCACCTATTGCTGGTTCTTTTTTCCTAGATTTTCCTACTACAAATAATGTTACAATAAAATCCTGTATGTATCTGTACACAGACACATGCAAGAAAATTTATTGCTCTCTGTATCTTTGCGTACATATGCAAGCATATATGTTGAATAAATCTAGGGTAGAGGAAATGCTAAGTCAAAAGATATGCAGATCTTAAATTTTTATAGTTATCACCACATTTACCTGCAAATACATGAACCAATTTATACTCCCATCCACCAATGGATGACAGTGCCCCCATGCCCAACACACTTGCTAACTCATTGTATTAAATCATAAGGGTTATATTGCCCATCTGATAAGAAGTGTCTTTTAATGTTATTTTAATTTAGTTAAAGAATATTTTTATGAGTAGCAATATCAGATAATTTATTGAGTTCTGCACAAGTATTCACAGATCCTGCATCCACATATTCTAGGCTTTAGTTAGTGCTTTAAGCATATCATTTACTATGTGCCAAGTGTTGTAATGAGAGTTACATATTTAAAAGAATTAGGACACAGTTCCTATCTTCAGGGCAATCTAGCAGGACAGAAAGATATTCCTTAAATAATTAACATTCATAGTGATAAGTACAATAATAAAATACGTATATTGTTTGGATATAGAAATGGTTAACTCTGGGTAAAGAGCTTGTTCCTTAAATATACCTTATCTAAAATTTTTATATTTTAAAAACATATAAAACAATACAGAAAATAAATATAATACCTTGGTCAACAAGAAGCATGACTGTGGCAATTACAGCTAATAAATAAAGGTTCTGATCAGGTGAAAAATTATTCTGACTCATCTATATTTATAATCTCTATATGTTTAAGAATATGACAGCATGAAGAGTAATTTATAAGAGTCCCTATTTTGTTTGATATTTGTTGTGGGACCTTACGAATTTTATATCAAAAATAAATACAGCATATCTTTTACACATCATTTTGCAGATTTTTTCAGCTATTCTTTTAATTAACAGAATCAAAGCACAAACTTCAGTCTTCTGCCCCTCCTCGTGTCCCCCAAACTCACTGGACCATTAAGCTTCTGATATATGGTGGTTCTCACTAACGGTTGGCTTTGTTATACCATGCTAAAGAAGCTTGCCCTCTAGTATGAGGTGTGTCAAGCAAAGTTTTATATTATACAGGAAGCCCTTTAAGTAGTCAGATCCTATAAAATGTGATAATAATGTTAACATCATTGACTGGTAAGGCTACTACTTGAGCTTTTAAATGGCATTCCAACTTTCTTTAAAAGCTGTCTTCCAATGAACGGGAAAGATTTAAAACTTTATCCGTAGACTACACTCCACTCACTGATCACATTACTTCTTCACATCTTTCTGTAATTTACAAACTTTGTCTTACTTAATCTTTACAACAAATCCATGCAACTGAATCTATTATTATCTTGTTTTACAGATAAGGGAACTGAGACCTAGGAAGTGAAGTTATTTGCCTATGGTCATGCAGCTCAATCATGGAGGATCTGGGATTGGAACCTCACAGAAACGCCTCCCATAATCACTGCACTCTGCTCCTTCTCCTCGATGCAGAACTGATGCAGTGAACAATGGTCACTGATATATCACCTTATTCATTTAACACGCTCATAGAATTACAGAGTCTGAAGCGGGAAGATTATCTACTATAACCGTCCATCCAGTTCTTCTCCTTTGTTACATACCGAAGCCACATTCTGCCTTTTGCTTCAATGTCACAAATGAAGAACAAACAGTATGTCCAAAAAAAGAAATCCCTTCAGATTCAGACAGCTTTTTGGGGAAGTTCTTTATAACAAGTGCAACATTTTCTTCTTGAAAAACCCATTCACTGAAAGCTTTTGAAAAACTATAATTCAAATGTCATAATATATAATCTCTTCTCCTTGACAAAGTATTCAGCACACCTTGGCCAGCATGGCCGCTGTCAAATGCAAGCACCTACAGCTCTCTGCAATCCTCCCCCTCCCCAGGAATGCGCCTAAGAGTATGGGAAGCAATCGTATCATGCTTTTGACTCATCTATGAGCTTACCACTCATCAGGACTCCTACAGCTTTTCTCACCCTCTTGCATTTGCTGTAGTTGAAACTGACCTCACTGGCATCGGTCCGTCTTTCTCACAGGAGCTGCACAAAGGAATCACCTTGGGAGCTTCAAAAATATTCATTCTTGGCTGTGCTCCCAGAGAGCATGATTTATTCGGTATAGGACCTGGCCTAGGTATTTGCCCATGTATTCATTATCTCAGCTTCATGTAATTTACAGATGTAATGACCAGGTCATCATCCAGGTTCTCACCAAGTCATTGCAGAATCCTAGAACCCCATTCTAAGTTAATATTGGCCAGGTATACTGGGTATAGGCATTCAACCAGTTAAAAATCCACTAAATTACATATCATTCAGTCCACAGTTTTCTAGTTTGTTCACAAAACAATATCAACAATGTTTTGTTATTGGGTTCAAATTCCAGCCCAAATGACGGGCAGCTAAGCTCCCCTCTCCGTACTTCAGTTTCCCTACTTGTAAAATAGGTATAACAGTACTTACATATAGAGTTGTTAAACAGATGAAATGAGTTCATGCATGGAAAGGGTCTGGCATACAGTTCGTTGGAAAGTGTTAGTTATCACTGCTGTTACTACTAAGCCCTACTACACTCTATTTACTGCATTCACATGTTTAAGGAAGGACAATGATCAAATTTGCTGGTAGAGACCTGATAGTGGTTAAATCAATTGTAGCTGAAGCAAGAAATAAGTGTTAGAGATCATTTCCAAGCCATTCCTATTTTCTCTTTACCCCAATTAAAGCATGATTCACGACCCACTATAGGATTTCTAACTACTGTACCCACAGAACGGCATCCACTGCTTGCTCTCTTCATTTTACATACAAGTTGCTGTGTACATAAATTACATGAAATCCAAAAGCTCCAGTTAAGCAATGATCTATCAAGAATGCAGTATTACAATTGTGCAATAATAAAAACACATAAAATAAAGAAAAATGACATTAAAAGAAGTCCCAGTGGATTCACTTTTGAATCTGCTTACACCTGAATATTGTGAAATTTATTCAAAATTCAGGCTCCCCTGTGCAGTAACCCCCCAAAAAAACTTTAAATAAATACCACCTTAACTTGCCAGAAGAAACAAAAAATGTCTAGATGTAGAGTCACTTCTCCATCATACTTTAAAAAACCAACACAATCAAATATTAAATCAGGGGAGAAAAAAACCCCACCAGAACTAGTTTTACCAAAGATCTCCAAGTGAAATTCACACACCAATTTTGAAAAGTCAACAGAAAGATGTTCACTAAATGCCCCAGAGGTGTTGGTGTTGAAGACTCCCTGGACAGAATCAGAAAACAAAAGTCTCCTCCCTCTGATAGAATGGGTGTTCCTTATGGGAGGGATCTATTTATTATTCAATTGCCATTTGCCAAGAAAATATAGCATTTGGGCAATCTCATCTTTTAGGAAATTAGAAGAAATGAAGTTCTTCAAACCACTTGCAACTTAAATTTACTCTCTAGCACCTTTTCTAAAAATTTGAAGACAGCTTCAAAAAAATGTTTCTTGAATATATTTAGGGATTGAAATTTAGATTATGGGTTCACACTGCTATTTTACCATAACAAACAGATCACACAGCCAAACAGGATTGATACAAGTAGGATGTTGGAGCTGATATGGAGATTAGAATGAGTAATATTTAAGGTAAAGAAGAATCAGAATCATTTCCCAAAAAACACAATTTAAATACCAGAAAAGGCCACCAGTACCATTTTAAACAATTAGAAGTAACACAAAACACAGTTACATTTATGAGTAGGCAAAAGTGGAAAACAGATTGATAAAGGAGACAAAAAAAAACATACCTTTTGAGATCCCAAATACTCACATTTAAATGGCAATATACTGTTAATAGACATGAGAAAATTGGAAGTAAATCAGTATTTGTCCAAGAGACATTAGACATTGAGAAATGAACTAGATCACTGTGTTGGGGGAAGTACCATTTAATTGAAAGAAGATATAGTTTACTGAACAGTTCTTTATTGGGCTGATAAAGAGTTCATCCATTTCAAATACTTGGGTTAATTGCTTCCACATTCAAATGATCAATTTGGGCTCAAATAGGTTTCTTGGTTTGACATGTCATATGACTGACAGAAATAGAACTGAGGTGGCATTTTAGACTGGGCGCAAAAAGTTGCCTTAAAGAGATTATTCCAAACATCACCATTACATGATTCACTAATCAACTGTCAGGTAGCTTAACACAAAATTCTGTTACAGAATATGTAGTTCACTTCTCTATGTTTTTTTTTCTTCTCATTTTGAGAATCAAATTACACACTGATGTCTAGTCACTCCTGTTGGGGATATTTACATAAAAATAGTTGGGGGAGGGAGATATTAGGAGATAGGAAGGGAGAAGAATGGTAATGAGGAAGACTGAATGAGCAAGAGGATTTTGCAATACAGCCTTAGGTGAGAATGAAGTTAAGATGAACCTTTATTCCTTTACTCTCCTGTGGTGAGGCTGCCCAGATGTGTAAGAGTGACATGCAGAGCCAGGACAGAATGTTCTGCTGTGTTTTGGTGAGACTAAAATTATAGAAACTCAGCTGGGAACAGGGTTTTTGATAGCAGCTTAGCATGTCTACAATGGGTATTACATTAATATATTAAAAAGTTGTTATAAGAATTCAATAAAAACCTGCCTATAAATATTTCAATATCATATGAGGCCCAGCATATGACGTGCACTGAATAATTAAAGGATCCCATAGATTTTCTTCTAAGTCAAATTTGTAAGTTCCTCTGCCTAAGAAACCTATCAAGTGGCACTCAAAAATTTGAGTCCCCAAATCAAAAGGACAATGAACATTTGAATAAAGTTCAATTGGAGGCATTGAGAGAGGGGCCTCTCATTATGCACCTTAGCTACAACAAAACATAATTAATTTATAAGCATCTCCAGCCTGTTGAGGATGGACAATGCTGAAAATGTTCTAGTTGGCAAGGAATAGCAATTGAAAATTAATTGTATAATTCTCATTATTATTTATTTAAACTCTTACTGACAGCTATTATTTAATGTGCTGCCTTTGTTTTTTTGTTCTGTTTTGTTTTTCAGTAATTACAGGAGTCTTTCATATCCTTACTTATGATTTCTGCTTCACTAATCCTATCTTTTATACCTAAACTCTAACAGTAGAAACTGATTGCTTTTATAGGAAAGTGAAGCTACCATTTTGACTTTGGTAGACTCAGTTTTTTAGGTAATTATTAGAGACTTACCTTCTTATTTAAAGACTATGTAGGGTTCCTATATTAAATATAGGACACGCAGTCAAACTCAAATTTCAGCTAAACAAGAAATAATTTTTAGTACAAGTATGTCCCAAGTATTGCATGGGACATACAGATATTAAAAATTACTAACCACCACAGTAACATACCTTAAAACAAACCGCAAACCATATAAATAGTCCAAACTAATTGAATGTGTACGATGAGAAAGTCAGTGGCCTTGGGGAATACTTGGACATGTTTCACAATTTTACAAAGCAGGTTTACTACATCTGCTAGGGTTCAGAACTAATCATTCAAAAATGATTCCTTCTAATGAAGGAAGAATCTCAGGATTGCTGTCTCTTGATATGAAAGTGAAACGATTCAGGTAATTCATTGAGGTCCACGAGGATCTCACACCCTCATGATAACTTTCTAAGTCCTAATTCTTGTGAAAGAGAAACTGCTGCTAAGACTTCAGCAGATATGATAAATTATCACTCACTTCCTCTAGTGAATCTTCTATGTAATATGACGAGTCTCTCTTCTAAGAGAATTCTGACATTCTGAAACTTCTTGAAAGGTTGCATTTACTAAACACACTACATCATCAGGAATTTCAGAAAAAAAAAATCTCAGTGCACTTGTAACCTTTTAACTCTCAACCCACAAACCCAATTTGTTTCATGGGCTTTGGGCAAGTGAGAAATATAAAATACTTATTCATAAGTCAAAATCTAAAGCCAAATCCCTGACCTTCTGATGATGACTTGTGACATGACATGCCTGAAAGAACAGAAGAAAAATAAGTTGTTTAAAATTATGCTTCATGTAAAAACAGAAATTGTCTAATCATAATGGCACATATCATACCCCTGCATTTCAATAAATAATATTTTAGCTTGAATCCTTATTCACTTACTCTAGACAGTGAGCCAAAAATTAAAAAGAAAAAAATCATGAAATTCAAGATTTCAGAAGTGTTTTCAGTTCCATTGTCAAGGACACATGAAAAAAAGTAAAATAGCACCATTACAACATGTTCCTTAATTCTCTTGTGTATATCTATTACCATCATGCAAAGAATAAACACAAGAATAAATACTTCATTAAATGTCCTCATAGCTAATTTTGATCACTCCTATTTCAAAATGTATTATGACCAGCAAAACTTCCAACAAGGGTTATTTTCTGATAGAAGAAAAAAGGCTAAGGAATTATTCTTACAACACTGACATGTGCCTTTCATCTACTGTCACTCTATGGAAATAAATAAAAACCACTTTTAATATTTCTATAATATTGGCATTTGAAAGCTTTTACATTTCAAGATGAGGCTGTTGTATAAAACAAAATGTTTTTCAACACTTTTAAAGTATTTTCAGAGCATCTAATTCTATTCCTTAACTAACCCTCCTCACAGCACATGTACATATAATAATGTATGGGTAGTTTGTATCAGTCATAAAAGCTTTGCACTCTCTCCCACAGGACTCTAGGATGTAGTACCAAACAAGCAGATAAGCCTAATGATGAATTGCTCAATATAGTCAGCACTAATAGAGTGGCTTTCTACAGATGTGTAACAAAAAGATCAAGAAATACTTTTACATTTCGGGACATAGCTATTTTGATGGCATAGGTCAAGTTAAGGTCCCAAGTGGTAAATGTTAGCAACTTGAAATCTGTAGGTCCTGGATTAAACAACATGACAGAACTTTGAAATGAAATGGCAATATATTCTGAAAATAGATTAGGTTGAAAGGAAGAGTCTCTTCTTGAGGGTCTAACCGGCACTGCCTCCCCCTGCCCCACACCATCGCTGCTTTTTAAAAATTTATCTCATAGAGACACCTTAGCAGAAGCTATCAGCTTTGACAGAATGCCGAAATCCTGGCAGTGAACCATAAATTGACCATTACCATAAAAAGAGCTGCTAAATGAGAAACCATGTGCTCAGTATAAAACTAATTTCATGCTTTCAAAAGCACACAGTGGCTTCTAGCAAGATAGTGGCCCTGGGACTTGGTGAGACAGATTGGCGAACACAAATGGTTTGCCCCTGATGCGTCTGCTTAGCCAAGCTTTACATGTACTGGCAGCAAAGGGGGTTCTCGAATCTTCTGTCAAATACACACTTATCTATAACTTTAGAGCTGAAAGCTCTAAAACAGCTGCCTCAAATAAATTTAGCAGAAAACACACACATATATACACACCCCATGTGCCATGCTAGCTTCCAATCAAATAAAAATAGATCTCTCCATAGACGTAACATAATAAACACTCAATAAGCACACTGCCATTTGAATACATCATAACTCTCAGTGCTTTCTTCTTTAGAAACAATTGCTCATCATGTAGGAATTAGAATTTAAAAGAGCCTAAGTAACAGGACTCCATCTACTTGGAGGCTAACTTTGAGCTCTCCCTTATCTAGTTAGCTTTCAAATACTCTATACGTACGTCACATCAGACCTTTCTGGGCATGACGATCTAGTGATTTAACTTCCCAGGTGGGTGTCAGTACTTTATTCACAGTTAAGTGGTAAAATCTACTACATTTAAAATAAAATGTCCTATCTAATTAAAACAGGTTTTATGAAGAAATGCTGCTAATTTTCTCCTGCTTTCATTTCAGCACATCATCTCTAGAAATCAATTACTGTAGGTTGTCCAGTGCTTGACAGGTCATAACTTTTAATTATTAATAATGTCAAGCTTAGCACAGTATCAACTACAGTATGAAGCCATTTCACTTACTTTCTTAGTTATCTTGTAAACATGCCTTGCTTTGTCCTACATATTTTTCATGTCAAAGATTCTACCAAGTACATTTGGTTCGTAGCCTTTTTATATACCTGAAATATATAATAACACTGCTAATTACTTGCTTTCAGTAATGATAGCAAATTGCACAATATCACTGACTTGTTCTGAATGTTTAAAATGCAAAGGAAGTCACCTACTGGTAAGATGTCCTCGGCAAACAGCTAGCACAGAAAGAAAAGAATGCTATCACACCCACTTAAGGAGTTACTTCCCAATAAAATTAAAGAACCATATATTTTGCTCTTCAGTGTTGCTCCTTCAGATCTGTCAGCATGATGTGATAAACACAATTGATAACTCCACAGGATTCAACACAGCATACGAAAGAATCTGTTACCAACACCCCAGATCCCGGTGTACAAGTTTTAGAATAAAAATGCTCACCTCTGCTAGGAAGTCCACTCCACATCCTGACACGGCTTTCACCAGCTTCGAGAGTAGCCAAGTTGGATAAACAAAACTTCCAGTATGTGACCAGTGTCATGCACAGTGCTACCGAGACTTGGCTCCAGCCCTGATTATCTGTGTGACGGTCCCACGCTACATCAGTGCAGTTCCAAACCTTCCCAGATGCTGGCTTATTGCACTGCTCATTGAAAATCCTTTACACGCTGGCAACATTTTAGGGAAGGACAAGCACACTCTGAGTCATTTGTAAAGAAAGCAGAGCAATTTCAATTCTATATCTCCATGCATGCTGAGACCAGAAGCAGTGTCAACCTACAAGCCTGAGGTGGATTTATGCCGAGAAACAGGCAACCTAAGCCTTCATTATCAATGCACGAAATCAGCCACTGTGATCAAATTCAAGCAAACCACAAAAAGGATATGATTATGAAAGGCTCCACAGATTTAGCACCAAACCTTGTGGAATGAAGAATCATCTATTGAAATTGAGTAAATGTTAAAAATAGCTCTGTCTTTTCAACAATGAGCAGGATACAGGGAAGAAATCAGCAGTCTATAACATAAGGACTTATCATAAAGCTGCAAAAACCAAAACAGCTGTAGGTTCCTGGGACTTCCCTGTAGATGGATGAAATCACTAGCGGTTATTGCAATTATAACAACAAAAAAAGTCCATGTACTTGACACAGATGTCCACTAAAGAGCAAGTTAAATATCCTTTAACCCCTAAGTACCTGTCTCTACATTAAAGTGACAGTAAAATATGTAGGGCTGTGCTAGCACCAGGGCAAAATACAATCAGTTATTTTTCTCTAAGAAAAATTCTCAAGCAATAAAGATTTAAATGTAGTCTATGTAACCAGAAACTAAATATACAAGGCAGAGAATATGTTTAACTCCACAGTCTTTGCTTTTTGTTTCTTGAAAAACCTATAGCTCATTAAAATTCCTACCCCAGCCTTTCAGCCTTTATCTTTCACCATCCTTCCTCTTTCATTACTAAAGTATAAGATGCAAGAGCCAGTTGACATAATCCTAAAAAGGAACAAGGTAGCTATACTCCTGAAAGTAGCAGGAATGATTTGAGATCATAGTACATAGGCTTTGCCGAGTGCACACAAAATGTAGACAAAAAACACTTATCAAAAAATCACAAAAATAACGGAAGAAAGGCAGAATTGACAAATAACACATTTAAAGTTCCACTCAGATTTTTAAAGATGGGTTTTAGGTTCCATTAAGATTCTAAAGGCAGAGCAAATAAGGATCCAATAAAGGCAATTCTGTATTTGAGGATCTTCTCTAAATGACAGTGTTTAGTTATAGTAGTATTATTAGCTCTTAGATGCCACATTTAGTAGTGTCTACAATCCAAAACATCTGTAAAAATAAGCACTATTCCATACATTTATAGTGTAGCATTTTGGAGCAATGCTAAACACAGCATGCACATGGGAATCCATATGTCCCCATGTGTACAGTGACTTACAGACATCCTTCCTTGGAGACAGTTATAGACATACATGAGCGGACATGAACACAGTGTGTGTGTGTGTGTGTGTGTGTGTGTATAATACAAATGTAACAGGAGAACATGTTTATGCAGCAGTTACTTCTGCTATCTCAATTCCATTCATTTTGTGCCTCATGAAACCATTTGAATGTACCCGAATGACAATATTTGAATGTATTATGAGAATGGCATTGGGCTCACTGATTCAGCAATTGCTCTGTATTTTTCCTCTCTCTCTCTTCTTGTCTTAGAAAATAGTCCATGAGAGATAGTGTGCCTAAAACTCTTTCTATTATTACCATACATGTAGCTCCCTAGAAATAAAACTTTGAAATGAAAAAATAGTATTTGATTTAGGTCCTCAATCCCTTATCTAAAACCCTTAGTACCAGACACATTTCCGAATTCAAATGATTTCAGATTTTAGAAAGATAATACTCCACATATGCCATGAATCACATGCCTCCAGTGGGGTCTGGGGCAACACTCTATACTCATACACATTAACATTTCTGCAGCAAAACATGTGCATATTCATACTAGATGGGATAAATTAAGACTGTCATTAACCTCACATCAGTTCAGGTCAGGTTTTGCCATCAATATCATTTACAAAACCTTCTGATTTTCAGAGCTTCTTGGATTTCACCAATTTCAAGTAAGAGATGTGGACCTATAGAAATGTTTACCTAAACTGTTAGAAAGGTATGGATGGGAACATGGTACCTAAGCATGGGATCTGGAGATTAGCATTACTTTAACAAGATGGGCAAAAAACACAAGAGAAGGTGCTCTTAAGATGAGACACAAAGCAAAGAAGAGAAGTAGCTATAATGCAAGGTAGAACTAGGGCATGGGAGCAGAAGGCAAGGAGGCCATTAAGAATTATAGTGTCAAGAAAATAAAGTGTTAACAATAATAATATCAACCCCTCATTGATATACCTACTTTATATCCAATAATATAAAGGCACTTGACATAAATACTTCTTTTGGCAACATACCTTGTGATTTCCAAAAGGAAATTTTAATAGAAAGAATGTATTCTCAGAAAGAGGCATAAAACATTGGTTATCTCACTCTCTTCTCATTGTACCCCACAGCAAATCATCTGCAATCTGAAACACCACGTGTGAGAATGCGAGAAACAAAATAAGCCTCACCATATGAAGTAAAAGTCCCTATTTTGTTTTATTTCTATATGCCATATATACTATTTGGTGTAGGAGGTGTTCAAAATCACTTGTAGAAAAAAGTAGTACTATTCTTTACTATTGATGTTGAAACTGTTTAAAACCCATTTTTTAAAAGAATATTACCAAGAAATATGAACATTATCTTGTGCTTACTTGGAGCTGTCCTATGAGTATATTTCCCAAAGAAATACTTTTTTTCTGTAAGTACATTAAAGGACTTTAACATAGCATTGACACTGGTCTCAAGACTTCGGTCCTATAGAACATTCACCACCTTCTAAGAGATGTGGTCTAAAGTACACAGCTGCAGTTTTGTAGATGAATATGTCTGGAGACGTAATGTACAGCATGATAACTAGAGTTAAAAATACTGTATTGAATACTGGAAATTTGCTAAGAGAGTAGATTTCAGGTGCTCTCACCACACACATACACACAAAATGGTGCTTATATGAAGAGATGGCTATGTTAATTAGCTTGACTGTAGTAATCAATTTATTATTTATATGTATATCCAATTATGTTGCACACCTTAAATACACAATTTTTATTAAAAAATAAACTATATGTACTCCACCCAAAAATAAGAACATTTCTTAGGTGCCTTTTGGGGCCCACCTGCAGTGGGGAGGAACCCTGGATGAGTTTATGAGAACACCGATCTTCCTGTTCACTGTACAAAGTTTAGCAGAAAGTGTGACTCTGAGAGTATCTAGAATATGATCACAAAGCCATTTTCCATGTGAAGAAGGAAACTCCGTTTCTTCATTTTTGACAGTACAATATAATAGAGCAAATTCTTTCTTTAGTAATCAAAATTGTGCCCTGGTGGTTTACTAGTCATTGCAGCTGCTAAATGCATCTGCCTCTAGAGTGGATAACTCCCTGGGACCAAAGTTAATGTCTCCTTATATTTCTGACATCATGCCCATCTGAGAACAGATTAACGTCCAGTGTCTATAGGCCAAGCAAGAGTCTCTGGATTGCAAGGCAGGCTTATGGAAGGGCAGGCTCTTGAAATGAAGTGAGTCAACATAATCTGAATGCCATCACACTCAGCCTATAAAGATATGTAATAAACCAGCCCACCCAGCTCCTCCAACCTCTTCATGTAATCAGCTGACAAGCAGACATGTCTCACAGCTGGCCTAGGAACCAGCTCCAGGAAAAACTCTAAGTGCCAAGGACGAACACCAGCCCCATGGTCACCTGTGATATTCTACAGGGATGTGACTTGGAACGATATCCAATGGCCTCCTTGTCTAGGATGCTGTCAGGGTATGAAGGCAGAATATCTGTGTGAAGAAAGTTGATCAGCAAGGGCAATAACACATTCATCAACTGAAGTCAGTCATTTAAAATTTCTATTGAGCCAGCTACTGAAAGCCTTTCTTCCTAGATTAACTTAAAAGAGGTACCACAAACACACACACACACACACACACACACACACACACACACACACACATACAAATAGGTGACACTTCTATTCTAAAACAACATCAAGATTTTAAGTGGGCCTTTAATGATTCCAATCACTCAGCCACCCAAACACTTGTCATAATTGTCTGAGATTCAGTTTTCACTCTGGAAATTGTCAGTATTTGGCTTTAAAATCTAAAAGCCAAGACTTGATGAAATAACACTTATCTGTTGAGAAATATATGCAAAAGTTCATAGGCTGAAGCAATCTTAAAGCAAAAGACCACCTGTTCTTCACTAAAAAAGGGCCAACTACTCTTTCTAAGTCTTTATTTTAAAAAGTTCCAAGCAAACTCCTTCATATATCAATTCCTTGGCATTCTGCACTTATATAACTGACCACACTTGTTTAACCATATGAACAAAATATGGAGTTGTTCTAGAGTGACTTAATTTAGGTCTCTCTTAAGTGTGGTTCTAGACTTCTCACACTATCCAAATGGCTGGGGCTCTGTCTCGAAGCATTTGGGGTTGGAGTTTTAACTTGAGCGTTCATCCTATTTCCAAATTCTTCTCTTCTCATTCATAAGGAACCCCAATCTCAATAAGCCTTACAATATAAATCTCAATTAAATTTACTAGTGAGTACAGGTCTCAATTAACCTGGGGCACTAATTCTACTCTTGTTTAGAAAAATAGAGTCAGGATTTTGTAAAAGTCTTGGGAACTTACAGTGATCAATTCTGGGAAAGTGACAGAGTCAGAAAAGTATGTCAATATTGCTTCTACTGTACCATCACTGGGTATAAATTATTCCAAGTAAGAAACAGTTCCTGTACTCTCTCTATAAGGATTTATACTCAGGAAAGAAAATGTCCTCTTAAGGATCCAATTTGGCATATGCCGACCAAGGCCTTTTTTCCTTAAGTCTGTCCTTTCATAGGAAGTCATATGGGTTCTGCTCATAAATGGACTGTATAATAATTATTCCATGAAAGCACTTCTATGGACTTATGATGAAGAGGTCTAGGGAAATGAGTGCATTTTAAATAATTTAACTCACCTGCTTCTGCACTGAAATGCTGTAGTTACTGAGTGCCCTTAACTGGCAGAAACTCACACTTCATCAATGACTTGTACTTTCACCATGGTACCTCTGTTTTGCAAAAGATTTCTTGTTTAAATAATAAATGGCACACTAACTCATCGAAGAAAAAGCAAGCATTAAAAAACATGTTTCTACTGAAAAAGTAAAAGACATTATCATATTGATGAATTCTGGCCTTATCTCTGCATCTACCACACAGACCCAACTTTGCAACATTAAACATTAATGTGCTATCTAATATCTCTTAAAATGGACTATAATATTTTTTTACAATTTGGGCAATATTGCAATATTTAGTAGTAATTTTTCTTCCTGAAAATTGGAGGAAAATGTCCCTTACCCCTAACCCACTGCCTCTCCCCCTCTCTCTCTCTCCCTGTAGATTGGATCTAATGCTCAAAAAAAGTCTGTCAAATGAGCCCGCTCCTGTCCACACATGCATGTCCACACACAGGCTCACCCCTCTGTGAGTGTGTCTTTGCTTTCCATACTTATTAAGAAATCCAGGAAAATACAGGATTAGGAATGAGAACATTTTACTTTCAATACACTTGTGGCGCCATCTTGTGGTGACTCTGCAGTGTTACAGTTTCACGTTTAATTTCTAAAGTTCAAACATGTCCGAGAAAATGCTTTTGAGGATAAATTTTAAATATATATGAGACTCAGCATGAGAAATTTGGCCTATGTATTTAAAACACTAATAGCCATAATACCTATCCCAGTGCCCTGACCCTAGAAGCTCTTTCTGGAATGCAGACTAGGGAAGAAAATAAGAAATTATTAGAAAAGAGGGGCAAAAACAAAGGATCCCGGAGACATCAAAGGGAAGCACATAGAAAACGGCAAAAAAGAAAATAACACACTATCCAGAGCTCCAGCTGACAGCTCAGTCTCCAATTTTGCTCTCCGTTTGCACCCCCAAACCATTACCTCCACTTCTTGCTGCAAACTCCCCTGGCTTTATCATCATTACCCTCTTCCCACTGGGCCCAAAGTATTCTCAACTTAAAATTTACTCAAACTCTGTTCAAAATTCCTAAGAACAAATAAAGGAGGACACTTCTCACATCAAGAGGCAGAGCCTATTTTTCCAGCACTTAAATTTGGACTGGGCTGTGACTGGCTCTAACCAAAAAAACCCAGAGATGGCAGCTACTGCTCTTGCTGTCTTCCAGTGGTGCTTCTGAACTCTGTGTAACAGAGCTTCGTCCAAGTGCCTCCAAGAGGAGCGTCTACCGGTGAGCCCATCCCACCTAAAGCCAGCACCAACTGCCAGACATGCGGGCAAGAGCATCTTGGACCACCCAGTTTTGGACTACCTGCCTGCAGCTGCACGGGTGACCGCCCAGTGAGCCCAGGACAAGAACCACACAGCTGAGACCAGCTCCAATCCTTGAACCACGGAATCATGATGAAAATAAAGCATCGTTTTAAAAATGCAGTGTTAGACTTCCGGGAAGATGGTGGTGTGAGCAGGGCGGCAGAAATCTCCTCCCAACACTATATTTAACTACGAAAACACAGAAAATACATCTATTCCTAAAAGAGAGACGAGAATACACAGGAAAGCGCACAGCGTGCAGCTACACCCAAGAGGACTCGGCACCCCAAGAGGCAGGTAAGATACGGAGCCGCGACCCGGCGGGACCCGAGCACTCACCCACCTCAGCGCACCAGCGGGAGGAGAGGATTCAGAGCTGGGAGGGAGTGGAAGTACACCCTGTGAAGTAGCCAGCCCCGGTGATCTGCGCGGGGAGCCCTGACCCACATTGCGCAGTGCAGCAGAGATTGGAGAGACAGAGGGGCAGGATCTGAGTGGGGAACGCGCCAGGGTGCTTGCAGCCGGCTCCCGGGAAGGAAAAAAAAAAGTGCGCGCTTTCTTCAGCGGTCTTAAAGAGACAGGAGCCCAGCGGAGGAGCCGGATCGCCCCAGCACACTCAGCCCAGCAGGCTGGGAGTCCTGGGGAGTTTCAGACGCCTTACCTGGCAACTGAGGAAGCGTAGCCATACTTAACACTTCTCACTGAGATCAACAGCCTCCCAGTTGTTCCCACCCCTGCCAGAGCGATAAAGGGCCCTGCAGAGCGGCGAGGTCACAGCTGTGGAATAGTGGGGCAATAGCGCCACCTACAGCATTCCCACAGAATCTACGTCCAGTGGGCATTTTTTGTTTGTTTTTCTTGTTTTGTTTTTGTTTTTTCTTTTCTTTCTTTTTTTCTTTCTTTCTTTCTTTCTTCTTCTTTTTCTTTTTTTTTCTCTTTCTTTTTTTTTCTTTTTAAAGTCTTAAAGAGCCCAGCTGACATACGTGGCAACTATCAGTGACCAATTCTGTAGCCATGAAGAGACAGACGAATATGGTACAGACCAAAATCAACCACACAACCCCAGAGAGGGAGTCTGAAGGGATGGAAATGCACAGCCTTCCTGAAAAGAACTCAGAATAAAAGTCATAACCATGCTGATGGATCTACAGAGAAATGTGCAAGAGCTGAGGGAGGAAGTGAGGGAAGTGAGGAAAGACAATGCAGAAATCAGACAAGCGAGCGACGGGCTTAACAGCAGAATGGATGAGATGCAAGAGACTGTTAATGGAATAGAAAACACAGAACAGGAGTACAGAGCAGCTGAGGCAGAGAGAGGTAAAAGGATTTCTAGGAATGAAAGAATATTAAGAGAACTGTGTGACCAATCCAAACAGAACAATATTCGCATTATAGGAGTACCAGAGGAAGAAGAGAGAGAAAAAGGGATAGAAAGTGTCTTTGAAGAAATAATTCCTGAAAACTTTCCCTCGCTGGGGAAGGAAGTAGTCTCGCAGTCCACTGAAGCTCATAGATCTCCCAACACAAGGGACCCAAGGAAGACAACACCAAGACACATAATAATTAAGATGGCAAAGATCAAAGATAAAGACAGGGTATTAAAGGCAGCTAGAGAGAGAAAAAAGATCACCTACAAAGGAAAACCCATCAGACTATCATCAGACTTCTCAACAGAAACCTTACAGGCCAGAAGAGAATGGCATGATATATTTAACGTTATGAAACAGAAGGGCCTCGAACCAAGAATATTGTATCCAGCACGATTATCCTTTAAATATGATGGAGGGATTAAACAATTTCCAGACAAACGAAAGTTGAGAGAGTTTGCCTCTCATAAACCACCACTACAGGATATCTTAAATGGACTGCTCTAGATGGAAGCACACCTAAGGCTAAAAAGATGTCACCAGAGAAAATAAAATCATAGCAAAGAAAGCAGACCATCCAAATACTAACTAAAGGCAAAGAATAAAAAACCTATTATAGAAAGAATGGAGGAGGAGGAATAAGAAGGGAGAGAAATAAAGAAACATCAGACTGTGTTTACAAAAACATAACAAGAAAGTTAAGTTAGATTGTTAGATAGTAAAGAAGCAGCCCTTGAACCCTTGGTAACCACGAATCTAAAGCCAGCAATGGCAATAAGTACATATCTATCAATAATCACCTAAATGTAAATGGACTGAATGCACCAATCAAAAGACACAGAGTAACAGAATGGATAAAAAAGCAAGACCCATCTATATGCTGCCTACAAGAAACTCACCTCAAATCCAAAGATATCCCCAGACTAAAAGTGAAGGGGTGGAAAAAGATATTTCATGCAAACAACAAAGAAAAAAAAGCCAGTGTTGCAGTACTTGTATCAGACAAAATAGACTTCAAAACGAAGAAAGTAGCAAAAGATAAAGAAGGACATTACATAATGATAAAGGGGTCAGTCCAACAAGAAGATATAACCATTATAAATATATATGCACCCAACACAGGAGCGCCAGCATATGTGAGACAAATACTAACAGAATTAAATGAGGAAATAGACAGCAATGCATTCATCTTAGGAGACTTCAACACACCACTCACTCCAGAGGACCGATCAACCAGACGGAAAATAAGTAAAGACACAGAGGCACTGAACAACACACTAGAACAGAAGGACCTAACAGACATCTACAGAACTCTACACCCAAAAGCAACAAGATACACATTCTTCTCAAGTGCACATGGAACATTTTCCAGAATAGACCACATACTAGGCCACAAAAACAACCTCAGTAATTTCAAAAATATTGAAATCCTACCAACCAACTTCTCAGATCACCAAGGTATAAAACTAGAAATAAATTTTATAAAGAAATCAAAAAGGCTCACAAATACATGGAGACTTAACAACACTCTCCTAATTAATCAATGGGTTAACGACCAAATCAAAACAGAAATCAAAGAATATATGGAGACTAATGACAACAACAACACAAAGCCACAACTTCTGTGGGACGCAGCAAAGGCAGTTCTAAGAGGAAAGTATATTGCAATCCAGGCCTATTTAAAGAAGGAAGAACATTCCCAAATGAATAGTCTAAAGACACAATTACTGAAATTGGAAAAAGAAGAACAAATGAGGTCCAAAGTCACCAGAAGGAGGGACATAATAAAGATTAGAGAAGAAATAAATAAAATTGAGAAGAATAAAACAATAGAAAAAATCAATAAAACCAAGAGTTGGTTCTTTGAAAAAATAAACAAAATAGATAAACCCCTAGCCAGACTCATTAAGAGAAAAGAGAATCTACACACATAAACACAATCAGAAATGAGAAAGGAAAAATCACGACGGACCCCACAGAAATACAAAGAATCATAAGAGAATATTATGAGAATCTATATGCTAACAAGCTGGAAAACATAGAAGAAATGGACGACTTCTTAGAAAAATACAACCTTCCAAGACTGACCAAGCAAGAAACAGAAAAACTAAACAGACCAATCACCAGCGACAAAATCGAATTGGTAATCAAACAACTACCCAAGAACAAAACGCCCGGGCCTGATGGATTCACCTCTGAATTCTACCAGACATATAGAGAAGAAATAACACCGATTCTCCTTAAAGTTTTCCAAAAAATAGAAGAGGAGGGAATACTTCCAAACTCATTCTATGAAGCCAGCATCACTCTAATACCAAAACCGGCAAAGACCTCACCAAAAAAGAAAATTACAGACCAATATCCCTGATGAACGTAGATGCAAAAATACTCAACAAAATATTAGCAAACCGAATTCAAAAATACATCAAGAGGATCATACACCATGATCAAGTGGGATTCATCCCAGGGATGCAAGGATGGTACAACATTCGAAAATCCATCAACATCATCCACCACATCAACAAAAAGAAGAACAAAAACCACATGATCATCTCCATAGATGCTGAAAAAGCATTTGACAAAATTCAGCATCCATTCATGGTTAAAACTCTCAACAAAATGGGTATAGACGGCAAGTACCTCAACATCATAAAGGCTATATATGACAAACCCACAGCTAATATCATACTTAACGGCAAGACGCTGAAAGCTTTTCATCTAAGATCGGGAACAAGACAGGGATGCCCACTCTCTCCACTGTTATTCAACATAGTACTGGAGGTCCTAGCCACAGCAATCAGACAAAACAAAGACATACAAGGCATCCAGATTGGTAAAGAAGAAGTCAAATTGTCACTATTTGCAGATGACATGATACTGTACATAAAAAACCCTAAAGATTCCATTCCAAAACTACTAGAACTAATATCTGAATTCAGCAAAGTTGCAGGATACAAAATTAACACACAGAAATCTGTTGCTTTCCTATACACTAATGATGAACTAACAGAAAGAGAAATCAGAAAAACAATTCCATTCACAATTGCATGAAAAAGAATAAAATACCTAGGAATAAACCTAACGAAGGAAGTGAAAGACCTGTACTCTGAAAACTACAAGACACTCCTAAGAGAAATTAAAGAGGACACTAACAAATGGAAAAGCATCCCATGCTCTTGGCTAGGAAGAATCAATATTGTCAAAATGGCTATACTACTTAAAGCAATCTACAGATTCAATGCAATCCCTATCAAACTACCAACAGCTTTCTTCAATGAACTGGAACAAATAATTCTAAAATTCATATGGCACCACAAAAGACCCTGAATAGCCAAATCAATCCTGAGAAGGAGGAATAAAACAGGGGGAATTACACTCCCTGACTTCAAGCTCTACTACAAAGCCACAGTAATTAAGACAATTTGGTATTGGCACAAAAATAGACCCACAGACCAGTGGAACAGAATAGAAAATCCAAACATTAACCCAAACATATACAGTCAATTAATATTTGATAAAAGTGCCTTGGATATACAATGGGGAGATGACAGCCTCTTCAGCAGCTGGTGTTGGAAAAACTGGACAGCTATATGTAAGAGAAGGAAACTGGACTACTGTCTAGCCCCATCCACAAAGGTAAACTCAAGGTGGATCAAAGACTTGAATGTACGTCATGAAACCATAAAACTCTTAGAAAAAAACATAGGAAAAAATCTCTTGGACATAAACATGAGCAACTTCTTCAGGAACATATCTCCCCGGGCAAGGGAAACAAAAGCAAAAATGAACAAGTGGGACTATATCAGGCTGCACAGCTTCTGTACAGCAAAGGACACCATCAGTAGAACAAAAAGACATCCTACAGTATGGGAGAATATATTCATAAAACACGTATCTGATAAAGGGTTGACATCCAAAATATATAAAGAACTCATGCACCTTAACAAACAGAAAGCAAATAATCCGATTAAGAAATGGGCAGAGGACACGAATAGACAGTTCTCCAAAGAAGAAATTCAGATGGCCAACAGGCACATGAAAAGATGCTCCACATCGCTAATCATCAGAGAAATGCAGATTAAAACCACAATGAGAAATCACCTAACACCAGTGAGGATGGCCAACATCCAAAACACAAACAACAACAAATGTTGGCGAGGATGTGGAGAAAAGGGAGCCCTCCTACACTGCTGGTGGGAATGCAAATTAGTTCAACCATTGTGGAAAGCAGTATGGAGGTTCCTCAAAAGACTCAAAATAGAAATACCATTTGACCCAGGAATTCCACTCCTAGGAATTTACCCTAAGAATGCAGCAGCCCTATTTGAAAAGGACAGATGCACCCCTATGTTTATTGCAGCACTATTTACAATAGCCAAGAAATGGAAGCAACCTAAGTGTCCATCAGTAGATGAATGGATAAAGAAGATGTGGTACATATACACAATGGAATATTATTCAGCCATAAGAAGAAAACAAATCCTACCATTTGCAACAACATGGATGGAGCTAGAGGGTATTATGCTCAGTGAAATAAGCCAAGCTGAAAAAGACAAGTATCAAATGATTTCACTCATATGTGGAGTATAAGAACAAAGAAAAATACTGAAGGAACAAAACAGCAGCAGACTCACAGAACCCAAGAACGGACTAATAGTTACCAAAGGGGAAGGGACTGGGGAAAATGGGCGGGAAGGGAGGGATAAGAGGGAAAAAGGGGCATTACGATTAGCAGATGTAATGTTGGGGGGGCACGCGGAGGGCAGTACAACTCAGAGAAGACAAGTAGTGATTCTATAGCATCTCACCATGCTGATGGACAGTGACTGTAGTGCGGTTGGTGGGAGGGACCTGATGAAGGGGTAGTTTAATAATCGTAATATTGCACATGTAATTGTAAATTAATGATAATAAAATAAATTATATTAAAAAAAGAAAAAAAAGAAGTATATTGGGAATATTCTTTCCACTTTTGCTCAAAATATTATTTTCCTGATCTTTAACTTATTTGTAACCTGCGATAACCCTAAGCCCCTTTGTTTTCACACTTATTAGACTAGAACTTATACTGGTCCTGAGCAGTGCACACTGTCAGTCACCTGTGAACCCTGAGCTTCCTACTGGGACAGAACAAGTAATAGCAGATATCAGCTTTGCCTCATCGAGCCCATTTTACGAGTGCCCAAAGAAATGGCTTAGAATAAATTTCAGCCTAGCCTTTACCTTTATTCAGCAAGTGGTAAATTATTGCAATTTAAATGAAGGTTATTCTTGTCTTCAGCATTCACAAAAACTGTGGATATGAATGCTTTAAGCTCAGAACCCTAAATGTCTTTCCCACAGAAAAATCACTTCCTCCTTATCTTTGCACCTTCTAAATACTTCTACCACAATTACTCTTCTGAATACTAGCCCCTTAGTATGAGCGTATTAGTACAATCCTCTGTAGACTCTGAAATCAAACCACCTGGGATGGGACGAGGGGGAAGGAGCAGGTTTACAGAAGAGAAGGAGGAGCCACTATTTGTTAAGCACTTTCCCTGGGTCTTTTTTTAAATTCTCACAGTAACCCTGTGAGATAAGAAGACATTGAGACTCAGTTAAGTACTTTTATTATTTTATTTCCCAGACTTCTTTATAATTTTGGTTTCAGTATCTGAATCTCTTCCTAGGCTCTATGGGCCCTAAGTGAAAGAAAGGTCTCTCTGTGTGCATATAAACAGAGTCTGCCATGTGCCCATAAGACTACAACACATTATTGCATTACAGGCCTACCTCAGGAAAGAAGAACAATCCCATAGGAACAGTCTAAATTTTCAGTTAGAAAAACTAGAAAAAGAAGAACAAATGAGACCCAAATTCAGTAGAAGGAGGGACATAATAAAGATCAGAGCAGAAATAAATAAAATCGAGAAGAATAAAATAATAGAAAGAATCAATGAAAGCAGGAGCTGGTTATTTGAGAAAATAAACAAAATAGATAAACCCCTAGCCAGACATATCAAGAAAAAAAGAGAGTCTACACAGATAAACAGAATCAGAAATGAGAAAGGAAAAATCACTATGGACACCACAGAAATACAAATAGTTATTAGAGAACACATGAAAAATTATATGCTAACAAACTAAATAACCTAGAAGAAATGGACAACTTTCTAGAAAAATACAACCTTCCCAGGCTGACCCAGAAAGGAACAGAAAATCTGAAGAGACCAATTACCAGCAGGGAAATTGAATTGGTAATCAAAAAATGACCTAAGAACAAAACGCCTGACACAGATGGTTTCACTGCTGACTTTTATCAAACATTTAGTGAACACCTAATATCCAATCCTCCTTAAAGTTTTCCAAAAAGTAGAAGAGGAGGGAATACTCCCAAACTGATTCTATGAGGCCAACATCACTCTAATACCAAAAACAGACAAAGACACCACAAAAAAAAAATTACAGACCAATATCCCTGATGAACATGGATGCAAAAATACTCAAAAAATATTTGCAAACCGAATTAAAAAATACATCAAAAAGATCCCCCACCATGATCAAGTAGGATTTATTGCATGGAATGCAAGGATGGTACAACATTCAAAAATGCATCAACATCATCCACCACATCAACAAAAAGGAGGACAAAAACCTCAAGATCATCGCCACAGATGCTGAAAAAGCATTTGACAAAATTCAACATCCATTCATGATAAAAACTCTCAACAAAATGGGTATAGAGGGCAAGTAACTCAACATAATAAAGGCCATATATGAAAAACCCACAGCCAACATTATACTTAAGAGCCAGAAGCTGAAAGCTTTTCCTTTAAGTTCGGGAACAAGACAGGGAGGCCCACTCTCCCCACTTTTACTCAACATAGTACTGGAGCTCCTAGCAACGCAATCAGACAACACAAAGAAATAAAAGGCATCCTGATTGGCAAGGAAGAAGTCAAACTGTCCCTGTTTGAGATGACATGATATTATACATAAAAAACCTTAAAGAATCCATTCCAAAACTATTAGATCTAATATCTGAATTCAGCAAATTTGTGGGATACAAAATTAATACACAGAAATCTGTTGCATTTCTACACTCTAGTGATGAAATAACAGAAAGAGAAATCAGGAAAACAATTCCATTCACAATTGCATCAAAAAGAATAAAATACCTAGGAATAAACCTACTAAAGGAAGTGAAAGACCTATAATCTGAACACTACAAGACACTCATGAGTGAAATTAAAGAATATGCCAATAAATGGAAACATGCCGTGCTCATGGATAGGAAGAATTAATATTGTCAAAATTGCCATCCTGCCTAAAGCAATCTACAGATTCAATGCAATCCCTATCAAAATACCAACGGCATTCTTCAATGAACTAGAGCAAATAGTTCTAAAATTCATATGGAACCACAAAAGACCCCGAATAGCCAAAGCAATCCTGAGCAGGAAGAATAAAGCAGGGGGAATTATGCTCCCTGACTTCAAGCTCTACTACAAAGCTACAGTAATCAAGACAATTTGGTACTGGCACAAGAACAGACCCATAGACCAATGGAACAGACTAGAGAGCCCTGATATAAACCCAACCATATATGGTCAATTAATATATGATAAAGGAGCCATGGACATACAATGGGGAAATGACAGCCTTTTCAACTGCTGGTGTTGGCAAAACTAGACAGCTACATGTAAGAGAATGAAACTGGATTATTGTCTAACTCCATACACAAAAGTAAACTCAAAATGGATCAAAGACCTGAATGTATGTCATGAAACCATAAAACTCTTAGAAAAAAACATAGGAAAAAATCTCTTGGACATAAACATGAGCAACTTCTTCATGAATATATCTCCCCAGGCAAGGGAAACAAAAGCAAAAGTGAACAAGTGGGACTATATCAAACTAAAAAGTTGCTGTACAGCAAAGGACACCATCAGTAGAACAAAAAGACATCCTACAGTATAGGAGAATATATTCATAAATGACACATCTGATAAGGGGTTGACATCAAAATTATATAAAGAGCTCACACACCTCAACAAACAAAAAACAAATAAGCAAATTGAAAATGGGCAGAGGATCTGAACAGACACTTCTCCAAAGAAGAAATTCAGATGGCCAACAGGCACATGAAAAGATGCTCCATATCACTAATCATCAGAGAAATGCAAATTAAAGCCATAATTAGATATCACCTCACACCAGTTAGGATGGCCAACATCCAAAAAACAAACAAGAACAAATGTTGGCAAGGATGTGGAGAAAAGGGAACCTTCCTCCACTGCTGGTGGGAATGTAAATTAGTTCTACCATTGTGGAAAGAAGTATGGAGGTTCCTCAAAAAACTCAAAATAGAAATACCATTTGACCCAGGAATTCCACTCCTAGGAATTTACCCTAAGAATGCAGCATTCCAGTTTGGAAAAGACATATGCACCCCTATGTTTATCACAGCACTATTTACAATAGCCAAGAAATGGAAGCAACCTAAGTGTCCATCAGTAGATGAATGGATAAAGAAGATGTGGTACATATACACAGTGTGATACTATTCAGTCATAAGAGGAAAACGAATCCTACCATTTGCAACAACATGGATGGAACTCGAGGGTATTATGCTCAGTGAAAAAAGCCATTCAGAGAAAAACAAGTATCAAATTATTTCACTCATCTGTGGAGTATAAGAATAAAGAAGAAACTGAAGGAACAAAACAGCAGCAGACTCACAGAACCCAAGAACGGACTAATAGTTACCAAAGGGAAAGACACTGGGGAGGATGGGTGGGAAGGGAGGGATAAGGGGGAAAAAGGGGCATTACCATTAGCAGATGTAATGTTAGTGGGGCATGGGGAGGGCTGTACAACTCAGAGAAGACAAGTAGTGACTCTATAGCATCTTACTGTGCTGATGGATAGTGACTGCAATGGGGTTATGTGGGGGGGACTTGATAATAGGGGGAGTCTAGTAACCATAATTTTGTTCATGTAATTGTACATTAATGATAGCAAAATTTTTTTAATGTCATTTTGAATAAAAGTTAAATTTGATAAATATCAAAAATAAGTAAATAAATAAGGACAAAGAAAAAGAAAGAAAATAAATCATTTTGGAAACCCACATGGGAACAGGACACAGTCTAGGAAATTGAGTGCCACTCTTTAACACAAGAGCTAAATTAACATTCTCCAACTGCTTCCAGCTATTGATATCATTATGGAACAGACAGGACATATTTAGAAAATGGCACATCACCAGAAAATGTGGGTGAGGGTGCAGGATTTTGCCTAATACAGTGCAGCTAGGATCTTCAGGAATCAGAAAAGAAAATCTATTGCACAAACCCTTTAGATTGGAGTTTAATCCTCCAACGAAATAAACTATATAACATTGAGTAGATCATCTTTCTATAAATAACTGTTCAACGAAGCTGCATTTTAAAATATACTCCTTGGCCTTTAAGCTAGTGATCCTGGTTACTGCCAACTGAATTCATAATTAAAAGGATATAGTGTCACTAAATGTATAATAAAGAATTTGTGTGTATCTTTTAGTGAAAATGAGACGACTTTTTATTCACATGTATCATTTATCTATTTAACAGTGAGCAGACAATGTAAGAAAGTACACATCAGCCAGTTATCATAAAGGCCTGCATTTTGATAGAAGTAAAAACCAAGGTGGGTGCATATTACAAATATCACTATCCATAAACTAAAGGAAACTAATATATTTACCAGAACAGAATGCATTTTACTCCAGTAATTATGTTTTCATACCAGGCAAAAGAAAGCTTTCTCAAAGAATCCTTCACAAACTAATTTGGATGCAAGCTCAGAAAATCTCACTCAAGGTCATAGGCATTTAGTAGTACCAGTTTATAAAGACTTTATTTTGTGAGTTGTAAGAGAGCTACACACCTCTAAAAAAAGGTATGAAGCTTAGATAGAAAGCTATCTGTTGTTCCATATCTAATAATGAAAAGATTTATCAAACAATTTCTACCCTGTCTCCATTGCTGACTACTTGTTTTGGATGTGATTCCATTAGAATTTAAGTTCCATTATAGGATGTAATAGGTCATCCAAGCATTTGCTGGAATTTCTAATTTCTTCCCTCAAGAGCATCAGACTAAGCAAATTAATCACTCTAACATCTATGCTTTCAAAGCAGAGGCCCATTTATTAGAATGTGTTCAATATAGAAAACATGGTATATACCATGATCCCATCCCCAGACTCAACCCTCTGGGCTTAGGAAGAACGGATTCATCACAGACGGGTCTCCACAACTCAAATCTCTGTGATGCACAGCAGCAGCAGCAGCTCTGGTTGAGATCACCTCAGCTATGTCCTCCCAGCTCTGCCTCCCAGAAAGCATCAGTGACCAAGTGTTCTCTTAACGGTTTTCTCTGAGAGGCTCAGAAGACCTGGGACAAGACAGCCACCACCGGCCTAGTGTTCCCCACGTGATTCAGTAGAACAGTTCCTACTTCAGACCAGGAGCAGAAATGAGGAGCTGTCTGGGTTGGGCAGTTCTCAATCTATTCACCTTCAGCGCTAGAACTCTTATAGTTGCAAATAATGGGAGGGGAGGGGAGGCAAAGGGAGAGGAGAGGGGAGATGAGGGGGAAGGGGAAAAAAAGGAGGCCTACATAACTGAAAAGTCTCAGGGTGGAGCTCTCCTATCTCGTGTCTTCAGACATAGCTGGATCCAGGAGATAACAGAATTTGATCTCCTTTTCTTTGTCTCTCACCTCTGTTTTTGTACATAAGGTCCTCATTTTCTAGCAGGGTCTTACCTCAATAGGGGCAAGATGTCCACCAGCAGCTTCAGGCTTACATCTCCCCAGCTTTAAGTTCAGTGAAAAGAGAGCATCTCTTTGTAAAAAGTTCCAATAAAATTTCCAGAATGAAAACATAACAGTTCTAATTGGCCTCTTGTGGGTTACCTGCCCATCTCCAAACCAATCACTGAGGTCTGACAGGTGCAAAGACTTCTGTGATTGGCCAGCCCAAGCCAAATGCCCACCCCTGGTGTCAGGAGGAAAGGTGGCTTCAGAAGGCAAACTGTTGCTGCTGCAAGAGAAGAGCATTTGAACACATCCACATCTGATCTCAGGACTCTCCTTGTTCTGTCTTTGTCTTCAAACTGCCTCCCACATTTTCCCAACCTAGGACCCTCTGCCACCATGTCTGTCTAGCAGAGGACTTCAACATGTCCCCTGACATAGAAAAAAGCCATGTGGTGTAGTGACCACAGAGTCAAACAAACAGCCAGGTTTCTAACTGTGGCTCTATCACTTTAGCAAGTTGAATGATCTCTCTGTGCCTTCGTTTCCTCATCAAAAAAAAAAAAAAAAAAAAAAGGCAGGTGACAATAGCAGAACTAGCATTGGGTTGTTGAGACAAATCAGTAAGATGCTACATGCAAAATACAGGCACTTGAAGCAGGGCCTGGCACAAAGTTCTCTCTCAGAAAGTGCTAGGTAATAATATTTAATGATTGGTTAACATTTCACTAACACTGCCTCATTTCTGCTTGTGTGTTAGATATCTTAATAAACACAATATTTTAAAAGATATTACTTAAGGACATATATAGATAAGCACGGGGGCAGATCTGCAGTCTTTTCTAAGATCATATTTCCTAGTTTATATTCTCATCATCAGTGTGTGGGTAGGCCTGTTTCCTGGCATCCTTACCAAACTGGGTATTGTTTTTTTAATCCTTCTCACAGAACCATTATGAAAAAACTCAGTTAACAACTATCCAGTAGATATTTTTTTAATCCACAAGACACTAAACACCTAAAAAATCTGAAAATACAATAATTAATTTACAGTTTATCCAAAGCTCTCATTGGTTTCACATTCTATTATTTAGTTTGGTCCCTGATAAATCTGGAAAAGAAGGAAGTAGGGCTTAAAATTTGCATTACATAAGCAAACGGAATTCTGAACTCCAAAAAATTGATATTTTTTCCCCTGAAGAAAATGTAAAAATATACATAGAAAGATCATGTCCTCAACTCATTAAAAGCAAAAGCTAAGTGAATGTAAGAAAAACAGAAATTAGCCTGTATTTAATGTATGGAAAAAAAGTTGTAATGAATATTTCCCCAGTGGTTGTCTATTAAGGATTTTCATCTATTCAAGTCATGAAATGGCTTGCCATTTAAAAAAAATCAAACTCAATCTAAATTTCCTTATTAAAGTTAAAACTTAATAGACCATTAATAGGAAATCTTGCATGCTTTTCAAAATAAAGAAAACACTTCCCCACTTTCTCAGCTTTCAAATGTTTTAGGTTGAAAATTCTGAATGGGATGCAAAATGCATTTATCTTCAAAATCCCTTCAAATGTCCCAAGGGATATCATTCTCTATAGTGCCATGATTTAATACAAAGTCTATGCTATTAATTGATTTTCATTTAGTTCTTTTCAAATGCTTGTTGTCAAAAAATGCTTCCTACCTCGATATAATGAAATCTGAATGAAACTGACAGGCGGGTACTCAGCTCCCACTGCTTGCCTGATAGTCTGGAAGGGAGGAAGCACTGAGCACAACTCCATCTTGCAGAAGCTGGGCACCTCACAGAGGACACAAGTCTCACTCAGGAAACAAGTGTCCAGTAAGACTTAGACACTGGCTTGTGAAAAACAGAAACAGCAGGAAATTAAAAAGGAGAAATCAGAGTATCCGTGGTGTCTGGAGTGGCTTCAGGCAAGGCGGAGACTTGACCTAGGCTCTCAAGAGCAGGAGGCCAAATGGGAAGGAAAAACACCCCTTTGCAATCCCTGAGCCACTCACAGTGGTTCTTGGAAAAATGGACAAACACCCACAGACATGTCTCCTGGGCGCTGCTAAGTGGTGCCATTACTTTTCCTGCTATTCGGTAATATAAAGAGCAGATTTTATATTGCCCAGTAGCTCTGTAATCTCTATGATTTAACTGTATAGTTCTTTGCAGTGAGTTTGAACATTCTGTTGCATATACCCACTAATTGGAATGGGTTCAACAGGTATGTTTTAGGGGAGTAATTATTGTTGTTATTATCATTATCCCTATTTTAACTTTACTCTCAACAGGTTTTTTTACCCAATCCCCATAAACATTTTCATGAAGAACAGTATGAGAAAAAAATGTGACCAAAGTACCAGAGGAGACCCCCACCCATACTAGAAGCGACCCAGCCCTGCAGTCGAGAACCGGGCAGTTCTAAGGCACTAGAGAGATGTCCTCCTGCCACTTTCTCAGTCCATAGCAAATCTTGTAATGCTTCGTGTCACCAAACAGAAACTCGTTTACAGCATCTGTAAGAACAGGCGGCAGCCAAAGCGAGGGAAAACTCACCTCGAAACTGTGGTTACAGAAGAGGGGCCATCTTGGAACAAACCTGATGATTACTGGATTTCATCCCATGAGAAAGACAGGGTCCGGCAGCACCCATTAAGCACCCACTGGAAAGCCACTTAGTGAGAAATAACACAGCCAACATCAGGGCCAGAGAGAAGGGAACATAATTCTAAAATAACTGAAAATAGCCCACAACATAGTAGAGCATAAACTCATTCCACTAGGATGTTCTCACTCGAGTGCAAAGCCACCCCCTCTTTATCCTGCGTATGGGTAAGGAAGCAACAGAGTAGAAAACTGACCACTGTGTGCACATACAAATTGTTGGCAGAATAAGGAGGTGAACCCAGGGCCTTTCACACTGCCTCAAGCTCCATCTCAGCCACACCTCTTCCCTGTCTCTCTCAAAAGGAAATTGGGAGGAAAACCCCAGAAGTCCCTGTAGCCTTTGGCATAACATTCAGCACTCCATCACAGACATAAAAACAACAAGGAGGAAGAATTTATGTTTGCCAGCCAGACTGCGTGCTCTTTGACTGCCATGGTCAGAAGGAGTTCTCAATCTTCCGAACAGAAAGTCTGGGTGGAAGAGCTCGTCCCTGTGGAGGGATAGCGCGGATACTGCAGGGCAGTGTCTGCTGCACAATCAAAATCAAAATTGCCCCAACACATGCCCCAGACTGCTCCTGATTGAGAATCCCTGGGTCCCTGAGCCACAGCTACTCCCTCGGTTCCATTACCTATGTCTCCCTTCAGTGCTGAATCAAGCACATCACAAAGTACTCAGTATTTCTAAGGTCAAACTCATCCTCCACCTGCTCCCTCTCCAGACGTCCATATTTCTTAAATGGAAACCTGCCTCAAGAGCTTTGAGTCATCTTTGACTCTTCCTCCCGGTCCCATATTTTCTTTTCTATCTTGCCCCTACCTTCCTATTCCTGCTACCAACCTTTTGCTGTAGGACTAAAATAATCTCTTAATGGGTCTCCCTGCTTCAGTGCAACCTGAATCTCCTCCTAATCTGAATTAATTGCAGCTCTACTTATAAATCACCTGTACTAAGAAATATGTCAAAGGCTCCCTACTGCTCACTAAATTAAATATCTTGACCCAGCACTTTTATAACATGACCCCACAGGTTTTCCCCACCACACCAACCATTATTCCCCACCAATACCTATTCTCCCATCTGTATACTCTTCCCCAACCTAGTGCCCTTCTCAGCCATTTGTGTTCCCCATTTCTCCTAATAAAAGAGATGATTCTGCCTGAAATGTCTTCCTTTCCACATTTCTAGCCAAACTGCATCAGCTTTGGAGATCCTACTCACAAAGCTTTCCAACTTCCCCAGCATAAGATTTCTTTCTCCTTTCATCCTCCCCCGACCCCCACACACTACTAAACTTTATTACTCTAATATACTTACTTTTTAACTCAGCAATACACTATAAAAATACTATACTTGGGTTATTCCACGTGTGCTACAAGCCTTTCTCTTTGAGGACCCACTGTCTGCCTGTGCTCAGCTCCTTAGGGGTGGAAGAGGTCTCTCCAAGGCCCCAAGGGTTGGAGCAGAGGATGAGGCTGAGGAAGCCAGCACTTTCCATCCCTCAGCCAGTGGGGGGCTCTGGCATGCACACACTATACAAATGCAGACAACAGTTCTGGGTCAGAATCCAGCCCCTGGCTTTTCTTCGGGGACTGGGAAAAACACAGAATAGGGAGAAGGGAAAGCTGGGTAGGCTGCAGGACACAGAGCTGAAAGTCCTATAACTAGAGCTTTCAGTTACATGAGTAGGAAATATTCTTCCCTTGCTTAAGCAACTTTGAGGTCCCTCACAACCACAGAGTCCTACCAGAAGCACCCTTTCTATCATCTGTTGGCTACCAAAGCCAAACCCTTCATCAAGTTTCCCCTCCATGCTTGGCTCACCCAGGTCACTGTACGTTACACATATGTACAGACACATATGTCCACTGTACTTATTAAGTATTTGTACTCAAGAAGTATTTTTGACATCAATTTGAGAATAAGTATTTTAATTGGGAGGAAGTAAACAGGATTTAATTTTAGCCCTTTACAGTCTCTCCAGTCATCACCTTAACACTTGTAGTCAGTAGACATTGAAAAGCTTTCATCAGCAAGTTTCAGGAAGGTTTTGCATTTGTAATTAAACTCTTCTGTGAAAAATCACCCCTGCTTTCAGGATTACTTAAGTACTAGTGGCATATGGCAAAGCAGGTGTTTGACAGAAAATGTTTTTTAAAAGATCTTTTGAAGACCACAGGTGCATTTCTTCTTCTAAAATTAGGTAGAGTATCACAATTTCAGCTTGGCTTCTCTGGCCCTTTCCCTTATACATTAATTTCATCCTATGTGGAAGCCACAGGCTTATGAGGTGCTGCCAAAAGAGGTGTAGTTGTCCTTCTGTTCTAGGCCTGCACAAACTTCACAGCTGTTACCTGTGCCCAGGATATAGATGCGTTGGGAAAGTAAGCTCGTGTGCCCTGCCACATTGCCACGTGGTGGACTCAGTCAGTGGAAATCAGTGGCAGACCATCCACTGAGAGGCCTCCCAGGGTGCTACTTCATTCCAGGATTACCTGATCGTAGTTCAAGATACATCCCTCAGGCTTGCAAGCTCAGAATCCTATCGGTGGCATTCTACCAAGCTGGGTGCCTCTTCAAAGGTGGACTTTCATAAAACGAGCTTGCAGACCAGTAGGAAAAACCAAAATGCCAGTTAGTTATTTTACAATGAAAGGTAACTCTCCTTTAGTAGATATTAGGTATTAGAAAACTGTTAGCTATTAGGTATGAGAAAACTTAATCTGATCACTACATCGTCTCCAATAGCTAAGCTCATGGAAGACAAATCATACTCATAAGATTGATTTGGTGAACAATGAAATCAAAGAAAAGATGCCCTTACAAAATGCACCTCAAACAAGCCAGCTCAGAAAACATTGTTCCTACAAAAATACAAGTAAACTGACCACACTTGCTCCCCGTGGAGAGAGCTGACTGCCCAACAACCACAGCGCCCTCCATATGCTCCCTACCTGCCTCTGCTAAGGCCTGGCTGCATCATTTGCAGGGCCAATCCGAAATAAAAACGTGGAGCTCCTTGTTCAGAAAGTGATATAAAAATGTCATTAAAGATATTAGAATATAAATTTTTCCTTCCTACCAGGGTCTTTCTCACTCTCAACCAGTCACGTTGTTTTAAAGCACTATTTAAGAAGACGCTCCCTTGAGTACAGAGACACTCCCCGGGCCAGTACAGACCCTCACAGCTACCCAAGGGCCTTGTCCCATGACTTGGCGTAGTGGGAAGCCCACCAGCTCCTGGGTTCCCCCTCCAACTAGCTGCTGGACTGACAGTGTTTGGGCCAGCGAAGTGAAGTCAAGCCAGGTAATGAGGCATGTCTGCAACCCCCTGGGACAGGCTCCGTGAAAAGACTGTACCTCTGTGTTGGGATGCACTCAGTATCTGGATCAGGAGTGGGGAGGGGCAGTGAATCACCTGCTGAGAGCATAATGGCACCTCTAGCCCAGGATGGGAATGAGCCCACCACGCCTTTCTCCAGGACACCATGGAGTGTGTGTATCAGACCTTGACCCTCCATGTACCTAACTCCTACTGGGGACAGAGGATGAGAGTGGGTGCTTGATGGTCAGGCAGGCCCGGGGTACAAGGGGGTGGGGGAGCAGGCTGCCAAGTATCTGTCCAAGGGAAGCAGGGCTCCATGATCCTGGACATGCTCCACTGTCCCATCAGACTTCATTTACAAAAAAGTTAAATTTGTGATTAATTAAAAATTAAATTAGAAACGTTAAAATAGTGACCACAACTTACTGCATCCCAATAGGGAAGCCCTTCCGAGTGGGGTGCCCTGTGTGACCGCACTAGTTGGACACCCATGTAACCAGCTCTGCTTCTCTTGCTTCGTCATCTCCTAAATGTCACTGGGTATGCCACAACTTCAACAAGCAAGTACAGTCCAATTTTGCCTGCAGCTACAACTTGATAACTTACATCAAGAAAACTAAGTTTCCCCTTTAATGGACCAATTGTTTTGTAGACTGGTATTTCAAAGGCTTCTACAATGTGTATTGATTTCATAATCAAACTAAAAGAGGCATTTTTATTTTCGCCATTTTCAAGCCCTACTGTAGCCCCCAAATACTAACACAGACAATTGTGCAGGCATAGTCATATCCATGGATTGAAACATGCCTTAGAATGCATTTATCTCCATTTATTTATTCAATGGATTTAATAAATCTTATGTTCCTACATGCCAAGCATTATGCTAAACTCTATGTAACAAAAATCAAGAATTATACAATCCTTTGGAGAGTGCACACTGAAGTGGAGAAGACAGACATGAAAAGGACAATGTAGTGTAAGCGCTATGAGCCCATGTGCCTTTGAAGCACAAGGAAAGGGTGTCAAACTCAGTCAGTAGGGTGGAGTGAAAGCTTTCTAGATCTTTCCCAATAAGCAAGGGGAATAATTTTCCTGAGAAAATTGACAGCACCTTGGAGTTTCATGTTCCTTTTCCTACAAACTTTCAGAATCCACGATGTAAGAACACACTGCCACCTCTGAAGTATGAAGTAGTCTTACCCAATTAAAAAAAAAAATCAAACACAGATCTTTTCAAACCTCTGGATTCATTCACATCAAAGGATGCATTCAGCAAAACCCAGACTGTGTGAAACTCTAACAGGACAAGTAATACAATTTCTTCAAAAATTAAACTGAAAGAAAACAATAGGTGGAACCCTCATTAAATTAAAAGAGAGTTCAGCAAACTGACTGCAATGTGTAGGCCTTTGTGTGGAAGTTTTCTTGAATCCTGTGTGTTGGGGGGTGGAGATTGGGTACTATTACATTTATGAGATCAACATATCTAATGAAATTAGGGAACTGTTAGTGTTCCATGTTGCCAGTGTCATTGTAAGTACGGTTAAGGAGGCTAGAAAGCATGATGGTTAAAGGTCCAAGCTTTGGGATCATATTTCCTGGTTTCAAACATATCTTCTGAGACTGGGCAACAAAACTTAGGTAAGATCCAATGGCTCCATATCCTCATCCGTAAAACAGGAAACAGTCACAGCAATTGCTTCATTAAGTTGTTGAAGGATTATGAGACACACAATGTGAAAAGCATCCATCACATGTTTGTTACTATTACAGGTAACAAGGGACATTTTTAAAACCTTGCTATTGATTTCACTCCACATAATTACTCTAATATCTAACCTAGGTTACTCCTCTTGCATCTTCCATACACAGAAATCTCATTAAGTGATCAAAATTTAGTTTTTCCTTTAGGATTTGTGTTCAGAATTACTTCAGTCACAATCTTTCTCAAGTTGCTTACCCAGGCCTGGTCCCTTTAGGCTGCCTCGCTCACCCCGATGCCCGCAGAACATCCCTTAAGGGGAGTCCACCCATCACATCCACTGTCCTACCCTGCGAGCTCTCTATCCTATATCTCCTCTCCCCACTCCAAATTCACAATTCCCTGTTCCTTTCCTTTACTGCCCTATGGACTCAAATAGTACAGTCCCAGGGATCAGGGATTCTCCTGAGAAGGGTTCTGCTTCAAGTCCTCTGCTAAATCTCTTTGGGTGAAGCCTCTCTCTGTTCATACATTCATGCTCTAATTCATGCCAGCAGGACCCAGGCACAGCCTTCCCCAACAGGGGCAGTGGCAGTTCATGCTTCTTCTTTCACTCTCCGTCTGGGCTGTACGTCCAAAGAGTCAATGAGCAAAAGTCACTGTTCACTGCTGCTCATGGCCTTCAGGCCACAGAAGCACCAACCAAGTCTGAAAATGCCCACCCTCTGCAGCCATCGGGACCCCTTCTCCACTTCAGGTTAGTGGACTCTTAGGATCAGGGACTGCCTTACACCAATCTGGTTCCCCCCAAGGCCATTTACTTGGTGTTTTGCACATTTAGACACTACAAAGATCCTTGCTGGATTTTTCTAATTCTTAGGTGCAGGACGTAAGACTGGTCTTTGTTAGGGTCCAGAGAAAATAGAGTATAAAGCCTGACTTAGAGAGACTAGTGTAGAGAAGGTGGTAGTATTCTTAAAATCTTTTCCTAGCCCAAAAGAAAACCTAATTACTCCTGACTTCTGAGGAATAGACCTGGGCTATTTGTCAAAGTTGTACTACTAATTAACTGTATAGGATTCCAGGTAAATAATTTAACCTCTCCAGGCCCCAGTGTCTTCATCTGTAATGTGAGGATGCTGGACTACAGGTCTCTAAAAACTGGAACCCGGAAGCTCTCAAGATCTGAATTTAAATACAAGAGAGAAAATACACCAGATGCAGGTGTCCATACTGTGTCCAAAGCAGTGGTACTCACTGTCACCGACTATCTTCCCAACAACCATTAACCAAAAGGCTTCCTGAATACTATACTGAACACTACAGTGACTACTCATGCTACTATAGAGTCTGATAACATTATAACACATATATTAGTTGCTTTATAGACTTTTAAGTTGAATGTACAAGAGTCATAGGTTATTAGTCTAAAATCCTGTGAAATTAAAGTAGTATGTTAATATTAATAATTTATAAGCATACAGTCCTTTTCAAATGTAAAGTATGATCATTTATTCTACCATCATAGTTTGTACATGGTAGCCAGTTCAATATCTGCTGAATTCATTCATTGAATTAGTAATTCTGTCATAGATGATGCTTTGTTCTGGCTTTGGAGGCTGTGTCTTGCTAAGGTGTGATTGCCTTGGCTGGACTGGAACACTCTTTAGTCCTTTTTCTTTGTTTTCCTCCATTCTTTTAAATTTAGGTATAAAATTGAGTTATAAGCCACTTTTGTTGAAGGCTGACCCACCTTAAACCAGCATCTTGGAATGCAGCCAAGGCAATAAAAACACATCTAGAGTCAGAAATGTTTCCAGGAAACTGAAAAAAAAAATTGAAGTCAATATTTATAAACAAAATCAGAAAATCACAGCCTGTACATAAGCAGGAACTTCAGCTCAGCATCCTGCCAGCTGGAACCTCTGGGCCTACATCTTTACCTATCCTCTAGAAACTCCGTTACAGGGAATCTAATGGCCATGGCACATAAAGGGAGGTGGTAGCAGCCCTGGAAAAACTCCACCCAAACTACTACAGGCAAAAGGATGGTCTCAAAAGAAAGTCAACTTAAAAATGTCATCCACCTTCCTCAGTGGCTATAGAAACACTATATTGGACATGGGGAAACAACCACCAACTTAAAGAAGTAGCATCTAGTGATGGGGATCAAGTCATAGCTTCAGGCTTTCTTAAAGGTCTTACATCTGTTATTCTGACCCCATGCAAAGTACTTAAGCACAGTACCTGCTACTTAGTAAATGCTAAACAGATGTCCATTATATATACTCATACACAGACATGCTTGAAGAATGAAGGTGTTCTGTTTTTGAAAGCAGTCAAATGTGTTAGGCTGCCTGCAACAGAATAGAAGTGAGAGGTTTGGGAAGGGAGAGTGGCAAAGTGGTGGGGCTACACAGAGGGTGGTGTTGAGTCCACCATGAAAACGTGTTGCAGGTTTTTTGGGGGAGGGGCTTTAAGAAAGGGAGTGAGGAAGTCAGAATAATAGATGTAAACTTCAACTACATTGTAGAGGTTGGTGCGAAGGTAAAAAAGGAAGGGTTTTCCTAAAAAGGAAGGGAAAAATGGACCCAACTGGCAACCCAGGTACCTGCCACTTGGGAAATGCTACATAGATGTCCATTATATTCATAAGTTTTCATGCCAGTTCAGCATTCATTCAGATGCTCATCTTCACAAAACAGGTCTGATGTACAAATCGAGAGTTAATTACAAGAAGCAAACCCCTTCATAATTACCAATAAGAAAGCAAAATGGCACAATGCTATGAGTTACTCTTCTGAAATCAGTAAGTACTTAACTAGATTTTTTTTTAAAAGCTAAGCTAATTTGGAGATTCTTAAGATGGCAGCATGAGTACGGTGGTGGAAATCTCCTCCCAAAACCATATATATTTTGAAAATACAGAAAGTACAACTATTCCTAAAAGAGAGACCAGGAGATACAGTACAACAGCCAGGCTACATCTACATCTATGAGAACTCAGCATCTCACGAAAAGGGTAAGATAGAAAGCCATGACCCAGCGGGACCCGAGCACGTCCCCCACCCCAGCTCACCAGCAGGAGGAGAAGAATCAGAGGGAGAGGGAGTGGAAGCACAGGACAGCTAAATAACCTGCCCTAGTAATCTGCACTGGGAGCACAGACACACATTGCATGGTGTACTGGATATTAGAGAAACAGAAAAGTAAAATCTGAGACTAAGACTGCGAACAGGCCACCACTGCCAGCTGCCCTGGGACAAAAGAAAAGAAGGCACTTTAAAAGTCTCAAAAGGACAAGGGTTTAAAAGGTGGACAAAATCATCCTGGCACACTCAACCCAGCAGGCTGGGAACTTCAAGGAACTTTAGGCACCCTAACCCCCTGGGTGGCAACACAGTTATGAAACGCCTCACGATGATAAGCAGCCTTCTGTTCACTCCCCCAGCTCTGCCAGCACTGCAAACAAACCAGCTGACGCACCATTGCTGTGGAACAGCCGGGGAGCAGCCCCGCCCACAGCAAACACACAGAGTCTTCTCCCAGCGAAGAGCTAAACCGGGCCAGAAACAGAGGCTGTCCGCTGCATGCAGTTGCCTGGCACAGACAGCAGAGAGATGGCGCAGAGACCAGAAGACATGTAGGGGCTCTGTTCTCATGACAAAAACACACTGTTCACCTGCAACCACCGCCATTGCCCTAGGCCACCTGAGGGCCGCCCCGCCCACAGAAGCTCAGTGGATCAACCCAGAGGCTACTACCTGTGTGTGGTTGCCCAGCATAGGCAGGAGAGAAGGGCACAGAGTCTGAAAAGCACGAAGGGGCACCATTCTCACAGGAGAAAACACGCTGCGCACCTGTGAAACCCGCCAGTGCCCTAGGCCATCCCAAGAGCTGCCCTGCCCCTGGCAGCTCAGGGGATTAACCCAGAGGCTGCTCCCTGTGTGCGGTTGACCAGCACAGGCAGCAGAGATGGGCAAGGCCACCAGCAAGCAGGAAGGGACTTTGTTCTCCAAGCTGACACATGTGCCACTCACCGGCAATCACTTCTATCCCCATGAAAAGGCAGAAGAACCTGGCTCAGTCCAAAATCCCTCAAACACCAGAGAGAGGACCTGGTGAGACCAAAATCACCAATCTTCCTGACAAAGGATTCAAAATAAAAGTCATAACCATGCTGATGGAGCTGAAGAGAAATATGCAAAAGCTAAGGGATTAAGTCTGAAGGGAGATAACAGAAATGAAACAAACAATAGAAAGATTTAAGAGCAGACTGGATGAAGTGGAAGAGACTGTTAATGGAATAGAAATCAGACAACAGAAATACAAACAAGCTGAGGCAGAGAGAGATAAAAGGATCTCTAGGAAAAAAAGAATATTAAGAGAACTGTGTGACCAATCCAAACGGAACAATATTCGCAATACAGAGGTACCAGAAGAAGAAGAAGAGAGAAAAAGGGATAGAAAGTGTCTTTGAAGAAATTAATTGCTGAAAACTTCCCCAAGCTGGGGAAGGAAATAGTCTCTCAGACCATGGAAGTCCACAGATCTCCCAAAACAAGGGACCCAAGGAGGACAACACCAAGATATATAATAATTAAAATGGCAAAGATCAAAGACAAGGACAGGTATTAAAAGCAACCAGAGAGAGAAAAAAGATCACCTACAAAGGAAAATCCATCAGACTATCATGAGACTTCTCAACAGAAACCTTACAGGCCAGAAGAGAATGGCATGATATATTTAATGCAATGAAACAGAAGGGCCTCAAACCAAGAATACTGTATCCAGCAAGATTATCATTTAAATTTGAAGGAAGGATTAAACAATTCCTAGATAAGCAAAATTTTAGGGAATTTAGCTCCCATAAACCATCTCTACAGTGTATTTTAAAGGGACTTCTCAAGATGGAAGTACTCCTAAGGCTAAATAGATGTTACCAGAGAAAATAAAAACACAGCAAAGAAAGTAGACCAACCAAATACTAACTGAAGGCAAAACAAAATCAGCTATCCACAAAATCAGTCAAGGAAAACACAAAAGACTACAGAATAAAACACCTAACATATAAGGAGTGGAGGAGGAAGAAAAATAAGGGAGAAAAATACAGAATCATCAGGCTGTGTTTATAATAGCATAACAAGTGAGTTAAAGTGAGATGGTTAGATAGTAAAAAAGCAACCCATGAACCTTTGTTAACCACGAATCCAAAGCCTGCAATGGCAATAAGTACATATCTATCAATAATCACCCTAAATGTAAATGGACTGAATGCATGAATCAAAAGACACAAAGTAATAGAATGCCTAAAAAAGCAAGACCCATCTATATGCTGCTTACAAGAGACTCACTGCAAACCCAAAGACATACATAGACTAAAAGTGAAAGGATGGAAAAAGATATTTCATACAAACAATAGGGAGAAAAAAGCAGGAGTTGCAGTACTTGAAATAGACAAAATAGATTTCAAAACAAAGAAAGTAACAAGAGATAAAGAAGGACATTACATAATGATAAGGGGGTCAGTCCATCAAGAGGATATAACCATTATAAATATCTATGCACCCAACAAAGGAGCACCTACATATGTGAAACAAATACTAACTGAATTAAAGGAGAAAACAAAACGCAATGCATTCATTTTAGGAGACTTTAACAAACCACTCACTCCCAACAACAGATCAACTAGACAGAAAATAAGTAAGGACACAGAGGCACTGAACAACACACTAGAACAGATGGCCCTAACAGACGTCTACATAACTCTACACCCCAAAGGAGCAGGATACATATTCTTCTCAAGTGCACATGGAACATTTTCCAGAATAGACCACATACTAGGCCACAAAAAGAACCTCAGTAAATTCAAAAAGATTGAAAATCTACCAACCAACTTCTCAGATCACAAAGGTGTAAAACTAGAAATAAATGTACAAAGAAAACAAAAAGGCTCACAAACACATGGAGACTTAACAACATGCTCCTAAATAATCAATGGATCGATGACCAAATAAAAACAGAGATGAAGCAATATATGGAGACTAATGAAAACAACAGCACAAAGCCCCAACTTCTGTGGGACACAGCGAAGGCAGTTCTAACAGGAAAGTATACAGCAATCCAGGCCTATTTAAAGAAGGAAGAACAATACCAAATGAATAGTCTAAAGTCACAATTACTGAAACTGGAAAAAGAAGAACAAATGAGGCCCAAAGTCACCAGAAGAGGGACATAATAAACATCATAGAAGAAATAAATAAAATTGAAAAGAATGAAACAATAGAAAAAAATCAATGAAACCAAGAGCTGGTTCTCTGAGAAAATAAACAAAATAGATAAACCCCTAACCAGACTTATCAAGAAAAAAAGAGAATCTACACACATTAACACAATCAGAAAAGAGAAAGGAAAAATCATGACGGACACCACAGAAATACAAAGAATTATTAGAGAATACTATGAAAATGTGTATACGAACAAACTGGATAACCTAGAAGAAATGGAAAACTTTCTAGAAAAACACAACCTTCCAAGACTGACAAAGGAAGAAACAGAAAATCTAAACGGACCAATTACCAGCAACGAAATTGAATTGGTAATCAAAAAACTACCCAAGAACAAAACCCCTGGGCCAGATGGATTCAACACTGAATTTAATCAGACATTTAGAGAAGACATAATACCCATTCTCCTTAAAGTTTTCCAAAAACTAGAGGAGGAGGGAATACTCCCAAACTCATTTTATGAAGCCAACATCACTCTAATAACAAAACCAGGCAAAGACCCCACAAAAAAAGAAAATTAAGGACCAGTATCCCTGATGAACATAGATACAAAAATACTTAACAAAATATTAGCAAACTGAATTCAAAAATATATCAAAAGGATCATACACCATGACCAAGTGGGATTCATCTCAAGGGTCCAAGGATGGTACAACATTCAAAAATCCATCAACATCATCCACTACATCAACAAAAAGAAGGACAAAAACCACATGATCATCTTCATAATCTCCATAGATGCTGAAAAAGCATTCAACAAAATTCAACATCCATTCATGATAAAAACTCTCAACAAAATGGGTATTGAGGGCAAGTACCTCAACATAATGAAGGCCTTATATAGAAAACCCACAGCCAGCATCATTGTTAACAGTGAGAAGCTGAAAGCTTTTCACCTAAGATGGGGAACAAGACAGGGCTGCCCACTCTCCCCACTTTTATTCAACATAATACTGGAGGTCCTAGCCACAGCAATCAGACAAAACAAAGAAATACAAGGCATACCAGATTGGTAAGGAAGAAGTCAAACTGTCAGCATTTGCAGATGACATGATATTGTATATAAAAAAACTCTAAAGAATCTACCCAAAACTACTAGAATATCTGAATTCAGCAAAGTTGCAGGATACATAGAAATCTGTTGCTTTCCTATACACTAATGATGAACTAGCAGAAAGAGATATCAGGAAAACAATTCCATTCACAACTGCATCAAAAAGAATAAAAGACCTAGGAATAAACCTAACCAAGGAAGAGAAAGACCTATACCCGGCAAACTACAAGACACTCTTAAGAGAAATTAAAGAGGACACTAAGAAATAGAAATTCATCCCATACTCTTGGGTAGGAAGATTTAATACTGTCAAAATGGCCATCCTGCCTAAAGCAATCTATAGATTAAATGCAATTCCTATCAAAATACCAACATATTCTTCAACAAACTGGAACAAATAGTTCTAAAATTCATATGGAACCACAAAAGACCCCGAATAGCCAAAGCAATCCTGAGAAGGAAGAATAAAGCAGGGGGTATCTTGCTTCCCAATTTCAAGCTCTACTACAAAGCCACAGTAATCAAGACAATTAGGTACTGGCACAATAACAGACCCACAGACCAGTGGAACAGAATAGAGAGTCCAGATATAAACCCAAACATATATGGTCAATTAATACACAATAAAGGAGCCATGGATATACAATGGGGAAATGAGAGCTTCTTCAACAGCTGGTGTTTTGCAAAACTGGACAGCTACATGTAAGAGAATGAAACTGGACTATTACCTAACTCTATACACAAAAGTAAATTCGAAATGGATCAAAGACCTCAATGTAAGACATGAAACCATAAAACTCTTAGAAAAAAACATAGGCAAAAATCTCCTGGACATAAACATGAGCGACTTCTTCATGAACATATCTCCCCAGGCAAGGGAAACAAAAGCAAAAATGAACAAGTGGGTCTATATCAAGCTGAAAAGCTTCTGTACAGCAAGGGACACAATCAATAGAAAAAAAAGGCATCCTACACTATGGAAGAATATATTCATAAACGACATATCCCATAAAGGGTTGACATCCAAAGTATATAAAGAGCTCATGCACCTCAACAAACAAAAAGCAAATAAGCCAATTAAAAAATGGGCAGAGGATCTGAATAGACACTTCTTCAAAGAAGAAATTCAGATGGCCAGCAGGCACATGAAAAGATGCTCCACATCGCTAATCATCAGAGAAATGCAAATTAAAACCACAATGAGATATCACCTCACACCAGTTAGGTTGGCCACCATCCAAAAGACAAACAACAACAAATGTTGGCAAGGATGTGGAAAACAGGGAACCCTCCTACACTGCTGGTGGGAATGGAAATTAGTTCAACCATTGTGGAAAGAAGTATGGAGGTTCCTCACAAAACTCAAAATAGAAATACCACTTGACCCAGGAATTCCACTCCTAGGAATTTACCCTAAGAATGCAGCAGCCCAGTTTGAAAAAGACATATGCACCCCTATGTTTATCGCAGCACTATTTACAATAGCCAAGAAATGGAAGCAACCTAAGTGTCCATCAGTAGATGAATGGATAAAGAAGATGTTGTACATATACACAATGGAATATTATTCATAAGAAGAAAACAAATCCTACCATTTGCAATAACACGGATGGATCAGGAGGGTATTATGCTCAGTGAAATAAGCCAGGTGGAGAAAGTCAAGTATCAAATGATTTCACTCATATGTGGAGTATAAGAACAAAGCAAAAACTGAAGGAACAAAACAGCAGCAGACTCACAGAACCCAAGAATGGACTAACAGTTACCAAAGGGAAAGGGACTGGGGAGGATGGTGCGAAGGGAGGGATAAGGGGAAAAATGGGCATTACAATTAGCACACATAATGTAGGGGGGGCATGGGGAAGGCAGTACAACACAGAGAAGACAAGTAATGATTTTATAGCATCTTACTACGCTGACGGACAGTGACTGTAACGGGGTATGTGGTAGGAACTTGTTAATGGGAGGAGTCTAGTAACCATAATGTTGCTCACGTAACTGCACATTAATGATACCAAAATAAAAAAAAAGCTAAAGTAATTTTAGCCTCAAAAGATAAACTTTTTCCCATTTAGAGAAAATATTAGGACTACTGTTCTTGAAAACTTGGTATTCAAAAGATTTTATGCAAATTCCAATTCTCAAAATCCCTACTATTTGATTTTTTTTATTCTATAGTTTCCTGTCACCATCATCTGCATACATGCCTTATGAAGGCTTGGGACTCAGCCTCGCATCAGCAAAATGAGATAACATTCTAACCAAGAGCACTTTGTGGGGATTAAATAAGATGGTGAGTATAAAGCCCTTCATATAATTATTTGAAACAGTATACCAGGAAACACTCGATAGATGTAGCTATTATTAATATCATTAATTATTCAAATCTTTCCTTACTAACTGAACAGCAGAGATGAACTATTTGCAGCTAAGTCTACAGAGTTCTGAAAAACACAGCTCCTAAACTGGGGAATAATGTGAAGAATTATGGATAGTACTGCCAAGCAAGTTCTTTCTTATTAACTTTTTGGATTAGAATATCACAGGGATTCCCACAAGAATGCCAATCACAATACAAATTTTGAAATGGCATCTGGAGCCTCTGCATTTCCCTAATAGGCACTTTATATAACAATCCACAAATTCTGAGGTGCTGATTATTTGATATTTGTGAGGTTCTGGGCTAGATTCAGTGTTTGTGTCTAAAGAAGTAGGACACTCCTTGTGAGTATGAAGCACAGGATGTATGTGAGGCCACGGCTCTCCCCTGGTTGCACAGAATAATCAGCTGGGAGACTTTAGGATAGTTGATCCAGGCTCTCCTCAGACCAATTAAAACAAGTCTCTGAGATGGGGCGTGGGTGTCTGCAGTATTTTGTTATGTTTTGAAGTTCCCTAACATACAGTAAGGACTGAGAGCCACAGGGGGAAGGAGAAATAAGCAGGTGAGAAAAATCAGGAAGGAGAGCTGGGAAGCCATAATTGTCAATTACAGATTTGGAGGGTGACAGAATTCTGAGGACAGTGACACAATTATATTCAACACAATTAAGCGCTGAGGCCCAAACTAATCAAAAGCACATATAATCAAGACTCTATTATTCATGCTAATAGAAGTCCTGGATAGTGTCAGATTTTGGAATGACTTAACTCCAGAATGAACTAGTAATTCATAAGGAAATGTAGTAGCATTTTGGCAGGGGAAATTTAGACTGAGAACTAAACCTACCACAGATATCACATTCACCTGCTTTGAGTTAAACACAGATCATACCTGAATTGTGTCTGTGCTGCCTGGAGGCTCACAAAAGAGGCAGAAAACAAAGACCTTCTCTGAGCATCAGAGCCACTACAGCCCCAGACTTCAAGGAATAGGGATGACAACAGGTGGTGTATTATGGCAAAACAGAAGCAGGTAGACAGCCTAGTCAGCTGAAGTCAAAGTGGCTACTTTGATCCAGAAAAGGTATGGGGCAGAGGGTGATGATGTGTGTCTTGCCAATGGTTTCAGCGCAGGGCAAGTTCACTATGGATTCAATGTGACCAAAGAAATAAGAGTAAAGCATTCTTGGGGTGAAATGTTTATACCCAACTTTATTTCCAAGGTGGCAGGTCAATCACTAAAATCCCGTTCTCTCAGAGTGAGTCTGCATGCAGCAAGCCGGTCTCTGCCTCTGGGCCTCTCTGACTGCACAGCTGTCCCACAGAGCCATCCTCTAGGTCTCTGTCATCCGCGCTGCCACCCTCCAGCCTCTGCTCTGCTCTCCTGCAGCCTTGCAGCCATGCAACTGTGTCACCTAGACCACTGGGCAGAGCTCTTTATATAGAGTCAATACCAACGTATTGCCCACACGTGTGTAGTGAGCTAGCCAACAAGGGCCAGGTGAGAATCCTGGCCAAAGGAACTTTCATTTTATCCACAATGTGCAAATCCCATCATCAACAATGAAATGGGCAATTATATCAGTTTACAGCACCAGTACTAAGGCCTTCTTGGTGGAAGGCAGGGGTGGGGCAGCCCACTTGTTACAACTTCATGGACAGGTCACAGTATACAGAAGACCATGCAACAAAATACCCTGTGTTTGAGTCACAACTCCAAGCCCATCCAGAATCCACAGGAAGACGAGGGTTAGCATGGCTCCTCTCCTCCATGGGTACTGGCACCCCCAGGGCCTTACACCTTTTCCTTCCTCGCCAAGCATGGTCAGTCCTTCGTTTCCTGTGGTCCCTCTCTGTATTAGCATAGGTGCACGTGTTGGGGAGTGAGGGAGCACAAGATATTTGGATCCTGGGGGAAGATGGTGTTCCCTGAGGACTAGAGGACAGATGAACCTTTTTTAGACTATTCCTGATCAATTACTATTCCAATTTTGAAGCATATTACCTAAGACCCCACCTTTTTTTATTGTGAAAAACATAATAAAATTTACCATCTCCACCATTAAGAATATAGCAGTGTTAACCATGAGCACATTATTGTACACAGATCTCTAGAACTTCCATATCTTGCAAAACTAAAGATCTGTATTCATTGAACAACAGCTCCTCTTCTCCCCCTGCTCCTAGTTTTTGGCAACTACCATTTTACTTCCTGTTTCTAAGAGTTTGACTACTGTAGATACCTCATAAAAGTGGAATGACACTTTATTTGTCTTTTTGTTACTGGCTTATTTCCCTTAGCATAATGTCCTCAAGGTTCATTTATGTTGTAGCACATGTCAGGATTTCCTTCTTGTTTAAGGCTGAATAATATTCCACTGTATGTATACAGCACATTTTCTTTATCCATTCATCCACTGATGGACATTTAGGTTGCTTCCACCTCTTAACTATCGTGAATCATGCTGCAGTGAACATGAGTGTGCAATATCTCTTTGAAATTCTGTTTTTAATTATTTTGGGTAAATACCCAGAAACGGAAAATTGGAGCATATGGTTGTTCTATTTTTAATTTTTTGAGTAATCACCATCCCATGTTCTCTAGCAGCTATACCATTTTACATTCCTACCAACAGTGCCAAGTGGCTGCCTTTTCTCTTCTCCACATCCTCACCAACACTTGTTATTTCTTGTCATTTTGATACTAGCCATTCTGACAGGTGTGAGCTGATATCTCATTGTGGTTTTGATTTGCATTTCCCCATTTCCCTGATGATTAGTGATGCTGAGTATCTTTTCATATGCATTTTGGCTATTTGTATATCTTTTCTGGAGCAATGTCTATCCAAGACCTTTGCCTTTGTAATTAGATTTGGATTTTTTTGTTGCATTGTAGGAGTTCTTTATATATTCTGGATATTAACTCCTTATCAAATATATGGTTTGACAATATTTTATCCCATTCTGTAGGCTTCCCCATCAGGTTGCCTTATTACTCTGTTCCTTTTGCTGAACAGAAACTTTTCAGTTTGGTCTAGGTTCCATTGGCCTATTTTTGCTTTTGCTGCCTGTGCTTTTGGTGTCAGATCCAGAAATCAAATCCAAGTTTTGTCATATCAAAGTCATGAAGCTTTCCTCCTCTTTTCTTCTAGGAGCTGTACAGTTTCAAGTTTACATTTAGGTTCTTAACCATTTTGAGTTAATTTTCATATGTGATGCAAAGTAAGAGTCTAACTTCATTCCTTTACATATGCATATAATAACCAGTTTTCCCAACACCATTTGATGAAGACACTATCCTTTCTCTATTGGCACCCTTGTCAAGGATTGTTTGACCATATGCTTGAGGTTTATTTCTAAGGCCCCCTTTTTTAAAGTACGTAAAACAAAACTGTGTTCCTCCTGTACATGTTGCTTTCTAATCTGATTCTGCTTTCATTTAAAAATACATAATCAATGGCCACTTTCTCTGGTAGTTATACTTTTTATCATTTTAAAGGCATTTTGCCCTAATTATAAAAGTAATGTATTCTCAAAGTAAATGAGAAAAGTGAAGAAAAAATATAAACAGTAATCCCACAACCAAAGATAACGACTGCTCACAGTTTGATGTATTTATCCAGAAAGCTTTCTCTTCTGAGGATGAAAATCTTATCCAGATTGTTACTACGGAGGGAGCGCCAAGAGGGCGTGGCCAGTGGTTGACTGGCTGTGGCTACTGAGAGGAGGAAAGTCAAGACCACGCCCAGTTTTCTGAAGAAGATGACAAGGGAAAGAACAGTCAGAGTAGAAATAAATGCAATGAGTTCCATCTGGGGCATGTTGAGTGTCAGATATCTGCAAAGCATCCAAATGGAGGTCCTGGAAACGTGTAGCTGAGAGACACTGAGCTGGGAGTACAGCAGAATTGAGACCAGGATTAGAAAAAGATCAAGTTAAGGACAGAAGAGGAGAGAACATTGGTATATCACAAAGGGTTTGAAAAAGATGTGTCTGGGTAAGAGCTGCAAAGAGACCCAGCCAAGAGATGATAATAAGGAACATAGGAGATAACATCACCATAAAAGCTAAGGTCTTAAAAACTAAACTTAAAAAGTTGAAAATAATTTTTTAGAAAAAAATGTGATTCACAAGGTGAGGAAGGTAACTTAGAAAAATGAAGGAGAAAATTCAAAAAACCAGAATAAGTAAAAAGCAGAAACTCTCAAAAACACAAAAAGATAAATCCCTGAAACAATTTAGAACTAGTTATCTTTCATCATACCACACAATTCCTATCTCTTACGAATGCCAAATTTAGTTAACTACAATTTCCCCACCTAGATTACACAGCAATAACGTCAGAAACATGGCGATTCTCGTGCATTTTGTAAAGGGTGCGGTGGTATTCCAGACCCAGATTCTGGCTCCATGGTTCCTGTGAAGGTTGACTTCTGTTTGGTGGCAGAACCCAGCCCAGGCCTTAGTTTCCAACCTGTTGTTATGTTTTTAAGAGAGAGAAGGAAAAAAAAAAAAAAAAAAGAAGAAGAAGAAGGAAGGAAGAATTGAAGGGAGACACTAACTTAACAGAAGGGCAAAGAGCAATTCAAAAACTGAGAAAATGCTCTCAAAGCCATACCACAGACCTCACATGGACCACACATTTCTGTATGCAAACCAAATGGTATTTCTAGCTCTCCAGAGCCTCCCCACTGAACTGCATGTATATCTCCCAACTCTAACATTGGCGGGTGGCACCGAGGTTAGACAGAGCTGCTCATTACGTCAGAACACAGCAAGGGTGGCACTGGGCACACTGCCATAAGCTGCGCATGCAATGCCCTTGGGCTCAGAGGAAAACTGCGATTTTGGAAAACCCTCAAGCCCATACACTCTGCCAGAATTACACACAAGAGTGTTGCTAACAGAAAAAATAGAATCAGTGGCAACAGAGTGTGGGCGGCAGCCTTCCCTGGAAGGGACAGAAATGGGAAGAAGACACTTGGATGAGGCACCCTCAATTATTACTGCACACTCTGCCCTATTTTTAGAAGGATTAATGAATGCGAAGATATTTTAACCTGGTAACACGGGCTGGGACCCAGGATGCAAAGGAAATATTAAACAAGAATAGAAATGCTCAGTGTCCACCCCTTATCCACATAATTCCAAATACAAGTTGAAATGCAAGCAGCTTCATCTCTACTCATTTCCTCATTAGGCAAGTAAGTTAATATTAAATCATCAAACAGAGGATTTAAATAAATTGCTGCCACTGCCCTTCTTACATCCAAAACAACATACCCAATTCCTCTCTTACAATGAACACCAATAAGAGTTGATGTATCAGATCATCCTAACAAATATTTCTACCCACATGTCAATAGCTCTTTTAAAGGACATGGAGAATAGAAAAGTCTCAAAGCATAGACACAAAGCAGTGATTCTATTTCTTCTTTATATTTCTGAACTGGCTGAAATGCAATGAACTTTATTTCAGGGGAAATTATTAAAATGATGTCATAGAAGAATATGCAATGGCATAGGGAAAAGTTCATTCTACTATACATGGTTAAAATAATAAACAGTACATTTCAAAACAACATATGCTTAAAGATCCTTATTTTATGACAAAGAATGCACACACCACACACATGAACACCACAGAAAACTCACCCACAGCCATATAAACTTGGGGGGCAGAGAAAAAGAGTAAAGTTAATTTCTCCAAAATGTTCTCTCTAAATGGTTGGATTCCTAATGAATTTTATTCTTCTTACTTTTTAGGATTTTCCTATTTTTCCTACAATGACCATGACTTTAAAATCAAAGTAGCATCTAACCTTTTAATATTGTGGAAATTAAATGATATGATATTTGAGTATAGAACAAAACTCAGTGCTTACATACACTAGGCATTCAAAAAAATGATCATAATAATTCAATTCATAAAAAGGCACATATACAAAAGTAAATTATAAATCAAATGGTAAAACAGCACTTACTCAGATTACACTATACTAAAAATTACATATGAAGTAAATTTAAGAGATTTTGAAGAAATGCAAATAGAGTTAGTATCTTTTATTCTTGTAATCTTATTTAAGTTTCTGTTTTTTTAAGGTACATTTACTCAAGAAGAGAACCTTTATAAACAGAATTTACAGAGGCAGTGAGTGCCTAGTTTTGATTTGCTTTGTTAATCAGAAGACAGTTAATACTATAGATTAGTAGGCTTATAGGAGGATACACAGAACATACTTTTCAAAATGGTGCTTTGTTTTTATGCTTTGCTAGAAACTGTGAGGTTTTTCAAGGATTCAAAGAGGGATATATAATCACACTATCATAACAACGCTATTTTCCATAACAAAGTACTGTTTTTCTTCTAACATCTTCAAAGCCATTTATTCTCAAACATTGTTATAATTCAGCGGGGTGTAGGAGGGACACAGTTAAATTCAATAGGAACTAATGAGTGACTAGGAAAGAGACCAGAAGAACCCATATCATAGATTTACACCATAGAGAAAGTCCCATAGAGTCTACATACTCAATCCAAATCCTCTCCTTCCAACAGTTAAACTAAGTTCCAAAAGAAAACAGCCCTGGGAGTGTGAAGGAATGTCCCACAAAGCCTATTTCAAATGCTTATTCCTAACACACTCAAGTTTGCCACTTCTACAGTCTAGAATGGCCCATCCCCGTGCCCCAGCCTTGGGAAGTGTATCTTGTTGACTAGGAAATAACCCAAACGAACACGGGTAGGATGGCACAGCCAAGGTGCACAACAGGAATGAGCTGTCCCCTATTTTCTTCTTTGGATGATACTTAAACCCCATGATTATCTCTGAAGCTCTTCTGCAGAGAAGACTATAAAGAGGGAAGAGCTAGGTAGCCAAGAGGAATGAGATAACTGAGAATCAAGAAAGCCAAAGACCTTGAACAGGTCCAAACAATAAGGAAAGGGCACATTTCAAAGCCACACAGGAGCACTTTCTGATTCCACACAGGCTCTGTCTTCCATACTGAGCAGGGACCACACCACTCGCCACTATGACTAAAGCAAGAGGAGATGCCAGCAGCTCTACTTTCCCACAATCAGTCCACTGAGGGGTATGCGAAACAAAACTAAATAAAACCCCAATTGCCTGAAACTTCACATTCACTTTCTAGACTGGGCCCCACTTCAAAAGCATTTTATTTAACTACTTTTGATAAGCACTGAAAAAACTACGACCAAAACTAAATTAAACAAACAAAAATTAAACAGTTGTTCAAAGGAGGCTGGGGACTCCCCTCTTTCCTTCCACTTTATTTTCTCTTCCCTTCCTTTTTCGTCTTTCTTGTGAAAGTGGCCACACTCACCTATGTGTTGCCTGACAATGACAGGAGATGTGCTTGCCCACAAACTAAATTCATTTCACCAATCTGCTCTTATTTGACACAGAGAATGCCTTCAAAGTACTTTTAAAAAAATGTATTCCTTGATGGAATGCAAGAAAACTTTGAAGAACAGGCATTTTCTTAAAAAGTCAAACATACCTTTACCATACAACCTAGTGACTTCACACCCAAAAGAAATGAAGACATATGTCCACATGAAAACTTGAACACAAATGTTCATAGCAACATTATTCATAATAGCCAAAAAGTGAAAAATAACACAAATGTCCATTTAACTAGTGAATTATTTAACAATAAATGGTATGTCCATGCAATTGAATACTGTTCAGCAATAAAAACGAATGAAGTACTGACTCAGGCTATGTGGATAAAATGAAGGTTCCTGTGGCCAGGATTCTCACCTGGCCCTGGTCGGCTAGCTCACTACATATGTGTGGGCAACACGTTGTTATTGACTCTTTATAAAGAGCCCTGCCCAGTGGTCTGGGTGACACGGTGGCACGGCTGCAAGGCTGCAGGAGAGCAGAGCAGAGGCTGGAGTGGTGGCAGTGCCAAGGACAGAGACTGAGACGGCTACGGGGGCAGAGAGGCCCAGAGGCAGAGACCGGCTTGCTGCATGCAGACTCTCTGAGTGGACGGGATTCTGGTGATTGACCTGGCACCATGGAAATAAAGTTGGGTATAAACCCTTTCACCCCAAGAACGTTTTACTGTTATTTCTTTGGTCACATTGAATCCATAGTGAACTTGCCTGGGGCTGAAACCCATTGGCAAGACAGGCTACAACACAAATGAACCTCAAAAACATTATGCTAAGTGAGAAAAACAAAAACAACAAAACAACAACCCATATTGCATGAATCCATTTATACACAATGTTTAGAAAAAACAAATATAAAAAGAAACTAGATGGATGCCTGGGGCTGGGGGTTGGAATAAGGATTAACTGTAAATGGCCAGGAAGTATTTTACTGTGGTATGAAAATGTTCTAAAACTGATTTGTGGTGATGTACAACTTTAAATATAGTTAAAAATGAGTGAATTTTATGGCATGTAAATTACACAATGAAGTTGTAAGAAAAAAATGTGTGCAGTGCATAGACCATCTAAAAATAAGGTTACATTCTTTGAATCAAATTATTCCTCTTGAACAAAAATTTCATGAACAAAATTCACCAGTCTCATTTTATTGACAAAAACAACAAAGGAAGTTTGTGGTGCTAGAAAGTGGAGATGTAACTGGGCTGTTTAAAAAAGAAATATAAAAACTGCTGTAAAGTTACAGGAGGAATAGAATAGGGATGGCTGAGTGAAATTAGCACATTCAGGATATTTCAGAAAAATCTGCCTGAATGTTTTCAGTACAATCAGCGTTAGGTATGATAATAAAAAGAAATTCAGATACATGTGCTACTAATGGAAATTTTTCTTAATCATTGACTCTGCTGGGTATCAGAATTCTCAGTCTGATTATCTTTCAAAGAGTAAAGTAGAGATGTCAGTGTATTAAGTATTGATCATCCCTTTATATAAAAATGTATGTTTCTTTTGTCTGTCAAAGGCCTAACTGGCCATAATTTCAGCCAGAGATGGAGTATTCTCCAGGCGCTTTGAATGCTTTTAAAAAACAAATCTGGGGCTAGAGGTCAGTGTGATTACCATCAGGTTTCTACAACAGTTCAACATTAGCGCATAAATGGGAAGAAGGTGGATGCTATTACTATTCAGAATTGGTTTCCCTCTGTAAGCCTTTATTGAGTGACTGTTTAGTGGCTGCATGCTGGACACTAGACCACAAGACAAGCTGTTCATATTCTATGAAAGGAAACCGTCATGTAAGCAGATACATTACAATTCAGCTCTAAGTAGGAACTGAGCTAGAAACACAGAGAGCAAGACTAAGCCCCTCCAGGGCTTCAGTAATATGTCACACAAGTCATGGTTTTGAGTCCAGTCTCAAAGGACGAGTAGGAGTTAACAGGTAGAGAGAGGCATTGCAAGAAAAATGAATCCCAAACTCAAGGGCATTGACATCTGAGAGCAGGACTTGTTCAGACAAATGGCCTGTGTGGACTAAAGGTAGCAATGGGAACAGATGCTGGACAGGGAGTTCGAATCTAGATCATAAAGAGATACGAAGGCCATGCTGACAAGTTGGCAGTGGGAGCCACTGAAAAGGAATTCTGAGCCAGAAAGTGAGATGATGAAATTTCCATGTTAGAAATCACAGTCTGTAGCAAGTTGGAGGATGGTACTGAGAAGAGAAAACCTGAAGGCAATTGCAGTGACCCCAAATGGCAGGGAAGATGGTACACAATCAAGAGATATTTAAGAGGTTGAATTTCTAGAACTCATTATTTAGTTAAACAGGGGAGGGGAGCAGTCCCTTACAGAAGGGACAAGTTTAGGAAGATTCCCAGCTTTCTAGGGCCAACTGGGGAGATGGTACTAACAAAAACAGAGCAAAAAAAGGAAGAACGCGCCAACTGAGGAGAGGGTAACTGAGTCCAAGATGTTCCGTGATGCTCAAAACTGCCTGTACACACCTGAATATATGAAATTCAAAAGTTTAAGAATACTACAACTTCCCAATAGATTTTTTAATATGCAAAATTCTCTGTGGGTGACAGGTAAGGTGACTCATGTTCATTCATTTGACAGATTTTATTGCATGTTTCCCAGATGCAGGGAACTCCCCTGAGGATTCGATAAGGCTTCTGTATGTGGCGGAAAGAGCTCTAGACTCAGAGTCAAGACTCAGATTGTAAATATTGGCTTTGCACCTGTTCTATAATCTGCAGCTCTGATCTGTAAAATGCAGATGATTTCTTCCACCCAGCACTCCTAGAAGAAGGGTTAAATAAGATAACTGCATGGGAAGGCATAGCATAGTACCAGGCACATTGCAGGTGACCAATAAAAGTTGGTAGAAAAGAGATTCAAGATGGCAGCATGAGAGGTGAGACAGAGAACTCCTCCCAAAACCACAGATAGTGTGAAAATATAGTAAACACAACTAACCCTAAACAGCAAAAGGAAAGAAGGCTGCACCACACTGCATACAGACCTCACTAACAGAGCAGACCTCACAAAACAGGGTAGTGTAAGAAAGCCTTGATCTGGCGGGACTCGAACCCTTACCCCACCCGAGCTCACTGGCGGGAGGAAGAGAAGTGGAGAGGGGAGCAGGTGGAAGCCTGGGACTGCTGAACACCTAGCCCTGGAGATCTGCTTTGTGAGCAGTCACCTACATTGTGCAGTGCTCTGGAGGATGGGGGGCTGGGACAGGCGGAGTGCTTGAGAGACAGATTCCGGCCATTTGTGGAGGACGGAATCCATACCCAGCCGCTTGGGGACAAGGGAAAGGGAGGCGTTCTGACAAGCTTCCTAGCAGCGAGAGGGCTGCTGAAGTGGCGGGGTTTACACGGAGCTTGATGCGCGGGAGAAGGGATAGGGGGACAGGGTTGTGGGGTGCGCTCTGCCCAGCAGATTGGGAACTTTGAGGACATTCAGGTGCTCCATGCCCCTGGCTGGCTACTCAGCTCTGAGGCCCGCCACTGTGATACACAGCCTGCCGAGCCTTCCTCCTGGCCTAACAAAACGAGCTCGCAAATCGGCAGTCACTGCAGTGGCATAAGGCCAGTCAGAGGGAGGCCCCGCCTACAACAGCTAGAGATGCAAAACATAGAGGCTTACACGTGTGTGCTCGGCCCACTGAATCTGATATGGGAGACAGGCACGGCAGACGGAAATCAGGAAAGAGATCTTTCCTCCCCCCAGGCACCAGGTCTGCTCCCCTACAACCCCCAACCTCACTCTAGAGTCTGAGCAGCACCAGAGACTGGAGCTTCTGGGCACTAGAGGGCGCCACAGAGAAATATGAAACATCAGAAGAACATGGTTCAGACCAAAATCTCACAAACCCCAGAAAAAGGGCCAAATGAAACTGAACTCACCAATCTTCCCTAAGGAGAGTTCAAAATAAAAATCATAAACATGCTTATGGAGGTACAGAAAAATATTCAAGAACTCAGGAATGAATTTAAGATGGAGACTCAATCATTAAGAAATTCCATCTGCTAGTAATCATAATGTTGCACGTGTAATTGTAGATTAATGATACCAAAAAAATAAAGAAATAAAATAAAGAAATTCCATATCTGAAATGAAACATACAATGGAGGGATTTAAAAGGAGATTAGATGTAGTAGAAGAGATGGTAAATGGAATAGAAATTAGAGAAGAGGAATACAAAGAAGCTGAAGCACAGAGAGAAAAAAGAATTTCTAAGAATGAAAGAATATTGAGAGAACAGCGTGACCAATCCAAATGAAACAATATGCACATAATAGGGGTATCAGAAGAAGGAGAGAGAGAAAAAGGGATAGAAAGTGACTGAGGAGGTAATTGCTGAAAACTTCCCCAATCTGGGGAAGGAGACAGTCTCTCAAGCCATGGAGATGCACATATCTCCCAACACAAGAGACCCAAGGAAGACAACATCAAGACATATGATATTTAAAATGGCAAAGACCAAGGATAAAGACAGACTATTAAAAGCAGCTAGAGAGAAAAAACAGATCACGTACAAAGGAAAACCCATCAGGCTATCATCAGATTTCTCAACAGAAACCTTACAGGCCAGAAGGGAGTGGAATGATATAATTAAGGCAATGAAACAGAAGGGCCTCGAACCAAGAATGCTCTACCCGGCAAGGATATAATTTAAATTTCAAGGAGGGATTAAACAATTTTCAGATATACAAAAACTGTGAGAATTTACCTCCTAAAAACCACCTCTACAGTCATTTTGGAGGGACTCCTATAGATGGAAGTATTCCTAAGAGGAAACAGATGTCACCCAAAGAATATACAAAGAGTACAGAATATGATTCATAACATACAAAGAATGGAGGAGGAAGAAAAAGGAGGAAAAAAAATAACCTTTAGGTTGTGTTTCTAATAGCATATGAAGCGACTTAAATTAGACTGCCAGATAGTAAGGGAATTACTCTTGAACCTTTGTAGCCATGAATCTAAAGCCTGCAATGGCAATAAGCACATACCTATCAATAATAACCCTAAATGTAAATGGTCTGAATGCACCAATCAAAAGACATAGAGTCACTGAATGTATAAAAAAAACAAGAATCATCTATATGCTGCCTACAAGAGACTCACTTCAAAATCAAAGACATACACAGACAGAAAGTAAAGGGATGGAAAAAGATATTTAATGCACCTAATAGGGAGAAAAAAGCAGGAGTGCTTGTATCAGACAAAATAGACTTCAAAACAAAGAATGTTATAAGAGACAAAGAAGGACATTACATAAAGAAAAAGAGGTCAGTCCAACAAAAGGATATAACTATTACAAATATCTATGTACCCAACACAGGATCACCTACATATGTGAAACAAATACTAACAGAATTAAAGGGGAAATAGAATGCAATGCATTCACTTTGGGAGACTTCAACACACCATTCACTCCACAGGACAGATCAACGAGACAGAAAATAAATAGACAGGGGCACTGAACAACGTATGAGAACAGATGGACCTAAAGGACATCAACATAACACTCCATCCAAAAGCAACAGGATGCACATTCTCCTCAAGTGCACATGGAACATTTTCAAGGATGGATCATATACTAGGCCACAAAAAGAACCTCAGGAAATTCAAAAAGATTGAAATTGTACCAACAAGCTTCTCAGATCACAAAGGCATGAAACTAGCAACAAATTACTCAAAGAAAATGAAAAAGACCACAAATTCATGGAGGCTTAATGACATGCTCCTAAATAATCAATGGATCAATGACCAAATAAAAACAGAGATCAAGCAATGTATGGAGACAAATGACAATAATTTAACACCACAAATTGTGTGGTATGCAGCAAGGGCCGTGCTAAGAGGGAAATATATTGCAATACAGGCCTACCTCAGGAAAGAAGAACAATCCCAAATGAACAGTCTAAACTCACAATTAATGAAACTAGAAAATGAAGAACAAACGAGGCCCAAAGTCAGGCGAAGGAGGGATATAATAAAGATTAAAGCAGAAATACATAAAATTGAGAAGAATAAAACAATAGAAAGAATCAATGAAAGCAGGAGCTGGTTCCATGAGAAAATAAAAAAAATAGATAAACCCCTAGCAGACTTACCAAGAATAAAAGAAAACCTACATACATAAATAGAATCAGAAATGAGAAAGGAAAAATCACTACGGACACCACAGAAATACAAAGAGTTATTAGAGAATACATGAAAAATTATATGCTAACAAACTGGATAACCTAGAAGAAATGGACAACTTTCTAGAAAAATACAACCTTCCAAGGCTGACCCAGAAAGAATCATAAAATTTGAACAGCCAATTACCAGCAATGAAATTGAACTGGTAATAAAAAACCTACCTAAGGACAAAACACCTAGACCAGATGGCTTCACTGCTGAATTTAATCAAACATTCAGTGAAGACCTAATACCCATCCGCCTTAAAGTTTTCCAAAGAGTAGAAGAGGAGGGAATACTCCCAAACGGATTCTACAAGGCCAGCATCACTCTAATACCAAAACCAGGCAAATACACCACAAAAAAAAGAAATTACAGACCAATATCCCTGATAAACATAGATGCAAAAATACTCAAAAAAATATTAGCAAACCAAATTCAAAAATACATCAAAAAGATCATCCATCATGATCAAGTAGGATTTATTCCATGGAATGCAAGGATGGTACAACATTCGAAAATCCATCAACATCATCCATCAAATCAACAAAATGAAGGACAAAAACCACATGATCATCTCCATAGATGCTGAAAAAGCATTTGACAAAATTCAACATCCATTCATGATAAAAACTCTCAACAAAATGGGTATAGAGGGCAAGTACCTCAACATAATAAAGGCCATATACGACAAACCCACAGCCAATATTATACTTAACTGTGAGAAGTTGAAAGCTTTTCCTTTAAGATCGGGAACAAGACAAGGATGCCCACTATTTCCACTTTTATTCAACATAGTTATGGAAGTCCTAGCCACAGCAATCAGACAACACAAAGAAATAAAAGGCATCCAGATTGGCAAGGAAGAAGGTAAACTGTCCCTGTTTGCAGATGACATGATATTGTACATAAAAAACTCTAAAGAATCCACTCCAAAACTACTAGATCTAATATCTGAATTCAGCAAAGTTACAGAATACAAAATGAATACACAGAAATCTGTGGCATTACTATACCCTAATTATGAACTAACAAAAAGGGAAATCAGGAAAACAATTGCATTCAAAATTGCACCAAAAAGAATAAAATACCTAGGAATAAACCTAATGAAGGAAGTGAAAGACCTGTGGTCTGAAAACTACAGGACACTCATGAGAGAAATTAAAGAAGATACCAGTAAATGGAAACATTCTGTGCACATGAATAGGAAGAATTAATATTGTCAAAATAGCCATCCTGACTAAAGCAATCTACAGATTCAATGCAATCCCTATCAAAATACCAATAGCATTCTTCAACAAACTGGAACAAATAGTTCTAAAATTCATTTGGAACCACTAAATACCCCAAATAGACAAGGCAATCCTGAGAAGGAAGAATAAAGCTGGGGGGGGGGGATATGCTCCCTGACTTCAGGCTCTACTACAAAGCCACAGTAATCAAGACAATTTGGTATTGACACATGAACAGACCCATAGACCAGTGGAACAGACTAGAGAGCCCAGATATAAACCCAAACATATATGGTCAATTAATATACGATAAAGGAGCCATGGATATACAATGGGGAAATGACAGCCTCTTCACCAACTGATGTTGGCAAACTGGACAGCTACATGCAAGAGAATGAAACTGAATTATTGTCTAACCACAGACACAAAAGTCAACTCAAAATGGATCAAAGACCTGAATGTAAGTTGCAAAACCATAAAATTCTTAGAAGAAAACAGGCAAAAATCTCTGGAATATAAACATGAGCAACTTTTTCCTGAATGCATCTCCTCGGGCTGGGAAACAAAAGTAAAAATGTGACTAAAAAAAAAATCATGCTCAAAAGCTTCTGTACAGCAAAGGACACCATCAGCAGAACAAAACGGCATCCTACAGTATGGGAGAATATATTTGTAAATGATATATCCGACAAGGGGTTAACATCCAAAATATATAAAGAGCTCACATGCATTAACACCCAATAAGCAAATTACCCTATTACAAAATGGGCAGAGGATATGACTAGACACTTCTCCAAAGAAGAAATTCAGATGGCCAACAGTCACATGAAAAGATGCTCCACATTGCTAATTATCAGGGAAATGCAAATTAAAACCACAATGAGATATTACCTCACACCAGTTAGGATGGCCAACATAGAAAAGACTAGGATCAATAAATGTTGGCAAGGATGCGGGGAAAGGGGAACCCTCCTACACTGCTGTTGTTAATGTAAACTAGTTCAAACACTGTGGAAAGCAATATGGAGAGTCCTCAAAAAACTAAAAATAGAAATACCATTTGACCTGGGAACTCTACTCCTAGAAATTTACCCAAAAAAAACAAGTTCTCAGATTCAAAATGACATATGCACCCCTATGTTTATCATAGCACTATTTACAATAGCCAAGATATGGAAGCAACCTAACTGTCCTTCAATAGATGAATGGATAAAGAAGATGTGGTACATATACACAATGGAATACTATTCAGCCATAAGAAAGAAACAAATCCTGCCATTTGCAACAATATGGATGGAGCTGGAGGGTATTATGCTCAGTGAAATAAGTCAGGCAGAGAAAGACAAATACCAAATGATTTCCCTCTTTTTTGGAGTATAACAGTGAATAACTGAAGGAAAAAATAGCAACAGACTCACAGATTCCAAGAATGGACTAGTGGTTACCAAACGGGAGGGGTGGGAGTTGGCAGGTTGGGAGGGACGGAGAAGGGGACTGTGGGGTATCATGATTGGTCCACGTGGTGTGTGCGGGGTCACAGGGAAGACAGTGTAGCTCAGAGAAACAAAAAGGGACTCTGTGGCATCTTACTACACTGATGGACAGTGACTGCAATGGGGTATGGGCGGGGGACTCGATAATAAAGGTGAATGTAATTACCACATTGTTTTTCTTGTGAAACCTTCATAGGAGTGTATATCAATGATACCTTAATAATAAAAAATAAAAGAGAGAGAGAAAAAAGAATACTCCACTTTGTTCAAGGGTGAACTGTAAATATATTTCATGCTTCTCCAGACTTTCCTTTTTAGCCATCTCCAATCCAAGCCTAGCCTAGTCCCAAGCCAGAAAATTACCTTCTCTTCTCTTGCTAAAACACTTCCATTTCTTTATAAAATAGCAGAGAGCAACAAAGCCTAACAATCATCAACATACAAATTACTCCTCCTTAAAGTCTCTTTGTTGTTTCTTTAAGGAAGAACGTTTAATTAAATGAGCTTAAATAAACATCTCGTTGAGAGAGCCTCAAATTGTATGGTATATACACAGTGTTGTCAACGCCTACTCCCAGGCTTCAGTTACTTTGAAACATTAGGGGAGGAGGGGTCCCTTCTGAGGCAGCTCTACCTAGACTGGTATTCTACTTTCAGAAGCAAAACAGCTCAGACCTCATTTGTGAAATTGCAGCCTCTGATTCAGCTGGATTGGGGTGGAGCTTAAGAATCTGCATTTCTAATACGCTATCAAGCGGTGGTGAAACTACATTCTGCAGACCATGCTAAGTAGCGCTGCCAAGCCATTCTAATTCGTCACTGCTCATTGTTAATACCTCCCTTCTACTGCTACAGATTTTCTAAATGTGTGAGGGTGAGGTTTTTTCCAAAATAACTCTGGGTCTGGCAAGATCTGTAACATTGGAAATTGAGCTGGGAGAGTAAGGAAACAAAGGCCGGGATGGTGTGCACCTATCAGTATACACATGCCTAAACCAAGTGTGCAGGGGTTTAAAGGAGAATTACAGAAAGCCTGGATTGTTTTTTTTTTTCCTACATTTATCTGCCTCACTTCTGAGGCAGCCTTTAGGTTTCACAATGTCTTTTAGCAAGTTAATGATACTTTACTTCCACTGTAATGTTACCTTATACTAGAAGCAATGACTTTTTTAAAGGGGAGGGTGTGATTATAATACCAAGTGGGTCCAGATGTGAGAAGTAAAACAAAGGACTTTTTTATTTTCTATTGAAGGTCATTAAATGACTGTGTGTGTGCATGTTTGTGTGTGTATGCACATGTGTTTATTTATGTGAGGCCAGCCAAAACACTCAGAAAAAAAAGAAAACTGGGCAAAATATATGAGTAAGAAATTTACAGAAAATGAAATCTAAATAGCCAATAAACATATTGTGAAAAGATAACTTAAAGTCACAATGAGATATTGTTTCACAGCCATCAAACTGGCAAAAATAGTCTGACAATACTAAGTGTTAACAAGGAAAAAGAACCAGGGGAATTCATATATACACTGATGGGGAGTGGGACGTAAATATGAAGAGGAACACACCCTGCAAATCAGCACTTCCAGCCTTAGATACATGCTAGGAAAATCTTAACAGAGTTTCACTTTCAAAATCCCTACCAGGATTATTTGTAATAGAAAAAAAACAAACTAAATGTCATTTACAGAAGAATGGATGGATAAGAGATAGCATTTTCAAACTTTAGAATATTTTACAGCTGGAGGAATGTGTAAACTCGAGTTTTGCATAATCAACATGTATAGAGGGGGAAAAGTTGTAGACAAATACATACTATACATTGTAAGTATACTGTGCAGGAAATTTAAAACATCCAAAACAATAACTTATAGGTTGAGACCCAAACACAGGTCTATAATTGCCTGGGAATAAGAAACAGCAAACTCAGAAGATTGGATCCTTCTGGAGAAGGGAGGTAATATTTTTGTTTTTAAGGTGGGAGATAAAAAATATGGGAGTTTGTGATATTACAGGTTATAATTTTCATATATCTTAAATATTCATAACAAAATTTTAAGACCTTATCTTGGCAAACTGGTAACCACATTTCCTTAAAAGAAAATCAATAACAATTAATTGTGACCAGAAGTTGTGTTCAAGTTATACTCATTCTGAAGTTTACTAAAAACCACATCCTTCAAAAATATCAAATTTCTAATAGTGCTATAGCTCAAAAAGAACCATCTGTGTGCACTGAATAATCTTTTGGTTTCCAAATCAGTGGCTTCTAAAGTGAAGTACATTGGGATCAAGAAGAAAATATTAGGACTTTTTTTCATAAAATCCTTTTGATTCCTAGGTTTTGTCTGTTGTATAATATACATAATAGACAGAAGTGTAAATTATTCACATTTATCTATATGACATATAATTTATAATATGTTCTTATACAGTGGTACATGTGTATCATTTACAACTAAATTTTACTGACCAAGTTATAAGATTAAAAAGTTTAAAAACCACTGCTCAAAATGACCATTAGGTGGTTTTAAAAACCACTCATCCAAGCAACCTATTGAAATCCTGGTGGTTAAAAATAGAAATTTTAGAGAAAGACTGAACATTTAACAGATAATTTATTAGTGAAAAATATCTTCAACCAGATGCTTAAAAGTGCAGTCTGAGAACAGATTATATCTGCTAGCTTTCTATAGACCAAATTTTATATCAGGCTTCAAGATAAAAGTTGATATAAATGTCAATCACTGTAGCACCAGGTCTCGATTTATTAGTGGTTGAATGTTTTGTTTAAAAAATAAGGGCAAACAGGAGATTCAAGATGACGGTGTGAGAGGCGAGACAATGAATTCCTCCCAAAACCACATATAGTGTGAAAATATAGTTAATAGAACTAGCCCTAAAACAGCAACAGGAAAGAAGGCTGCACCAGGCTGCATACAGACCCCATCAACAGAGAAGACCTCACATACGAAAGCCTTGATCCGGTGGGACCTGAGCCCATCCCCCACACGAGCTGACTGGCAGGAGGAAGACAAATGGAGCGGGAAAGGGGTGGAAGCCTAGAACTGCTGAACACCCAGCCCTGGAGGTCTGCTTTGGACCACAGACCTACACTGTGTGGAGCCCTGCAGGTTGCTGAGGCTGGGGAGCTGGGCCAGGCAGAGGGCTTGAAAGACTGAGATTGGGGCCATTTGGGGAGGATGGGGAGACACATCCAGCCACTCTGGGACAAAGGAAAGGCAGGCAGTCTGAGAGGCTTCCTAGCAGTGAGAGGGCTGATGAAGGGGTGGGGTTTGCATGGAGCTTGCTACAGGGGAGAAGGGATAGGTGGACAAGTTTTCTGGGTGCACTCTACTCAGCAGGTTGAGAACTTTGAGGAGGTTCAGGTGCCCCATCCCCCTGGATGGCTACTCAGCTCCAAGGCCCCCCACTGTGACACGCAGCCTGCTGCACCTTCCTCCTGGCCCGCTGGCACCTGCTCGCAAACCCAGCAGTCACTGCGCTGGCATCAGACCAGTGGAGGCCCTGCCTACAACAGCTAGAGATGCCAAGCACAGAGGCTTACACCTGTGTGCTCGGCCCACTGGTGCTGATAGTGGAGACAGGCACTGCAGCTGGGAGTAAGGAAACAGCTGTTTCCTGCCCCAATGCACCACCACCGCTCCCCTACAACCCCAACCTCATTCTAGGAGTTGAGCAGCTCCAGAGGCTAGAGCTTCTGGGCACTAGAGAGCACCACATAGAATTATGAAATGTCAAAGAAAGATGGTTCAGACAAAAATATCACAAACCTCAGAAAAAAGACCAAATGAAACTGAACTCACCAATCATCCTGAAAGAGAGTTTAAAATAAAAATCATAAACATGTTCATGGAGGTACAGAAAAGTATTCAAGAAGGCAGAGACACAAAAAGCAAATAAGCCAATTAAAAAATGGGCAGAGGAGCTGAACAGACACTTCTCCAAAGAAGAAATTCAGATGGCCAACAGGCACATGAAAAGATGTCCACATCGCTAATCATCAGAGAAATGAAAATGAAAATCACAATGAAACATCACCTCACACCAGTGAGGATGGCCATCATCCAAAAGACAAACAACAACAAAGGTTGGCGAGGGTGGGGAGAAAGGGGAACCCTCCAGCACAACTGGTGGGAATGTAAATTTATTCAACCATTGTGGAAAGAAGTATGAAGGTTCCTGAAAAAACACAAAATAGAAATACCATTTTACCCAGGAATTCCACTCCAAGGAATTTACCCTAAGAATGCAGCAGCCCAGTATGAAAAAGACATGCACCCCTATGTTTATCACAGCACTATTTAAAATAGCCAAGAAATGGAAGCTACCTAAGTGTCCATCAGTAGATGAATGGATAAAGAAGAAGTGGTACATATACACAATGGAATATTATTCAGTCATAAGAAGAAAACAAATCCTACCATTTGCAACAACATGGATGAATCTAGAGGGTATTATGCTCAGTGAAATCAGCCAGGCAGAGAAAGTCAAGTATCAAATCACTTATCTGTGGAGTATAAGAACAAAGAAAAAATTGAAGGAACACAACAGCAGCAGAATCACAGAACCCAAGAATGGGCTAACAGTTACCAAAGGGAAAGTGATTGAGGAGGATGGGTGGGAAGAGAGGGATAAGGGAGAAAAAGGGTCATTATGATGAGCATGAATAATATGGGAGTGGGGGACGTGGGGAAGGCAGAATAACACAGAGAAGACAAATAGTGATTCTATAGCATCTTACTACACTGATGGACAGTGACTGTAATGGGGTTGGTGGGGGGGACTTGATAATAGGGGGTCCAGTAACCATAATGTAGTTCATGTGACTGTACATTAACGATACCAAAATCAAAAAAAAAAAAAGAACGCAGGGACAAATTTAAGACGGAGATTCAATGATTAAGAAATTCCATATCTGAAATGAAACATACAATGGAGGGATTTAAAAGCAGATTAGATGTAGTAGAGGAGACGGTAAATGGGATAGATATTAGAGAAGAGGAATACAAAGGAGCTAAGACACAGAGAGGAAAAAAGGATCTCTAAGAATGAAAGAATATTGAGAGTAATATGTGACCAATCCAAACGTAGCAATATCCGCATTATTGGAGCACCAGAAGAAGAAGAGAGAAAAAGGGATAGAAAGTGTTATTGAGGAGGTAATTGCTGAAAACTTCCACAATTTGGGGAAGTACATACTCTCTCAAAACATGGAGGTGCACAGATCTCCCAACATAAGGGACCCAAGGAAGACAACATCAAGACATATAATGATTAAAATGGCAAAGATCAAGGATAAAGACAGACTTTTAAAAGCAGCTAGAGAGAGAAAAAAGATCACATACAAAGGAAAACCTGTCAGGCTATCATCAGATTTCTCAACAGAAACCTTACAGGCCAGAAGGGAGTGGAATGATATAATTAAGGCAATGAAGCAGGAAGGCCTCGATACAAGAATACTCTACCCGGCAAGGTTATCATTTAAATTTAAAGGAGGGATTAAACAATTTTCAGATAAGCAAAAGCTGAGAGAATTTACATCACACAAACCACCTCTACAGTGCATTTTGGAGGAACTGCTATAGATGGAAGTATTCCTAAGGCTAAATAGATGTCACGAGGGAAATAAAACCACAGCAAATTAGAAAAATTAATTACTAAGCAGATGCAAAATCAAATCAACTACCCCCAAAGTCAATCAAGGGATAGACAAATAGTACAGATATGATACCTAACATATAAAGAAGGGAGAAGGAAAAAAAGGAGGACAAAAAAAAGAACCTTTAGGTTGTGTTTGTAATAGCACATGAAGTAAGTTAAATTAGACTGTTAGATAGTAAGGGAATTACCCTTGAACCTTTGGTAACCATAAATCTAAAGCCTACATTGGCAATAAGTACATACATATCAATAATCAACCTAAATGTAAATGGTCTGAATGCACCAATCAAAAGAAATAGAGTCACTGAATTGATAAAAAAAACAAGACCCATCAATATGCTGCCTAGAAGAGACTCACTTCAAACCCAAAGACATACACAGACTGAAAATGAAGGGATAGAAAAAGATATTTCTTGCAACTAATAGGGAGAAAAAAGTAGGAGTTACACTACTTGTATCAGACAAAATAGACTTCAAAACAAAGAATGTAACAAGAGATAAAGAAGGACATTACATATTGATAAAGGGGACAGTCCAACAAGAGGATATAACTATTATAAATATCTATGTACCCAACACAGGATCATCTACATATGTGAAACAAATACTAACAGAATTAAAGGGGGAAATAGAATGCAATGCATTCATTTTGGGAGACTTCAACCCACCACTCACTCTAAAGAAAAGATAAACCAGACAGAAAATAAGTAAAGAGACAGAGACACTGAACAAAGTATTAGAACAGACGGACCTAACGGGCATCTACAGAACACTCCATCCAAAAGCAACAGGATGCACATGCTTCTCAAGTGCACATGGAACATTTTCAAGAATAGATCATACACTAGGCCACAAAGAGAACCTCAGTAAAGTCAAAAAGATGATTGAAATTGTACCAACAAGCTTCTCAGATCACAAAGGTACAAAACTAGAAGTAAATTACACAAAGGAAATGAAAAAGCCCACAAACACATGGAGGCTTAACAACATGCTCCTAAATAATGAATGGATCAATGACCAAATAAAAACAGAGATCAAGCAATATATGGAGACAAATGACAATAATTCAACACTGCAAAAATCTCTGGGATGCAGCAAAGGCCATGCTAAGAGGGAAATATATTGCAATACAGGCCTACTTCAGGAAAGAACAATCCCAAATGAACAGTCTAAACTCACAATTAATGAAACTAGAAAAGGAAGAAAAAATGAGGCCCAAAGTCAGGAGAAGGAGAGATACAATAAGGATTAGACCATAAATAAATAAAATCGAGAAGAATAAAACAATAGAAAGAATCAGTGAAAGCAAGAGCTGGTTCTTTGAAAAAATAAACAAAATAGATAAACCTCTAGCCAGACTTATCAAGAAAAAAGGAGAGTCTACCCCCATAAACAGAAGCAGAAATGAGAAAGGAAAAATCACTATGGACACCACAGAAATACAAAGAATTATGAGAGAATACTATGAAAAATTATATGGTAACAAACTGCATAACCTAGAAGAAATGGAAAACTTTCTAGAAAAATACAATCTTCCAAGACTGACCCAGGAAGAAACAGAAAATCTGAACAGACCAATACTAGCAAAGAAATTGAACTGAAAATCAAAAAACTACCTAAGAACATAACTCCTGGACCAGATGGTTTCACTGATGAAGTTTATCAAACATTTAGTGAAGACCTAATATACCCATCCTCCTTAAAGTTTTCCAAAAAGAGAATACTCCCAAACTCATTCTATGAGGCCAACATCACTGTAATACCAAAACCAGGCAAAGACACCACAAAAAAAGAAAATTACAGACCAATATCCCTGATGAACATAGATGCAAAAATACTCAACAAAATATTCACAAACCAAATTCAAAAATACATCAAAAAGATCATCCATGATGATCAAGTGGGATTCATCCCAGGGATGCAAGGATGGTACAACATTCAAAAATCCATCAACATCATCCACTACATCAACAAAAGGAAGGACAAAAACCACATGATCATCTCCATAGATGCTGAAAAAGCATTTGACAAAACTCAACATCTATTCCTGATAAAAACTCTCAACAAAATGGGTATAGAGGGCAAGTACCTCAACATAATAAAGGCCATATATGAAAAACCCACAGCCAACATTATACTTAACAGTGAGAAGTTGAAAGCTTTTCCTTTAAGATAGGGAACAAGACAAGGATGCCCACTCTCCCCACTTTTATTCAACATAGTTCTAGAGTTTCCAGTCATGGCAATCAGACACACAAAGAAATAAAAGGCATCCAGATTGGTATGGAAGAAATCAAACTGTCCCTGTTTGCAGATGACATGATATTGTACATAAAAAACCCAAAAGAATCCACTCCAAAACTATTAGATCGAGTATCTGAATACAGTAAAGTTGCATGATACAAAATTGGTACACAGAAATCTGTTGCATTCCTATACACTAACGATGAACTAGCAGAAAGAGAAATCAGGGAAACTATTCCATTCACAATTGCATCCAAAAGAATAAAATACCTAGGAATAAACCTAACCAAGGAAGTGAAGACTTATACTCTTAAAACTACAAGACACTCATGAGAGAAATTAAAGAAGATACCAATAAATGGAAACACATCCCGTGCTCATGGATAGGAAAAATTAATATTGTCAAAATGGCAATCCTGTTGCATTCTTCAATAAACTAGAGTAAATAGTTCTAAAATTCATATGGAACCACAAAAGACCTCAAATAGCCAAAGCAATCCTGAGAAGGAAGAATAAAACAGGGGGAATTACACTCCCTGACTTCAAGCTCTACTACAAAGTCACAGTAATCAAGACAATTTGGTACTGGCACAAGAACAGACCCACAGACCAGTGGAACAGACCAGAGAGCACAGATATAAACCCAAGCATATATGGTCAATTAATATACGATAAAGGAGCGATGGACATACAATGGGGAAATGACAGCCTCTTCAACAGCTGGTGTTGGCAAAACTGGACAGCTACATGTAAGAGAATGAAACTTGATTATTGTCTAACCCCATAAACAAAAGTAAACTAAAAATGGATCAAAGACCTGAATGTAACTCATAAAACCATAAAACTCTTAGAAAAAAATATAGGCAAAAATCTCTTGGACATAAATATGAGCAACTTCTTCATGAACATATCTCTCCAGCCAAGGGAAACAAAAGCAAAAATGAACAAGTGGGTCTATATCAAACTAAAAAGCTTCTGTACAGCAAAGGACACCATTAATAGAGCAAAAGACATCCTATAGTATGGAAGAATATATTCATAAATGACATATCTGATAAGGGGTTGACATCTAAATTATATAAAGAGCTCACACACCTCAACAAACAAAAAGCAAATAATCCAAATAAAAAATGGGCAGAGGATCTGAACAGACATTTCTCCAAAGAAGAAATTCAGATGGCCAACAGGCACATGAAAAGATGCTCCATATTGCTAATCATCAGAGAAATGCAAATTAAAACCACAATGAGATATCACCTCATACCAGTTAGGATGGCCAACATGCAAAAGACAAACAACAACAAATTCTGGCAATGATGTGGGGAAAGGGGAACCCTCCTGCACTGCTGGTGGGAATGCAAATTAGTTCAACCATTGTGGAAAGCAGTATGGAGGTTCCTCAAAAAACTCAAAATAGAAATATTGTTTAACCCAGAATTCCACTCCTAGGAATTTACCCTAAGAATGCAGGAGCCCAGTTTGAAAAAGACAGATGCACCCCTATGTTGATCGCAGCACTATTTACAATAGCCAAGAAATGGAAGCAACCTAAGTGTCCATCAGTAGATGAATGGATAAAGAAGATGTGGTACATATACGCAATGGCATATTATTCAGCCATAAGAAGAAAACAAATCCTACCATTTGCAGCAACATGGATGGAGCTAGAGGGTATTATGCTCAGTGAAATAAGCCAGGCAGAGAAAGACAAGTATCAAATCACTCACCTGTGGAGTATAAGAACAAATAAAAAACTGAAGGAACAAAACAGCAGCAGACTCACAGAACCCAAGAACGGACTAACAGTTACCAAAGGGAAAGGGACTGGGGAAGATTGGTGGGAAGAGAGGGATAAGGGGGAAAAGGGGTATTACGAGTAGCTCACATAATGTAGTGGAGGGGAGATACAGGGAAGGCAGTATAACACAGAGAAGACAAGTAGTGACTCTATAGCATCTTACTACGCTGATGGACAGTGACTGTAATGGGGTATGTGGTGGGGACTTGATAATATGGGGAGTCTTGTAACCATAATGTTGCTCATGTAATTGTACATTAATAATAGCAAAATAAACAAAAAAAAAGAAAAAAAGTTGGTAGAACATAACATATATCATTCTTTATGCTAAGAAAACTTATGAGCTCATGGGAAAAATGAGCTATATAACATAAAAATAGTATAATATACTATTAAAGATGATGGATGCCTATAAAAATGATATAAAGAGTGATGAGTGGTTAAAGGAGGGAGAGGCCACGTATAGGAAAGATTTAGAGAAGAACTTTCATATAAGCTGGGCCTGCAGTAGGGGCAGTATTTAGACTTGTAGATGTGGAAACAAGGCAATACAGGGGGTGGGGAAAGGCAGGATGGCATAAGCACAGGTTTCAGGTCAGAGAATCTGGTTCTATATTAAGACTCTGACACTCACTAGCTGGGTGACTCTGGACAAAATAATGCCCCCAAATGAAAATAGCAACGATCTTTCAGTCATCATTAGTATTTTATGAGATAAAATATGTAAGATACTTAGCACAGGGCACATGACAGTGGCATTATATTTAGCAGAAATAGAGGCAGGAAACTGATGCAAGGTCAATATGGCTACAATGAACATTTGAGGATATTGAGTAGTAGGCAAAAAGTGGAAAACAGACTACAGAAATTTTTTTAAAAAAGAGAAGGGGACTTTGAACTTTATTCTCCAGGCAAGAAGGCCACTAAGGGTTTTAAAGCAGGAAAAGAAGATGGACATCATTTATCTATCCAAATATCAGACTTTAAATTTACAATATAAGGGACTTTAATTATAAAATGATTGGTTTTCCACCCCATGCTTAACAGCACACACATTTTCAGTTGAAAGGACTAATTCTAGAAATGCTTTTAAAAATACTAGCTGAAATTCCTATAGCATGTGCTTGCACACATTTTTTTAACTTTAATTATGTGAGTGTGTGTGTGTGTGTACACACGTGTGTGTGCTGTATCACAAAGAAATAAAACCCCTGGGCCCCAGTGGCCTCAGACACTAGCATAGTATTTGAAACATAAAACTCAGAGAATAATTCCTGATGTTTTTATGATCTTTTTTTATTAATCACAAATGCAATACACTGGTGCTGATATGAGAAACATTGACTTTTATATATATATACATATGGAAGTTTTCCATATGTATATATATATACACATGCATAAAATAAGTATATTTATATGTGCACACATGCATATATAGTAAATTCTTATATGTTTATTTTCTGCTAGTATGACTAATCTCAAGCACCTTTTATAATTATCACACTCATTCTTTTTACAGCATGCTTTCCTCCACATCTTAAGCCCTTTTTCACTCTTCATTTGCCATTGAACTCCCACTGTAGTTAAAAATAACCAAATTTCCAATTCAGATATACATAGCACTTTCCCTCCAAGGACATTAGGTTGTTTATAACTAGTCTCAAATTTGTTAAGTTCTTGTGAGATTGTAGGTATAAAATGCTATGTAACTTCACAGGCCTGTAAAACAGAGTAAATATTCTTCCTAAAAGTTCACCCCAGAAGAATGATGACATTAAGGTCATGTTTTTTGTATTTTACTCAAAGTTAACCTGGCTCTTCTCCATCAGTCTACTTGTACCACACAGTTGTTAACTGTAAAAACATCAATAATGCATTTTTTCCAAGCATGTATGAATGCCTACCATTTGCCAGACACTGTGGAAGGCTTGGGAGAAGTGAACGAAAGGCTGACTAAATCTTGGTACCTACCTGTGGAATTCTCAGTTAAGTGGAGAAGACCCATTCCCAACAGACAGCACAGACTAATACAAACCAGACTGGCTAAAGGCCTTTAGGAGCCCAAAGGAGGGAGAAATGTAGACACATTAAAAAGTAAAGCAAATCTTACTCCCAAATCCCAATCCTAGGATCTACTGGTTTCCCAATATAAGTGTGCCGAAAATGTTCAGACCAAATTGTCCCTTTATGATTCCTTAAGGTAAACTGGATTTCCTGGCTTCTCTTCCACTGCACTTGGGTTGTCCCACCTTGATTCCTAAAGCAAACAAAGCCTTCCACCCAGGAATGAAATCCAAGCTGTGGCATTTAACTAGAATTCCACTGCTTACTAGGAAACACTTATGAGTAAATATTAAGTTTGCATTCAAGTAATGGAGATTTCAGGCTCTTCCTCTTTGTATCTCAAGGCTCAGGTCAATTATCTGGCAGGCTAGATGGGATATAAATGATAGTTGACTTAACTGTATAAATTACAATGCAACTATTCTGCAATGCTAATACACCAACTCACTAGGAAGTCAGCTTGGAACTTCAGGAGCTACTGTCACTCCTAATAATTCTAAATTGTATATATCTTACAACCTGGTTGTTTTTACTTAACATTCTAGCATAAGAGTTTTCTAATTCAATTAAATATTCTTAGCATGTGTCATTTTAGAAGCCATGTAAATATCTACTGCATGACTACACAATAACTTTTCCAACAATTCTCATTTATTGAAAATAGCCAAAAGGTCCTTCTTTTTTCATTTTTATGAATATATTATGGTGAACATCTTTGCGTATAAAGGCATGTATGGATTTCTGATTTTTCTTAGAATAGGAATCCAGAAATAGAATTAAAAGGTCACATATTTAAAGTTCTTATGCTACACTTGACAAACTGCTTTTAAAAAAAAGCTTAAATTTGTTCTGACTGCAAGATAGAAAAGTACTAGTTTCACTGGACTTTTGCCAGCATTAAGCATTCTTAATTTTTTTTAATGAATGCTGGTTTGCTACTTAAGCACATCTGATAAATAAATGTAAAGAGTGCACTTTGCATTTAGCAGTTTCAAAGCAAGGGGACCCTGCAGAACTTGAGAATGCATAAAAAAAAATAAGCTATTTAGACAGGGGCTTACCTTGGAAAATGGTGCTGTGTTTATTCTGAGAATCTACAGACAGTTTCCAAGATCTTTTATTGTTACTGATAACCTTCCCAAAAAGATATTTAGAGTCCTTCATTCTGTAAATATTCATATTACATTAAATTCTGGAGCTTGCTTCTCATTCTTGAACTCAGCAATATATTGAAATGCATGCATTTTTTAAGTTTATTTTGATATCATTAATCTACAATTAAATGAGCAATATTATGGTGATTAAATTAAATTTTAAAAAGTACTGACTATATAGTAAACATCAGTGTTGACTAAACCCCCAACACCTCCCTAAAGAACTCAAAGACTTCCAGAAAATTATTTTCCTTAGGGGTTTAATTCATTTTAATTTCATTGCTCTTGGTCATTCTGAGTTAAGGATTATATTGCATGACCTTTCAGAGAGACCTGACTTCATTATGACAAAGCTCACTTGTATATTACATTTCTACATTTTTTTCTATAAGCCTATGACAACAGATGGAAAGAGTCTGAGATGCAATTTTATTTCAATTTCTGCTTGTTCTAACCTTAACTACCCCTAAAAATGATTGTCCTCAAAAACAATGCTGTAAACTCCTTGCTCATAATTTAAATTCTCAAATAAAAATGCTACCCTTGACTCCGAGTTGTAAAAATTAAAAGACATAATACATGTGAAAACACTCTGAAGAACTACAGAACTTCCCTTCCTCAAGTTTTTGACTAAGATTCAGCACCTTGAATATCAACTTTGAGAAAAAGGAAGAACAGCACACAATTTAATGTGACTCAAGGCAAAGCAAACTCAATGCCCGTTCCCCACCTCATGACCTATCACAATACAGGCATTAGCAATATATATGTACAGAACATATACATATATACATAAAAATCTCCAAACATTAAAAGATGTTAGCATTTCAAATAACTTTCAAAGAAACAATTCCTACTGCTAGGAAAAAAGACCAAACGCTAATAAAGGAATTGCTTCTGCCACTAAAATAATGAATGGTAGACTTCCGGGTTTCACTGAACACTAAAATTACAAAAACATTTTGCAGGCTGACATAGAGTAACTCTTTATTTTGTCAAACAAAAATATTTATGGGAAAAATCCTAGCACAATTAACAATATTTCACCACTTTATCGCTTAATTCCTTAAATTGAATAATCTCAGCTTTAATGAAAACTCAGTACATTGTCTGAGTTTTTCTGAACCCATGACAATGTCTTAGAACAGCATTTGGGAATGACCATACTGGATTTAAGGACAACCAGCGCCCCTCCACATCTCCTTTCCTCATCCCGTTACTACTTTTTGTCCTGCACCCTGTCTCTGTCAACAGTCACCTACCCAGGACTCAAACTGCCGAAATCAAAGTCAAGGCAGACTTGGATTAAGGGACACAAATGCCCACATATGGAGAGCAAACTTCCAATAGCAAGATCATCCTTAACCTTCCTGCCCTAACTGGCTGGGTTAAACCATTTCCAAAGTAAAGGTTTTCTCCAATGCAAAGGTAGAAAGGGATAAGAGGAAAGATAAAAATGAGTGCAAATAATAAATTAACTAATCCAGCTATTTACTCCTTATTCAGAAGATAGTTCTTTTCAGAAATTAATAATATACAGAATTCTCATGTGAAAAAAATCTGCTAATAGCTGCAGAAATACATTTTAATGTCTCTTTTATGAAAACTCTAAACTATCACAATAACTTTTTTAAATTATAAATTATAAAAGGTGACTGATATCTTTCAGATGCTTTCTTTCCCGTGAAACTCTCCATTCACATTTTGCATGGTATGAAAGAGGCAGTTTGCAGAGATGCCAAAATTACAAAAACTGGCAAAATAATTTTTTTTAGGAAGAAAGTACCAATTCTCAAATTAGCAGTAATAAGCTAAATCCTCCATGTGTTTTACATGTATATGCATAACAGCACAGAGTTTCTTCTGCTCCAGTTTAAATGTAAAAGACTCTCAATATCTAAACTTAAGTATTATCATAGATCAAAACATTAAGTGACTTAGGTTTACTTCTAATTAAATACTAGAGGAAAACGGAATCTTCCAGTTCGGAAATATGAATGCTTGCATTTCTCTTAAGCGTTAGATAGAAAAAGTTGTTGCACAATTTTCCAAAGCCAAAAATAAGATCAGCATATAATACTTTCCTGAGCTTCAGCTACTGTACACCCTAAAACGACCATGACACAGGGTGAATCCCACTTCACATTCTCTTCTAACACACTCTCCAGACCTCCACAAATGATTTAGATTACAAACAAACTCAATCACTCAAGTGACACTGACTTAGGTATTCTTCACTATGAGACCCTGACTTTTCTTCAATCTAACTCCCACAGATAATTCTGTTTATTTTGAAAAAGTCTTCAAAATAGTGCTAGGACTTCCATGAAAAAATAGTTAGAAAACACAATATTCTCATTTGCTAAAAAAACTTAGTTTCAATAATAATCACAGTAGTTTTAAACACTGTATTTCCTATGTACTTGGCTTTATTTAACCAGTTCTGGAAGTCTGGGGTTTTGTTTATAAGTTTGTTTCCTTCCTCCCTCCCTTCCTTCCTTCCTGCCTGTCCTTCTTCCAACCTAACTGAACTAACTGAATTGAACTTCCAAACTGAACTTCCTATAATGGATAATAATGGATATTTGTGGTCAAAATCTGAATCCAGAAATTATGTTGGAGTTCCCTTCCCTCAAGAGAGAAAATATGCTACAGATAAAAGATCAAAGAGAACAAACCATTAATTTACATAACTGAGGGTCCCTAAATGATACAAAAATCATTTTGTTTACAAACTCCCTATGATCCAGGAGGAAAATGGATAGAAAGGGCATCTGGGAACAGCTGCCTCAGTCTATTACACACAATCACACCCCAGTGGAGTACCTAAGGATACTTCCTTCTCTGTCCCTCTACGGCTGAATAATTCACTCCCTTCCCCTGCTGCTCAGATCCCATGACTATTCCTCCTTTCAGTCAACAAGTGTGTGCCAGGCATTGTTCGAAAGAACAATGCTGAGTGGAAGCAGTGATGGGCCCTGCCCAGTGGGGCTTAAGTTGGGTGGGAGAGGCAGGCTCTTCGCTCAGCCTTGATCCTCCCAATACGAATACGCAGTGAAGTGTGGATGCAGGGCGACACTCTAGGCAGGCCCATGCTGACATTTGCAAGGTTCAGAGCAAGAGTACAAATGGAGGCTCACCTCCATATGTCTAACTACTACAGGCTACAAATGAAACTAACAAATACGTTCTATTCTACTATTCTAACCTTCAGAATGCCTAAGAGGCCAGATTTGAATTGAGAATTCTAGCAAAAATGTGGGGTGCCAGAGGTGCCAGGTACCCTTCTCTTTCTATCCCCAGCTCCATCTGCACAAGGGGCCTCACCTGTGTATACCTGTGGGCACCCAAGCCAGCTCATCAAGCTCTATTCACGTTTCCAGCAATCAGCTCCCTCTTAGAACTCCTTGGGCCTAAGGGTGTACACACTGGCTTGCCTGTCTGTCCTCAATAGGAACTCCCACGAAGAGGCCCAAGCAGGTCCCAGAAGCAGGCTTGGGCCTTTGGGGCAATGAAATCAGTACTCAGAGTGCCCAGAGGAAGCTCCAAGAGGCAGGGCACAGGCTCAAGGTGGATACACTTGCCAGGGCTTGTGGATTCCTTGCCCTACGGGGAAGAACAAGTGGAAGACAGGCAGGGGAAGGACCTCACACCAGTTCTAAGGGCAGTGTGTTCTTGAAGTATAGAGGCAGCAGGTTAGATTTTTCAGTATCAGTCCAGAGCAGCATTAGCAAAAGGGGAAAAGAGGAGTCAGGGGAAGGTTAAAAAACATACTATCCTGATGCCGGCAAGTGAGCCCCCCACCACTTCCACCCTCCTCTCCTCTACCCAGACAGCCAACAGCAGCAGAGAGAAGGGGAAAGGGTGAGGCCTGATGCTCTGCCTTTGGAGGAGTGGAGCTCCATGTAACAGCTGTGGGGAAGTTGGGGTTCCTATGGCCAGGATCCTCAGTGAACTGAAACCACCTGATGGTGTAACTGGCCTGTTTCTAGGGTACCGCTTCCACACCTTTAGGCAATAAGCTAATATTGTGCTACACAGAGAGCTCGGCCCAGTGCTCTGGGCGGAGGCAGAGACACTAGTGCTTGACCTACCGCCGGGAGAACAAGCCAGGTAATAAACCCTTTCACCCCAAAGAACATTCTGCTGTCAATTTGCTTGGTCGCACTGAATCCATAGTGAACTTACCCGGGGCTGAAACCCATTGGCAAGACAATTGACAAAAGTCGGCAGGGTTCACTGTTGACCAAGGAAAAAGACAAGCTGCCCTTATGGGAGGGGTGCTTCAGCGGGCTGCCCCTGTGAATGGGAAGACAGTGGATTGTCCCCCAATGGGTATGTGGTAGGAGGTGACTTGCCTTCTAGAAGACTGGGCCCCAGCCCAGGACTGAAGGCAAGTGGAGGTGACACCTGAGGCAGTAGGGGAGGCCCTTGGTATAGTAAGCAGATCCTTTGAGAAGCAGAGTGCCCGTGAGGCAGCAGGGATGTGGGTTGGCTGCTTCCACAGTATTAAAAAAGTCTACAGAGGAAATGGCGGCACGAGAACACGAGCTGCAACTTCTGTGGATTCCCTGAGGAGGGAAATGGCATTGATGCGAGAGGAAGTGGCATGAGAACGCCAGCTGCACACTTTTGTGGATTCCCTGAAGAAAGAGATGGCATTGATACAAGAGCACCGGCAGAAAGGTGCCACTGGAGATGAGACGGCAGCGCTGCCAGGTGTTCTGAAGGTGGAAGAGGCCATCAAGGAAAAAGACGAACTCCTGAGGGAATCACAGGCAGAGGCGGCCCGAGAACGTCAGCTGCGAAGAACTGAGGTGAAGGTAAGAGAGCTTCTGAAGACTGAGGTAGCATTGTTGGGAGGCACTGTAACAGAGGAGGCACTTGGGGGAGGGGAGAGAAAGGTGCCATCAGCCCCAGAAATGGAGGAGCTGGGGAAGAATGAAGGGGTGGTGCCAGAGGCACTGGCCTCTCCTGTATTGAAAGCACGCCCAGTGGTTGTAAAGAAAATAAAGACCCAGCAGCTGAAGGTTCCCCAAGGAGAGGAGCAGCCCCCTCCCCAGGTCCTGGAGCACTCTATGCTCTGCCCCTATACTCAGGCTGAGCTGGTGGATTTGGGCTCCCGGTTTAGGCAGAAGCCCTCAGAGTCAGTATCAGCTTGGCTCCTGTGTCTGTGGGACTTAGGGGTGGATGGAATTGTTCTGTCGGGGTCAGAGATGGGAAAGCTGTCTTCCCTGACAGTGCAGCCTGCCTTGAGGCAGCGATTACAAAATGCACATCAGACCCCAGGGAGTCACTCCCTCCTCGATTGGCTAATGGCTGCACTTCGTGCTGTGCGGCCCAGTCTGGGTGATCTACCAACCTCTCCTGTTAGATAGCAGACATATGCTGAACTCCAACAGGTGCTACGAGAGCTAGGCATGAGAAATGCCGTCTATAGTCCAGAGAATTATGGCCCAGATGAAGAGATTTTCACTACTGGGATGAGAAATACTGTACTTCAAACAGCTCCTACATCCCTCTTTGGCTCTAGTGGCCATTCTTTCCCCTCACTTAGGGCAGCCCATAAGCGAGGTGACACGTACAGTAGCAGACTTAGGAGAGGCTGAAGCAATGAGAATCCAGAAAAAAATAAGACCTGTTACTCACAAGAAGAATTTACAGGGCCCCATGAAGGTTCCGAGGACCCACATGTGGGTTGATTTAATATGGGCAGGAGCAGTTGGAAGGAAATAGATGGGAAGTCAAATAGGATCTTACTAGAGCTATGGCAACAGCTGAAACCAGAGCAGCAGTTCCAGCCATTAAGACCAAAGAGGCAGAGGTCAGAGACAGAGCCACGAGTCTGGCCTGCGTGTTTGCAAGACTTCCTGCTGGAAAGCGAGCCAACCTCACTTGAGCCCACACAGGAAGGTGATTGGGGAACACGGTTTGACTGAGGGGAAGGTCAAGGTATCTGCCCTGAGGGACCAGGGGGGAACCGGAGGCTATATGTTGAAATAGCTATCCATTGGTCCTCAGTGAACATACAACGTGTCCTGGTTCTGGTGGACACTGGGGCTGAATGTTCACTGATTCATGGTAACCCTGAGCAGTTCCCTGGGACCCCCACTATCATAAATGGATACAGGGGTAAGGCTATCAGAGTGAAAAAAGCCCAAATCCCTTTGGGAGTAGGGCACCTACCCCCAAGAGTACACCACGTATGTATCTCCTATCCCCGAGTATATTTTGGGGATTGATATCCTGGAGGATCTATGGTTGCGGACCACTGCAGGTGAGTTCAGACTGAGAGTACTATGGTGAAGGCAGTTCTGAGGGGACATGCTAGGCACCCGCCCATAGCTTTGCCTGTGCCTCGGCGGGTAACTAATACCAAACAATACAAACTGCCTGGGGGGCATAAAGAGATTGGAGAAACTCTCTAGGAGCTGGAAAAGGTGGGTATTATAAAGCCCTCCCATAGCCCACTCACTTCACCAGTGTGGGCAGTAAAAAAGCCAGATGGCTCCTGGCATATGACTGTGGATTACAGAGAACTGAATAAGGTCATATCCCCTATGCATGCTGCTGTCCCCTCTATTGCAGGCTTGATGGATACTCTCAGCCATAAACTAGGAACATATCATTATGTGGTAGGTCTTGCTAATGCCTTCTATTCCATTGACATTGAGCAGGAAAGTCAGGAACAGTTTGCCTTCACGAGGGAAGGAAGGCAATGGACTTTCACTGTCCTCCCACAGGGATACCTCCACAGCCCCGCCATCTGTCATGGACTTGTAGCCCAGGACTTGGCTACATGGGAGAAACTGTCAACAGTGCGGCTGTACCATTATATTGGTGATGTCATGCTCACGTCTGATTCTCTTTCAGATCTAGAAGGTGCAGCACCTACATTGCTTCAACATTTACAGGAGAAAGGATGGGCTGTGAACAGCACCAAGGTTCAGGGACCTGGTTTGTCTGTCAAGTTCTTGGCGGTCGTCTGGTCGGATAAGACCAAAGTGATACCAGAAGCAGTTATAAAGTCCAGGTCTTTCATACCCTCATAACTGCAGCATTGCTACAGGAGTTCTTGGGTCTTCTAAGCTACTGGAGAGTGTTTATCCTGCACTTGGCACAAATTCTGAAGCCCTTATACCGGTTGGTACGAAAGGGCGCCAGGTGGGACTGGGATGAGACATGTGCATCTGCCTTTACTACAGCAAAACGGGCAGTCAAGGCCATGCAGGCCTGAGTGTGATAGACCCATCAAGGCCCTGTGAGCTGGACGTTCACATCACTGAAGACGGTTATGGCTGGGGTCTCTGGCAGAGGCTTGAACAAACTCGCCAACCTGTTGGATTCTGGTCACAACTCTGGAAAGGGACAGAGGTATGATACACTTTGATAGAAAAACAACTGGCTGCCTCGCAGGCTACAGAACCCATCACTGGAATGGCCCCGATAAAGGTAATAACCACCTATCCCATCTTGGGGTGGGTATGAGATTGGACCCAAAAGCCAAGAAGTGGTGTGGCACAAACACACACACTAGCCAAGTGGGGTGCCTACCTACATCAGTGTAGTGCCCTTTCTAGTAGCCCCTTGAGTGAAGAACTCCAATGCTTTTTGGGGCCAGTAACATATACTAGTGAAAAGCAGGAACAACTTGCTGTTGAACCATTAGTAACAAAGAGTCCCTATCGGGAGGGAAGAGCCCCTATACCTGAAGATGCAAGGTACACAGATGGCTCCAGCCATGGGCAGCCCCCAAAATGGAGGGCCATAGCTTTCCATCCTAAGACTGAGACAATATGGATGGAAGATGGTGAGGGGAAGAGCAGTCAATGGGCAGAGTTGCGGGCCATGTGGCTTGTGATCAGCCAGGAGCCCTCCCCTATAGTTGTCTGCACTGACAGCTCGGCTGTCTATCGGGGCTTGACCCTGTGGCTACAAACCTGGTACCATGCCAACTGGCTGGTTGGTCACCGACCACTTTGGGGGCAAGAATTGTGGCAAGACTTATAGGCCTGTGGTCAGACTAAAACGATTACAGTATATTCGCATTTGTTGCACACGGAGCAAAAGACAATGTGGGCTGTAGCCCATCGGTGGGCCTTGCCTTTGACCTTTGAAGAAGTTAGTAGAGCCCGGCAGGAGTGTGTCGTGTGCTCCAAAAGGGACTTACACCGAGTTCCACAGCCACATGGGACAATAGCTAAGGGCCCTATACCCCTTGTCAGGTGGCAGAAAGACTATATTGGGCCTCTGCCTGTGTCAGAAGGATATCGGTATGTGATGACCTGTGTGGACACAGCTGCTGGACTTCTGGCTGCTTTTCCTACCTGTTGTGCAGACCAGCAGATGACCAAAGGAGGCCTGGACTGTCTCTTTGCTGCCTGTGGCCATCCGCAGGTAATTGAGAGTGATCAGGGCACCCATTTTACTGGACATGCACTGCAAGAATGGGTGCGACAGCTGGGAATCAAGTGGAAGTTTCATGTGCCATACAATCCTAACACAGCAGGCATGATAGAGAGGCACAATGGCTTAAAATATGGACTAAAGTTAGATACCAATAGTCTGCAGGGATGGTCAGTCCACTTACGGACCGTGCTACGGCATTTGAATGAGAGACCCTGAAAGGGAGCCCTAAGCCCTGCAGATATGTTAACACATATGGCAGCCTCCCCTATACAACTGCAAGTGCAAACCAAGGAACAATCACTGAAGCTGAGGTTCAGCCACCAGAATAACATCTTGCTGCCAGCACCAACTGCACTGAATCCCGGATACTCCACTGAGTGGACATGGCCTTGGACCTTTCGACACATGGGCCAACAATGGAGATGGCTGACTCTCCTGGCACCTTGGGGACAAGGCCTGGAAGCTGGCCTCCTGTGTATTCCTGGAATAACAACAGAGTGGGCACCAAAAGTCACAGTCGTATATCCTGAACGGCCAGAAGGTAGGAGCATCTTAGCGGGGAGTTTTGTTTTATCGTTATGGCCAATGCATGCACCTCCAGTAGCACTATATATAGACCCTTCGGTAACCCCCATGGGGAGAGGAGTAAAAGTATGGTAACCAGACCTGGAAGGGACCCCCTTCCTGCTACAGTCCTATCACAGGACCACTCTGTTGCATGCATCCTACCTGATGGACAAGATTTGCCTATGTTGGTGGCATTAAAACATGTGTCTTATCGCCCCTAAAGTCTTTGTGGATTGGGAACTTCCTCTGGCTTGAGGATTATTATAATTTTTGTTACCGGCATCTTAATTTTTTATTATCTCTAAGTTGTTGTTATCCTCTGTTGCTATCATGGAATCTGGTCACAGTGCTCCAGCTTTCTCGCACAGGGACCATTGCAGAAGATGGAAAGCGTGTAGATTGTAAGGCAAGAATCCTGGAGGGGTGGAGTGCGGGGAAGTTGGGGTTCCTATGGCCAGGATCCTCACTGATCTTAAACCACCTGATGATGCAACTGGCCTTTTGCTAGGCTACTGCTTCCACACCTTTAGGCAATAAGCCATTACTGTGCTATATGGAGAGCTCGGCCCAGTGCTCTGGGCGAAGGCAGAGGTACTGGTGCTTGACCTACCGCCAGGAGAACAAGCCCGGTAATAAACCCTTTCACCCCAAAGAACGTTCTGCTGTCAGTTTCTTTGGTTGCATTGAATCCATAGCGAACTTGCCTGGGGCTGAATCCCATTGGCAAGACACAGCAAAGTTGAGTACACAGCCCAGAAAAACTGAGCAGAGAGAAGAAACAGGAAGGATGGTAGAAGGGAACTGATATTAAGCTTTTGCTCAAGGCCAGCTTGGCCCGTCTCAGAGGTACAGACACGTAAACACAAAAGTTTCCAACATAAACAGTAGTGTTTAAAAATTATGGAAATTATACAAATACTATAATAACAGTAATTCTTATTAAATTATACCAAAAAAAGTTCTTAAGTGAAGTACTTTTCCCACCACAGGCTTTGTTCTGCTCTCAGTGAAGCTTCCAAAGCAGAGCCCGCAACTCCCACTGTCAAATCAGCCATGGGCCCTTCTAACTGGGGAGCATCCCAAGCTTGGGTTCTTCAAAAAACGGCAGAAGCCCTGCGATGACGGGTTAGCCAAAACTCTGGCACACCTGGCCTGCATCATAGAGATGCAGTACCCGCTCCCCTAGGCTCACCTGCTGGGTGTTTCTAGCTGACTAGTTCCCCAGTCAGTCTCTCTGAGTCAGAGACACCTGGCGGGGAGGCCGTCTCACAGGGTCATCATAGGAGTCAGCCCTCCTTCCTCTTCCTCTGTCCACCATGCAGAGGCTATGTATGAGCTTCAGAGACATGCTTACAAGGTCCTGCCAGCCCACAAGTCCACCTCTCCATTCAGTTACATCTACATTAGTTCCACTTCCATCTCTAAAATTATTCTCCCCTCTTCCTCCACACCATCCTCCCCCTCACAAGAATTCAAGTTCCCTCTCGTTTATTTTCCCAACATGTCTCTTTTATTTGACTTGAATTCTCTGTTGACTTATGAATTCTTTGAGACAGAGAGAATATGATCAAACCTTATATGTCATGCACTCAAATACTGGGAGAAGGAGTTTTTGAACACACTTTTCCACATTCAGGAACCATGCTTTTTACATATGTTTTCTCTTCTACTCTTCACAAAACTATACAACCATCATTACTATCCACATTTTTATCTACTGAGCTCAGAGAAATTAAGCAAGTTACTTACTCAAGATCACAAAGCTAGAAAATCTGTGAACACACCAAACTGAGCTCTGCCTGTACCTGTGAAACTCCAAAGCTACTCTCTTCTCACAGAATCAGTTTCCTGCCTGATGAAGGGCTAACGCTAGAGAGTCTGAAGTAGGGGAGTTTGGCTACATGGCACCTTAAATAGCAAGCTCTGATCCACAATGACAACAGTAAAAGATGACATTAAGACTACAGTTTTAAAAGAATTTTGAACATAATTTTTAAGCACCAAAACAAAATTAAAGGAAGAATTTCTAAGGACAAAAACAGCAATTAATGAAAGAGAAAACAAAGAAACTAACTTGATTAATAAGCCAAAACACGATACTCTGAAAAGACCAAGTGAGCAGACAAATTCCAGGCTAGTCTTATTTTTAAAAAGAAGGAAACCACAAATAAGCAACACTACAGTGAGAAAGGGACACAGCTGCTAATTGCATA